>CM023487.1:48735157-48786683 GCA_013339685.2 Hyalomma asiaticum | reverse complement strand
ACCGAGGGGGGCCATGCACAGCCCCGCAGCTGTACCTCCAGTGTATCGCACGTGGGGCTCGGGCTGGATGTTGGAACTGCGTCGGCTGATAGGCCTACTCTGTTTCGTCTTACAGCAGCCCTATCCACTGCGTGCACTGCCACGCGTGCTTCTTTATTATAAAGAAACTTTTGTATCGCTCCCCCCTGGTTGAGGCAAATCTGGAACTGCCTACATGAAGCTGTGAGCAAACTGAACACCCTTTGATACGGTGTTCAGTTTGCCCCCTTAACGTTTGATGGTTCATTTCAATTCAGGATGGCGCCGTGGGACATAGGGCGAATGCTTCAAAGATTAGGGCAAGCCTTGTTTAACGGTATCCACAGGTACCCTTTTGCATCAGAGCGTGTTCATTTGATATCAATGCCGTGAAGGATTTCTTGACGATCCACACAGCCCAGCATCCTTCGCGGTAAATTTCGAATGAGTGACATCGTATCAAATGCATACATAAAACCAGTACAGTTAGGATTACCTTAATTATTTAAAAAAACACCTTAGAGCTCCTGAATTTTTACAAAATGGGTGTGGTGGCCACACAAGGTACGCAAGTAGCATTTAATAAATTAATTGATTAATAGAAGCGATTACTAAGATGGTTTACACTGGTCCTAACATGAGGCTTATATTTCTGATGCCTTGCTTCAAGCACTCTTTTGATATTTTTTTAGCACCTGTATGAAAGTATCACTCATGTGTTTTCGAAGAGCCCATTAACTAACAAAGGCAAGCGGTCAATATCCTTTATTTGCAACCCCGTAAACAGTAGATATTCCTGTCAATTTCGCTATCATGACACCAACGCACGTACACGCCGATAACACAAACACAGCAAAGCACACAACCCACAGCGCACTCGCGACACACAAGTCTCACACTGAAGTCCGGTATATATAGCTTGTGTACTTGACCTGCTACGTAGCGCCAATGGTAAAATACTGTTCTGCGTAATTAAGCAAAAGGTTTGCATAGAACAGGTGTATATTTAGCGTTGGTTCATTGGTAGCCAACTGGAAGATTGCTCTTACCCTTTGGGACTTGGGTTCATTAAAGTTGAGTAATAGTTGCACGATTTCCGTTTGCATCTACGTCACGCGGAACGTCTGCCTCTGCAGCCTTACTGAGCTTAGCGTGACCGCGTTTCTGCAATTTCTCATCATTGCTCATTTGCCCAATAAACATCGACGTATGCGCCGGTGTAGAAAGACCAAGATACCACTGTATTCATTTGGCTACTAAAATAATGAAGGCATAAACAGTTGCTGTTTTTTCACCGTCCTTTGTTCGTACAGGCAACAACACATTCCGGTAGCTACAATGAGCAGCTTTTATGATTTAATGCCGTTTTACATGCCGAAACTGCCATAGCACTGTGACGCATCCCGTAGTGGATGGCCACAACAGTTCGGACACCATAGGGCTTTCAAACGTCCAATGAAAAAGCAGAGCACGCGGGCCTACCGAAACGGTACCTCTAACGAAAATGTGACCGTCATGGCAGGGATCCAGCCTGCATCACTCGGTTTACCAGCTGAGCGTATTTCTCACTGTGGCAAAGCGGTGGGCTAGGAAGCTGTCAGCCCCTGCACTTTGTATTACAAAGTGTGGGCCCCTTCTCCGCTCAGGGGGGTCAGTGAGCCGCAATTCGCATGACACGAGCCAGCAACGCTGGGAACAAGAACCGCTTTTAATTCAAGACTCGAAAAGAATCACAACCACCTTCCAGGCGGCACAACACGGCCACCAACGTATACAAGAGGGCCACAAGGCCAGAACGAAACAACTCCCGCAGACTGGCGGTCCAATGGAACCTACGGCGCAAAACTTAACGGCATGAAAGTAGTGTAAAAACATAACGGCTCGAAAGCAAACTCAAGCACAACTCGCGGTGGAGGACGAGCCACGACTCGCCTTAGCGGACGCCCCAAACCGGCGTGGCCTCTGCTCTGCCACTCACGGAGGAAACCATAGCGCCTAGCGCGACCGTCACTGCATCCCATCGTCCTGCCGCCCACCAAAAAAAGCCTCGGGATCGTCTCACCTCCCTCTTATCGGCCGGCCACCTTCACGCCCCCTGTGGCCTTTCGACGCTGCCGCTCGTCACGCGCATGGGCAATGCGCGTGTGTCCTCCTCGCCCTGCCTCCAACGTGCGTGCTGCAGATAAGGGCCATCGGCCCGACAAAAGGAAGAACAAACACACATGTACATGCACACGCACGTATGCACCAAGAATTCGCATATACAGATGAATCTGTGAACAATATTAAGGGATGCCGAGCTAATGTGTAAATGTGTATTCAACGTGGACCTCTTAGGCTTATTCAGATGCATCTATATGACTGGTCATTGAGCATAAAAATTTAGTTACGGCGCATTTCATTTATTTCGTCCCTTCATCTTGAAGCTACCTTTAATGTTGGTAATTTTATCCCCCACACGCTTGTTCACGGACACCACCATAAGCGTTGTTGGGTTTAGTGCCTATGGAAAGTACGCACGGGCCAGTTTCTGCTGCAACTTGCAAGCCGCCCGCGTTTGCAACAGTATCGAGCAAGAAAAAGATGCCTTGGTTATTCCACGCTCGTATGATCAGGGAATGAGTGTTGAAAAGGGTGCAGTCTTAGCGGGGATAAGTGCCGGTGTCGAGTGACTCTTGATAGCATTTGACTGCTATATCGATACATCTTCGTTCCTTTGGATTAATTTAAACATCAAAGAAAAACCTTTTTGCTTTAGCAGTCACCATTCACGGGTGCTGAACGAGGTTCTCCCGTACGCTAGCCGCTCCGGGTGCTTTCTCTGTCACATAGATCTTCTAAGAGCCTTGGCAGCTGAAGTTGGATCTTGTCAGATCCCCCACCCAGGTTTCCTGTTGATAGTTTGACGCGGGGTCTGGCTCCTCGTAGTCAGACGCTTCATCGGACGCATGCTCCTCAGAACTACTAAACGGCTATCTCGTTGCCAACATATGTTGGCGGTTCCGTCGCAGCACACTGTCCCTTTTTTTGTGTTTGTGAAGTACGACCTTGGCCACATACGGCTGATTACTGTTGCCTTGGCTGCCCATGTGTCTCCCTAGAAGCGGACAGCTTGCACTTTCTTGAAGGGTGGAATACGTGTCCCCATTGGCCTAGTCCGCTCCTAAAAGCCTCTTCATTGTCTTTCGAAGAATACTTGTCTTGTCTCCTGCGCTCTCGTCAGCTCGCCCGCATGAATGCCGAAGCAAGCCAACAGAATAGCCAATGTAACTATGACGCCTGTCGTCACGTGGTGTTCTTTCGCCCTGGAAATGAAGTGCTTCTGTGGACACATTGATTCGCACTGCAGGCTTGTGTGACAAATTTCAGTTTCGCGACATCGGACCCTGTACCGTTTTAGCCCAGAGATCTCCCGTGAACTATCGCGTAGCATCTGTCGTTCTTCCAACTTTCCGTCGCTGCCACGCTACCGAAGTGGTCCACGTTTCGCGCATGAAGCCTTTCACAAGGCTCTTTTTTGTCATCTGTACATAATAATCATTACAAAGGCTTCTTCTTCACCGGGTGTGGCTTATCATCTGCAGTGCGTCCGGTGATTTGGGCGGGGCCGGTCGATGCATCATGGAGGCCTAATGAAGATATCCTGACAGCCTCATCCTCACAATACATAGAAGTGCAAGAAAAAGCTTCCACAGCTAAGCGAAAGACGAATTCTGCAATAATGAAGCATAGAGGGATGTGGGGTTAGAACGGGCACTAGGTAATTCGACGTTTGTGGAAAGGTGTGATGGAGTCAGGACTTACATTCGGAAACTCAGTGGTGTGCATTAGGTGAACGGTGCAATCTAAGTTGGACGTGAATCAGAGGACGGTCGGATGTACCACATTGGGCGGCCATGGGAAGACCATAAATAAGGCTTTTAGGGGGGATATGGGATGGTCTCATTTTTAGGGAAGGGAAGCTCACAGTAAAATTAGGTACGAACGGAGATTAAGGAATATGAAAGAAAGTAGATGGGCAGTGAAAGTGTTCAGATGTTTGTATAGGAAGCACGTTGACACACAATGGAGCAAGAGAACTAGAAGGCTTACTGGTAAGTATACAGCCAGTAATGAAACGGGTGGGACAAGAAAGAACGGGGAGAGCATGGTCAGAGCAGTGGAGAAGTAGGATTGGATAGCAGAAATAGAGAAGAAACCGACATTGAGGAACTACAGAAAAGGGAAAGACGAAATAAAGAGAGAAAAATTTTATGATAATTCAAACGGAACGGCTTTACTGTTTGAAGTAAGGTCAGGTTGCCTGAGAACAGGAAGTCACTGAGCTAAATTCAATAAAGAGGATACATGTATACGTGCTGTTGAAAAGCTGGGGAAGCGACAGGTCATATTTTCATAGAATGTACAGATGTCCACCCATTGTAGCTGTGGACACTACTCTGTAGGAGGCCATGTGTTTCAGGGATAGCGCGGGAAAGCTGAACATGTCTGCAATAGAGATAAGTAAAAGGCGCTTAGTGTGTTGGCGGCGCAAAGGTAGGGAGCAAATAGAAACGCAAGGTAGTTCGGGTAAGATTGTTGCTTCACAGCGGAATGATAAGAGATGACATAGGTAGGCGAGGAGGAAAATTAGTTGTGAATATATGTGTGATGCAGGAAAACAAAAGTTTCTAGAGGAAAAAATAAAGGGTGAGATTGGTGGCCCGCGGGCTACCACCCCGTTATAAAGGGGACGCGCCTAACGTCTATTCATCCGCCCATATTCCCTATTACTAAGAAAAGACGATGTTAGGAACTACGGCGAGCTTTGTAAGAGAACTTGGAAGTTTATAGCCCGAAGGTATTCCTGGTGGGGTGGTTCCTGGGAGAGTCTGATCATTTGATCACAATTATTAAGAGCTGTCTCCGAAAATTGCTGGTTGAACGCACCTCGTACTGAGCGGGCTCTAGCCCAAATGAACCCTGCATATTAACGCAATGTCAGTTTTTGTTAGAATGTAGGCTGCTGCTTGCACTTGAAAGTATCGCTGAAAGCAATTCAGCTTTCTGTGTTCACCGGCAGCGAATAATGCCAGTGAACGAAAGGGATGGTCGCACGAATATTTTCTGCCAATTCGTGGTGTACATTCCAGAAAAGTGCAAGGCAGTCACGAGGTGACACAGAAGGATGTGTAGATTATTCATGAGAACAGCGTTCTTAAAATCTTAAGGAAAATGGTATGATAAGAGGGTGCAGTTACGGTAAGCATGGGGTAGTTCACACATTCACACAGTAACCGAAGAGTGTCTGTTTAGTGTAGCCGGAACCGTTTATTCTTCCCAGCAAGAGGCAGCAACGTCCATTTGTCGAAAACAGTCTTGAAGCATATTCCAAGCGCGCGCTCTCCTCTGATGTCCCTGCTTCGTTTTCTTCGTTGTCCCCCATAGTTCAGTACTGATGTAAATGTATTGAGATATGATAAACCTAGCTGTTATATTTTAAAGATATTCGAACGCTTTAACCAGGTCAAATTTGATACTACGCGGTACATATGTTCTGATTAAGGCGCAGCTGTAAGCTAATATGTTCAGAAAAGTAGAGCCTAGGTATGCGTTCCAGGGAAGACAGTAGAGCACATGGTTAGTGTTGTCAGGTCGATAGGTTAGGTAGTGCATGCAAGAACGATTAGCACAGAGCAGCTGCAGTGACCCCGTAAAATACCTGCAAGCAGGTATGTAGACGAGCCCACTGCATACGTACCTAGCAACGCATATAACTCAGACTCCCTGTTCACATAGCGGCACACGTCGCCGTATGAACAGCCACAGTGCTGACATAGCGGCACAAGTCGTGAATGCACAGCCACATGCGTGCCATTCCCAAACATTTTACAGCTTAAGATATTATAGGCTCATTACATTCGTTGATCTTGGTGGATATGGTGCCCGTAAGTACTGTCAGCTTCGATAAGAAAGGACTCGATGCGCGCCCAGACTGGTAAACAGGGCAATAGGAGCGGTACCGCTACACCCCTGACTGATTCTCAGCAGTTGGGTGGGCCTCCTGCATTCTCAGCCACGGTTCTGATATTGGACGAGTGGTGTCCCGGAAGGGGATATGTTTGTCAGTCACTAGCTGTATTTTTGCTGCCGGAAATGAGCAAAAACATGGAGAAAGAGGGGAAAATGAGCAGGGATTATGTAGGTGAAGAGGAAGAATGCGCAACAGACGATAATGAAAAAAAGAGCACGAGGACGAAGAAGGACTAGGAAGAATTCGAAAAATATGGGGAAGAAGCGAATACGATTGGGCGAGGATAACGACGAAGATGAAGGCGACGACAGTGTGAAAGAGAAAGGCGTTGATGACAACGGTGAAGAAGAACAGGAATCGACAAAAAGACAGAAAATGGAAGACGAAGAAGGGATTGGAAGCAGGAAAAGAATAGGACCGAAAATAAGGATAAGAGAGCACTCAGTAAGATCTGGTTTACGCTGCCAGTGCTTTGAGGTCTTAGCGGCGGTCTCAGAATTTCTATCCTTTTTTTCTATTGAACGTTAAGGAAAGTATGCATTGTCAATGACAGCAGACTCTGTGCGCCGCCAAAGTGATAAGGAAGTCGTTGCTTACGAAACAGGCACCAATTTTCTTTCCTCAGCGGTCTCGTTTATCTTTTTCTATATAGCGAAATAGTGTACACTTCCTTTGTACATTACACCACGCAGCAGTTATGTTTCACCACCATAAAATTTAGGCCCGTGGTATTAGGTCTTCTATCCACATTTCTCCTCGATGAGTCTAGTTAGTACTTTCCGAAGGTAACGGACGTTTCCCACTCAGAAAACTTTATCAGATGATGGTCAACAACGTCAAACTTTATTGGCTCTGGGTAAATATATCCTGGCATCAATTGTTGTAGAATGTCGTAGTCGACGACGCCCGCAGCAGTGATTTGAAGAATGCCGTTACACATTGCGTACCAGCTGATTTGGCATAGTCATCTCGTATTCGCAGGTCTAGGAAGACATCTACATAAGAAAGATGCCGTAAAAAGCGACGTAACTATTTTGAATTACAAGGAAAAGTATATAGCACCACATTTATTAAAATAAGCTTCCGCATCTTGAGCCTGTAGTAAAGACAACAATGTTGATTTGTGTTTCTTAAAAACACTAACACATCAAGTCATCAACATAAATGGCCGTGGACACGCAGAAAATATGTATATTTATTCATTGCTTTACTCTCTGGGACAGAAGGCATTAGAGAGAGCAATGATACCCTCTTACACATCGATTGCACAATAATGTAAAACACAAGAAAGGAACTCAGATGAGCACAGAAATCATAGGTAGTCATTCCACGACAATAATGACAATAATAACAAATGAATGTAAACAGGAGAAATGCACGACACGGAAAATGTGCATATGATGCAAGAACACGAAACATAGAAGGTGAACTTAAGCAAAAGGGGGGTAATGCGAATGATAGAAATTTTTATATAAGACGACAGCAGGTTCACCACAGTAGCTATGAACTTAGCGTGATCGGACATTTCGACAACGGACCGGAGAAGGTGATTCCAACTTGGTGACGTAATGGCGATGAAAGAATTACAAATGTTCTGCTCACTCGGAGGGGTGCCCTCAATCTATTGCTGGAGGAGGGCTGTACTCCACGAAAGGGCGTTCCATTACACCCTTTCGCGGAGTATAGAAAGAGCCGCATTTCGAGCATTGAAAATACGGCTAGGACGGCAGGGGTCGAACCCGCATGACTAACATCTGTGCACTTCAGAGCGTTCAAACCCAAGCATTTTGATCGTGTCTGGAACTTCCGAGATGTTCGTGAACAGCTGCAACAATTGTTATTGCACAAGAATGCTATCTCCATAATTATGTTGGCATGAGGGCCTTAAGAGCACATATTCGACACCTTTTATGGATACCACCATACGTCCTGGCCCTTTTGAAAGTACGGAACCAGGGGTTTCGTTCTGTAGTGTTGTGTCGACGCATCGTGATGCCCTACCATCTGACTTTCAGCCTGCTCATCAACTGGCGTCTTCATTGTGGTGTCTCCTGCAACCTCAACTGCGCTTATGAGTTCCAGGGATCGTTGAGAAGTCGCACCTATTGTATGTTGCCCTGAAGCAGTGGTCTCTCCTTTTCTTAAACGAAGGATACTGTCACCATATCCACATTTTCGCGGACAGTTACGCGAATCGCAGCAGCTCTACCGCAGCGGTGATTCTTCCAACGGAGGCGTGCTTGAAGTTCAAGCTCTCGCACACTACGACATCGACTGGAGCAAAGCTTGAAGCGCTTCAGAGCACTGTCCAATGCGCTGTACAGCAGCCACGTAACCGCTGGGACATCTGCGACTCGAAGCCAGCATTAGAAATACAGCAGTTTGCCTTACGCCGAGGCTTGGGCGAGCAGCTGGCGCACAAAATAAGGCTTGCTCCCCCTCAGGCATACAAGACGGGACACGACATCGTATTTCAATGCCTGACGAACCATTGTGGGAATACAGGTAGTGACAGCGCCGATCAAGCTGCGTGCGTGGCTCATTTTCCAGATCTGTGTGTGTCCATACCACGTTCTAGAACAGATGCTGTGCGGCAACTTCAATCCATTGCCTACCACATCAAGATCGTCGAGTAGCATTCGCGGATATCTCCAAATCTCGTTTGGATTCCCTGAACCCGGATTTGCGACTTCGATTGCCGCAAGTACTATCTCACCGCGAAGAACCATTATCGTACCACATGTAGCGGGGCGTGACATATGCGAATGCCTACTCGTTCGCCATTCCTACTGTAGGCATATGTCAATGCCTACAGTAGGAATGGCGAACAGTCGGACATGCATTCTTTGCAGCAGCGAAGGGGCAATCGCCCACTTGCTCTGCCACTGCACATCCTATGCAATTCAAAGGAGCAAGTTAGAAGTTAAGCTCCTCCGCGGTGATGGACGACAACCCTGGATGGACACCCACCGGATGGTCAAAAGGGCAAAGGTAGCCACCCTGCCACGCGTCCGGCTTTACATGGTGTGGCGGGTGTAAGAGTTTCGCTCAGACCACCAATTTAGTTTGCGGTGCAAGCAACACAGCTGTACGCCATTAAATTTCACCATTTTATTTAAGAACACTTCTGAAAGACGCTCCCGCACAGGTGCTTTAGCGCTTTGTGCATTCTTCCCACTAACTGTCCTCACTATTTTTTTCCCGGCCTCCCTTCATATATCTTATCTATTATTCCCCCCTACCCATGCGTTGCACAGACAGATATCTCTCGGTGTAAGAAAAGTGAAATTCTCGCGCCCATAGAGTGACTAGTGAGGTCAGCAGAAAAAAATCACAGCATATCCACGGGGTAAATGATGATGAGTGGGCGAAGCTCCGGAGGGCATCATCGGTAAACCGTGAACCTTCCGTGTAATTCGCCCAGTCGATCATCATGTAAAGACGTCTTACGCAGCCCCTTACACAGGCCGGAACGCGCACCGCGTTTGCCGACGCCATCACATGACTGCTGAGAGAGTATAAGGCGGAGAGGCCACAGCGTCTTACACCAGCTTCTTGCACGGGCCGTAACGCGCTAGCACAAACGCGTTGAAACGCGCAGTCTTTCGTTAATGTTGGGTATTTACTGTCATCGTGTTGCATGTGTCCATGTGCGCTTCGTGACGTAGTGGCTAGCGCCGCGCGTGCGGAAGCGAGGGGTCCCTGGTTCGATTCCGCGCTTCAGACATAACGTTCGGAATTTTTTAGGGGCGAAGCTCCTTATAGCGGCACCCGTTCGTCCCTCGTCGTAGTAGTAGTAGTGTGTAACCAGTCTTAACGCTAGTACCACATCTTGACCTCCAAGGTGGTGCCGGTGGGAGATTTCTCCTGTGCGTTGTTGAACAATAAAAAATTCGCAGCGTGCTCGTTAACTAAAAGCCGAATTCTTCTGTCTCTCATTCCCCATTAGCAGCCATTGGCATGTTCCAGTAGGAAACGTTAGTAGAAGTAGAAGTGTGTTGGCTAAAAGCCGACTTCTTCTGTCTCTCATTCCCATTAGCAGCCATTGTTTACCTCCAAGGTAGTGCCTGGTGAGATTTCTCCTGTGCGTGATTAGACAATAAAAATTTTGTTCAAAACGCCGTTGATTGATGAAATAAACCAACGAAAGACGCCAGGCACCCGCTCGCCCTCAGCGCATGCCTCCTGCCCTCGGCGCGTGCTGTCTTGTGATAGAGAGAGAGAGAGAGCGAAAGGGGCGCGTTGACTATGGAAACGCTCTTTCTTGGATGAACGCTCTACCAGCTCGCAAAGAAGTAGAACGCGCCCTCACCCGCGAGAGGCAACGTTGGCGCAGGTAGCGTCTCCTAGCCAGTTTCTTGATTGAGAAATACCGAATGCTCGCGTTGAAGAACCGTTGACCGGCTACCCATATATATATTATATATTTAGGCACTGGTCTTGACTTGCAACGAAGTGCCGGTGGGAGATTTCACTTGTGCGTATAGTTGAACCATGAGGATTCGTAGCGTGCGCGTTAACTCAATTAATCCGGAACTCGGCACGATCTGCGATGAACCTCCCGAGCTTCGCCCACTCGTGATCATTCACTCCGTGGATATGCTGTAATTTTTTTCTCATGGTCCATGGTCCACCAAGCGCAATCCGACACGTACGGCGACAATCCTGGAGAATGAGAGGAGCGCTCCCCGCGCAGCCCGCGCAGCAGCCAATCGGAAAGCAGCTGCACCGCCAACGCCATCTAGCGTAACTTCACCCAACCGCCATATTGTACGCATGTCTATGGGACAGCGCCCTCTCGGAAACGAGACGAGAAATGGAGATGACGACACAGAATGCGTACAGCGCCATCTAGTGTATCGTCACCCAACTACAGTTTACATGTTGGATGGATGGATGGATATTAGGAGCGTCCCCTTTATAACGGGGCGGTGGCCGGGCCACCAAGCTCTAGCTTTATTTCGTTTTCGTTTACAACCATTTCTTTTCCCGAATCACACATATTTTCACAACTAATTTTTTACGTCGTCTATTTATTTTATCTATTATCGTTCGTCTGTGATGAAACAATCTTACCCGAACTACCTTTCGCTTTTGTTTGCTCCGCACTTTTGCGCCACCAATGCTCTAAGCGCCTTTTACTTATATCTATCGCCGGCATGTTCAGCTTTCCCCTGTTACTTCTGAAACCTACACTGGGTGGACATCTGTACATTCAATCAAAATATGGTCTGTCGTTTCCCTAGCTTTTCCACAGCACGTACATGTATCCCCTTCTTTATTGAATTTTGCTCTGTAACTTCGGGTTCTCAGGCAACCGGACCTTGCCTCAAACAGTAAAGCGCTTCCCTTTGAATTATCGTAAAATGTTTCTCTCTTGATTTCGTCTTTCCCTTTTCGGTAGTTGTTCAATACCGGTTTCTTCTCCATTCTAGCTATCCAATCCGAGTTCTCCGCCGCTCTGACCATGCTCTTAACGCTCTTTTTCGTCCCATCCGTTTCGTTACTGGATGTATACTTACTGGTAAGCTTCCTAGTTCTCTTCCTCCATTGTGAATCAACGTTCTTCCTATACAAATACCTGAATACTTTCGCTGCCCATCTACTTTCTTTCATATTCCTTAATCTCTGTTCGTCCCTAATTTTACACTGAGCTTCCCTTCCCTCAAAGTCAGACCATCCCATATCCCCCTTAACAGCCTCATTTGTGGTCTTCCCATGGGCGCCCAGTGCGAGACGTCCGACCGTCCTCTGATTCATGTCCAGCCCTGATTGTACCTCTGACCTCATGCACACCACTGAGTTTCCGAATGTAAGTGCTGACACCATTACACCTTTCCACAAACCTCGAATTACCTCGTACCTGTTGTAACCCCACCGCGCTCTATGCTTCATTATTGCGGAGTTCCTCTTTCCTTTAAC
This sequence comes from Hyalomma asiaticum, assembly GCA_013339685.2. Lineage (NCBI taxonomy): Eukaryota > Metazoa > Arthropoda > Arachnida > Ixodida > Ixodidae > Hyalomma > Hyalomma asiaticum. The sequence goes on along the minus strand of CM023487.1, from coordinate 48,774,730 downwards.
TATCATAGCTTTTTCTTGTACTTCCATGTATCTATTCCCATCATTTATCCATATCCCGAGGTATTTGTACTCTCGTACTCTGGGTATCTCCTCGCCCTGTATTGATATGGTCTGATCGTTGCTGTCATTGAATATCATCCAGCCGCATTTTGTCACACTAAATTTTAGCCCTAAATCTTCACTTTCCCGACCACATATACTAACCAGACCCTGCAAATCTGTTCGACTGTCTGCGAATAGCACAATATCGTCTGCATAAAACAACCCGGGGAGCTTTTGTTCTATCACTATAGCTGCCTGTCTGTACGACAGCTTAAAACCAATATTGCTCATCTCCAATTCTTTCTCCATTCTCCTCATGTAAAGCATGAATAATAGTGGGGACAACGGGCATCCCTGCCTCAACCCTTTACCTATATCGACGGCCTCCATTCTACCATTACTCGCCATACCGTCCCATTCCACACATACTGTATTTCCACTGTATATTTCCTTTAAGAGCTCTATACAATCATCCCGTATACCAGCCTCTTTCATTATGTCCCATAAAATATTCTGATTCACATTGTCATACGCACCCTTAATATCAAAAAATGCCAAATGTAGAGGTCTGTTCTCTTTTCCGGCTATTTCTATACACTGCGTAAGCGCAAAAAGGTTATCATCTAATCTCCTGTCAACTCGAAATCCATTTTGGAGTTCGCCAAAAGTGCCATTAAGCTCTGTCCATATCTGCATTTTAAATTTAATTGCCTGCATCGCCAACCTGTAGAGTACTGATGTAATGGTCAGTGGTCTATAGGAGCGAATGTTATTTTTCTCTCCCTTGCCCTTATAAATGAACTTCATCCTACTTTGACGCCAACTGTCCGGTATTCGCCTGTCCTTTAACCTTTTTTCAATTGCTTTTAATGGGGCTTCTTTGCTGTTTCTTCCGAGCTCATTTATTACAGTAATGCTAACCCCATCTAATCCTGTGGCTGTTCGTTTGGGAATCATTTCCTCCGCCTTCTTCCAATTGAAATTTTCCAGAACTAGTTCTTCCACTTGGTGTCCCTTGCTACTGTTACACGTCGTAAAGGGAGCCTCGTCATGCTTCTTAAAGGAATCGGCTGTTGCGTTTCGAATATAAGTCAATGCGTCGTACCCCTCCAATTTATTTCCTTCTTCATCCACAATATGCCGTTGCATAGTTACAGTTTTCTTCCCCAGCGATTGCAGGTGGTTCCAGAAAAGCCTAGATGCGTCCTTTTCGCGAATGTCCGATATCCAACGTTCACTTTGGCCTTTAATCTTGGCTTCAACTAAACACTGTACCAGGGCTTCTTTCTCGAGATATGTTTCCCATTTTTGCTTGACCTCGTCTTGTGGCCTCTGCTCCTTTTTTGCCTGCCTATGTATTCGAGATGCTTCCCGTCGATTCTCAATTGCGTCCTGAATTTCCCTGTTCCACCATCGTTTTGGCTTTCGCTTTCCCCTCCAGCAACTCTTCTGTTTCGCTTTCGTAACTTCAGTCCTTATTAAATTAATAAGCTCATTATAATCCCACACTTTGCCTTTTGTTCTGCTCACTATGTCCTCGATTGTTGCGACTACGTTCCTAATTTGTTTTTCACTTAGAAAGGAGCTGCCCGACTTTAATTCGATGCTCCCTTTATGATCTACATATCCCATTCGCAAAGTTATGCGTTTATGGTCACTCCCCAAGCTGCTACTCCCTTCCTCATCTATGCTCATTTGTCTCAACTTTTCGTGAATTCCTTCTGTCATGAGGCAGTAATCGATTGTTGACTGCCTGCTTCCGACCTCCCATGTTACCTGCCCATCGCACTTAGGACTCATGTTAACTATATCGAGACTATGCTGTTCGCAGAGCTCTAGCATCAACTTCCCGTTATAATCTGTATATCCGTCGAGGTCATGCACATGAGCATTCATATCTCCTAAGAGGATTATTTCGGCCCCGTTACCAAATTTCTGAATATCCTTGCTTATGCAATTCACTAACTCCTGATTTTTCTCTTTGCAGTTATTTCCAGTCCACATGTAAACTACACCCAACATAGTTTTCTTCCCGCTTACCGTTCCAGATACCCAGAGGTGTTCTTCACATGTCGAAGTAATCCTACACCAGTTTGCTTCCCGATGAATTAGCATACCGATTCCCCCACCTTTTCTTTCTGTTTTTGCATCTCTATGGGACAGCGCCATCTATTGTATGCTAAGGGAGACGCTACTGGCTACGCAGGATGCATCGACAACCGAGAACCGCCCAGGTGATGCCATAAGGGGCTTCGCCCCTAAAATGTGCCGCGACGCGATGCGTCGTGTCTTTTGTTTCGTTAGAATCCAAAGTGCTCCTGTAGACAGCTAGCACACGCTTTTGCGCACTGAGGGTCCGAGGCTTTGGGAAAAGCACGCACTGATGCTCAGCGAAAAATTCCTTAACAGGTATCTCGGCTCGCAGAGCCATTGAGATAACATCTTCATCATATATGGCACAACGCATATTATGGCATGACAGCCTGACATAAATAAACAGAAGAAAAGCAATAAGCGATGAAATGCAACTGAGCTTCATTTCGGACGACTTTTATCAAGTACAGAATTCAGCGGACGTACCAAGGCACTTGACCAAAGCTTTGTCAAATTCCCCTGCAGCACGTCATTTTCCTTTCTCATTAAGAATGGCATCACTGATTTCGTACATTCAAGAATAACAATGAAGTTATTAAGGAATGGCAAAAATATGTGTAGGACTATAACAAGTTCTGTTCTAAAAATATTTCTTTCATAGAGCAACTGATGGGAAACTTGCGCGATTTTTCTTCTATAAATTTCGTAATTAAGATGCCTATTGCCTTGCTCACCACTTTTGTTTTGTTTTTTTTTCAGTATTGGCCTGCACCCGCAAATCGTGCAGTGTGAGTTAAAGCGGCCGGAATCGCCACCAATCTCCGGTACGCTTGCAATGTATGGAATGAATGACAGGAGACGGCGTTGGCACGGCAAATAACTTTACGTTCCATTACGGAAACCGAGCATCAACCCAAAATTCACAGAAACAAAATATAACACAATAAGGAACAATATATAAAAAAATTTCTTAGTGAACTAGCAATTCATCCCCTCCAAATCTAAGTTAGGTTCACTTCTTAGCCTTAAGTCAACACAGCCACCGTGTCCTCACAGTCGCTGCCCTAATCGAGTGTTCTTAGTGTTTGTACGGTCGGCTCGGCACAAAGTGGATTCCGTGTCGCGTCGTGTCAGTTGCTGAAGTTTTCAATAACCTCCTGCAGTCGTCGTCACTGAGTAGAAGGCAGACGAGCCGCTTGTCTCCAATGGGTTTAGGCTGACGAGGATGGAACTTCCAGGTAACACTAGAAGTCCACCGCAATGACGACGTTTCAACTTCGAGGAATCTCGCTCTGTTCCTGACAAGGTCGTCAGCCACACCACCGGAACGGTCGGCGCTGTCTCAAGACACAAGCTCCCGCTGCTCTCGTCACCAGTGTGATGTGGCTAGACCATCTTCGTCGACCGGTGCCAGGCAGGCAATGACGGTTCACTCTCACTGCGTTTATAATTACGGATAGTGTTGTGTGCTACAACCCCTGCTTGGACCAATGATGCCGGTCCACGTGTCCGAGGAGCACACCATCCAGTACGCTGGCACTCCTCAGCACAGCATCACTCCTACTTTTTGCGCGGGCCGCGTGCCTTTCATTAATGACAAGCAGCCTACTTAGAGAAGTGATTGCTGTGATATGTGAGCCTCTTAGTGAAGCACCTACCCGTCTGACCAACGCACACCTTGTCACATATCAGCGGCACAGCACGTTCCTCGAACATCACGCCGGGAGTCCCGCGATTTATTGAGTAAAATTCTTGGGTTTGCTGTTAGATTTCTTTTTTCTGCAAAGGGCAGACAGTGGGACCAGCGCCACTATCCCTGCACTAAAAAATGCCGGACACCGTGTCTTACACTGCGGGTATTCTGGCTGCGTACCACTCCTAAACGAAAGGAAGGCGCTGAGCAAGGCCAAAAACATGATAGGTAGAGAAATTATAGAAGCGGCACATATTCGGAAGTGACAGCTTTTGCGTAAGTTGACCATTGGTCGCTCTATCTGCGGAGGAACAAGACGTGAGGTGCGATTACATCACAATATTGCATAGTTTCTTTCCATTCTTTCTTTCTTTTTTCTACTTTGCATGTACAAAGTCAGCACTGCATTTTATTGATGCGAAAATGAAATTATATGCTGTACTGAAATTGTGGCATGTTTTCTTCAAGTGCCTTGGAGCATGCGTTAAATTTTGCACCTAAAGAAAGGCGTCTGCAATAGACGTCAGTTTTAATTCAAAGCATATGGCTTGTCTTCCAACTTTTTTTCTTCGTATCGTGCAGTCATCCCCCGTGCGCTTCCAAGTCATCAAGGTCAACCAACTATTAAACCGCCCAACCAGAGCACCAATGCCTGTTAAGATAACATTCGCAGTGTGCTACTGTGTTGCCCATATTGATTCACTGGTGATCCCTTTCATGAAAAGGAAAGCTTAACACAAGAGCTATATTTCTGCATGAAATTCTCTCTCTCTCTCTCTCTCTCTCTCTCTATATATATATATATATATATATATATATATATATATATATATTCTCATCTAGAGAGACAGACACAGCGCTTTGTCTGCTGGCTGGATGTTCTATTCTCCCAACGTCGTCTTTCTCTTCCTCTGCGTCGCTGTTCCTGTAGCACGGGCGTCCAAGGTATGGCGGAACTTTGCTATTATACATTAGTCTCGGTCACAGTTGCGAGTGTCGGTAATGGCTGAAACTTTCTCTGCAGGGCTGCACTGGCTGGGCCGAGCTAGGCAGTCTCAGTTTCGCTACGAGTAGGCTTTGAGAACTGCGAAATCTGGGGGCCTACATTGGTTTCGTAGCGCTGGCCGCTGCAGGAATCGATGTTGCAGAGCTGCTGGACACCCTGTCGTTTTGTGGCATAGGCTCTCCTACATCGGTAGAAGGTCTCTGACGTTCCGCGACCTGGCAAGACAAGCTGCTATGCATGTCTCCGGCAGGTCCTATTGCATCTGACGGGTAAGAAGTATTGTCCGCCTGCTACTCTTTGGTCGCAGGTCGGAAGTTTGCAGAGGAAGAAGCTCTCCTGCGTTGATCGCCATGTGTCGCACCGAACGAGTTTAATCGCGATGACCTGTAGTGTGTCGGCCTCCTCTCCTCGGTACCCGCGACGTATAATTGAGCTTCCGTGCGGGTAGCTGACGCGACTCGCACTTTGACAGCGTTGTCACCGGTTGGACCGCTATGTAGCCCGAACTGGCGGATCTGCAGAGCCACCTGTCGCAGGCTCTTCCTGGCCTTCCTGGCCACCAACTATAGGAACGCCAGGACGCTGGGGTTGCGCGAGCTTCTCTGTGATGGCAGAGACCTCGACGCGTAAGCCTTCCTTGATGGACACATAGCTCAGCGAAGAACCGCACAGCCTCTGATCGGTGATGGTGAAGTCGTCGGATTTGTCTTCGAGTTGTGGATAAGCATGAGATAGTCGCTCCACCCCTGGAAGCGCGGTAATGGTCCGAGGGAGCTTGAACAGCATCCCTATCCTGCTGAGGTCTCGGTGAACTATGGAGCGATGTCTTGCAGCGGGAATCGTGAACGGCACTTCCGTGCAACAGCAGGCTGCGCGTTGTCTTGGTAGCACCGGGGCACGCTTCACTTTGGGCCACCGAGGAAGCCTGGACGCCGCCTTCGAATGTCGGCATAGGTGCTTCCGGCAGTGGTAGGGTCGCGAGCTCGATGATCGCGGAAGCATGGACGGCGTTCCTACGATGAGTACCCGCACGACTGCTGACCAGAGAACGCGCACTTATGGTCGTCCCGTGGACTGCGCCATTGTAATATAAAGAGAGATAGACAGAGCGCCTCATCTATTGGCCAGCTGTTCTATTCTTGTCGTTGTTCCTGTTCACCTGACAATGTATGGCTCACGCCAACTGTGGGGGATTGGCCAAGACTTACGTTCTAAATAAATTAAAATATAGGAAAGTGGCTGTTCTCGTTACGTCGTCTTTCTCTTCGTCTGTTTCGCTGTGCCTTTAGCGCAAGCGTCGTCCAAGGTACGGCGGAAGTTTCTTATTATAAAGTACTATATATATATATATATATATATATATATATGTTTGAGGAAGGGGGTGACAACGAGTCGTAAGGACAATGACCAGACGGTTGGGTCTCATCCTTGCATGAAACCGCGCTGTAAAGTGTGCGCACACATGACGACGACAAACGTGGCCACGAGTACCACTGCAAATTTCAGTTTAAAGATCAGGGGCAATTTCACTTGCGACACAGCAAACGTCGTTTATTTGCTAGAATGCTCCATCTGCCATCTTCAGTACATAGGCCAAACCGAGACAGGTTTCAGGTACCGTTTTAACAACCACAAGGCACATGTGTATGCCCTTCCTAATTTGCCTGTTTCAAGGCATGTCACTGACGCAGGTCACTCCTTTAGTAAACTTAAAGCCACAATACTTGAATCAGGGTTCAACTCACATCATGGACGCGAACTCAGAGAATCATTTTTAATCCATAAATTCAACACACTGTCTAACGGCATGAACGAGAGTCCGGGCTCTCTGACTTGTATGTTGCCTTGAAGCACTGTCCCGGAGTACGGTCACGTGTACATCGCTCTCACGTTCTCGAGAACCGACGTATTTTTAGCCTGCCTACTTGTTTTATCTTTTTTCTTCTCTGTTTTCACGTTGTTAAGTATGACATGTGCTTTTGCGTGATGTCCTGTTTATTCACTCACTACAGTAGTGGCTGTCCGCGCTTTTCGCTGTCATGTATTTATGTATAAGCTATCGACGAAAGATTGAAGGTGTCAATTCACGATTGTATAACGTCGCGCGTTGAAACTGTGTGTCAGCCTACGACCACGTGCATGCGTCGATAACTCATCATAATTCCTCAGAGACGATATTAGTGATGACACGGCTTTCTGATACGCCAGTATATGCGGACGCTATATATGCCCTGCGTGGCAAGCAGTCTCTGTTACTCTGACGAAGGCAGGCCCACCTGCCGAAACGTTAGTAAAGAATTTGTGTTTCGAACGTTTGTCACCCTCTTCCTCAAACACATATTTCACCGGATCCATCGATTTTCATTCGCTCACATATATATATATATATATGTATATATATGAGACTTTGCAGAAGTAGTATGGTGCGCAAATACCTTATGGAGTTGCATCAGCTGGAAATCCTGCTAGCTTACTTTTTAAGAGGCATGGGCTGAGTAACTGAGTAACTATTCAGTACGACTTATGTGCTTTGGCCATTGCGTCAACCATGCACGCTATGGCGTCCGGCCATGGAGCCTCGCATGAAGCCATACGAGCGCTGGATAATGATGGCGACAGGTTCTCACGACAGGTTCGGCCGAGCGTCCGAACGTTACACGTTGTGTATTCCTGACCAGCTGTCGTGTGGACAAGAAATTGTTTATGTTGAGTCAGAAAAAATAAAACAAAAAAGAAAGCATATCGTGCGTCAGACGCATAACTTAAAAAACTGGCTGCATATCTGCGTCCTTCCCTGCAAATGTCGTCGAAAGACAATAGCCTTCTGCCGACCGTACTACCCTGCGTGAGATATTTGCGCCATCTGGCAGCACCGTCGGCAAACATGAGCTTGTGCAGAATCCTTGGGCAACTGCCAGGTGGCAGCACCAAATCGTCGGCAGATGCCTTTTTCGTGCATAGCATCGCATTTTTAGCGCAGCATAAGCAACACTAGGGTCTTTATAATGACGTACCTATATATTTTCTAGTAAAGGAACACACCACCTAATACTTACGTATTGATGTTCCGCCTCAGATATGCGTAATATTTGCTTTTTGACCGCCAATGTTCACAAGTATGAACGCAGCTACCAGTTCAAAATGGCTGGGCGTTAGGCAAGGGCTTAAACTTTGGACGGGTGGCTGAATCATGTGACAGCAGACAAACAGAAAGACAAACCAAAATTTCTGCATTCAAGTATCCCAAGAAAGACTATCATCATTAAAAAATAACATAAAATGCCCCAGCCAGTGCCATAACAGTAACGAACTAGTTGTGTGTACAGTCGCTCTCTTGCTGACAAAAGCCAGTAATCCAAAGCGTAACTACGCCGTCACAAAAGGAAACAGCGATGCGCTAATGTCGCAAAAATGTACCAGTCAATTGAACACTCTGAGTAAACACACGTGCGCACCAACACCAAAGCAAAGAAGAATGTTGGATGGCACAAAAACACTTCGCGCACATCAGTGAATTTTCGCGCAATCTTTGTTTATACTCTCTTACTAGCTCATCGAAAAGTAAATGAACTCTTCGACAGGTACATACTGACCACCCCTAAACGCATTTGAAATATGAATAAAGGAACATTCAGTGCGCGAATAAACAGTAGTCTTGGAAGACTTATTTCTTTTACTAACTTATTTACACCCATTATTTTAGTACTTACTGCCACCGACCACCTGTTTCTTGAACACACTACACGACTTGTCCGGGTCAGGTACAGCATATACCCAGTAAACAAGTATTGGCCTGCGTAAGGGATGGACAAAAAGCGAATGTAATTGCACAAAATTAAAACAACCATTCGGCGGATTCGCCACCTTGCAGGACTCGACGTCCTACGAATCAATCAGCGAGGGATTCGCCTAAGCAGATATGATCGGCATTCATCCATGTACTGCGACTCAGATAAACGTCTGTGCACTAACTGAGCACAGGCGACATAAGCACGACCGCAGAGGCGGTAGGTGTATTTGGAATACCTGAAGCGCTGGTAGAGTAGCCGTGGACGAGCCTTAGCGCTAGCGTGCTTGCCGGGAACCTCGGTGTCCCGGGTTCGATTCCTACTTGTCTAAGAAATGGTGCGTGGTGCGCTTGGCTGTGTGTCCACCTTGCTATGCCTGCATTTTAATCGCGAGATATAACAAGCGGCTTGTCTTTCGCTTGCGTTTGTCCCGCGCAAAGTGCGTCCTCATGAAATTTTTATTTGTTTAGTCATTCACGTACGCGAGCTGCGGCACAATAACTAAATCGACTGTGGCACGTACCCACATAACCCGGGCCGAACACTAAGCTTATCAGCCTCACGTGATTACATGGTCATTAATCGTTACGTACGGGACGAGTATATCATTTCAGCGATGTCTACGTCAGTCAGCCATAGGCGACACGCATTTATACCCTACAGTCAAAATCTTGATACGCACGAAGTGAAAAGTACGACCAGGAAGTGCCGACACGTAGGCGGCTGGATAGCAGTGCTGTGGACTTACCACTCCGGAACTGGAATGATTCCGTAATTCTTCAAGATTTTCCGAACACCGGTATGGAATGACGATACCGCACAGAGGAATAGAAGAAGCTCAAGTCTCACTTGCATCTTTTCGGAGTGCTTTAGCACAGTTACCTAAACATTACTTTTTAATAGGCCTCTTTGGAGGATACCAGTTTGGCATACTCGAGTACGCACGCTACAGCTTATTCAAGCTATGTACTCTAAGGGCAGGCTGAAGGGGGCTTTCGTAGCAGATGCTCTTTGTGACAAAAAGGAGCGAATTTACAAAATATCATTTATCATATCATGGCTTTTGTTGTGTTAAAACGAGAACTACTGCAATGTAACGACAAAAGATGAACGCATCGCGCTTCCGTTTTGATAGGCAGAAGCCAGATGCTGGTCACCACATTCATTTTCTTTTACGATTACTTTTCTTGCCTGCCGAGCACATCTTCTGGCTGACCCTACGACACTTTCTGCAATGTTCTGTCGAATTAAACCATAGAGCAGTAGTCCTATTGAAAAGGAGTTCATCTCATAAACAGAGATTATGCTGCCATCATGAATCTTGGGCGCAGCATAGAGCATTTCGATTCTCAGTGCTTCTTTTTATGAAATGCCATTCTTACGGAGTGCTTTCCCCCGCGACGCCAAAAGGTTAAATTGGGGTTTTCAGATGTGGCAATGGAGCAATTTAGCAAACAGTTCGTCCTGAGCTAACTGCTGCGAAATGCAATTTGCAGCCTGAAGGACAGCAATAATGCTGTCCCTTCAGGATGGCTAACAGAAGAGCTTCAAGGAGGCCCCGCTAATACCGTCTGGCCGCCAGGCTCCCTTGAGGCAATTTCTTTTCATTACCGGTTGACGCAGTGTGATTCCCTCAGACGCGATGTTCCTTGCATAATTTTTTTCTGAGCACTGCATCAGGTTAAAAACGATGGCATCCAAATATGAAAGACAAGATAGCGTCCTGCGCATTGATGCAGATTATATATTTATAATTTTTATTTGTACATAGTGTATACTGGAGCCCATTACACGTACAGAAGGAGGGGGAGTACGTGTAAAAAGAACAAACACGATATGTATAAACAAAAACACAAAAAATTAGCAATGAGGCAACATCGCATCAGCGATAGCGCTACAATTGAAAAAAAAAACTGGTAATAAAGGACCTTAAGCAGGTAAAAAATTTAAAGATATATCATGTAAGGAAAAAATGTATTTGAAAGCTTTAGTACGTGTATGCATGGGCTCTCCAAACAACAACCCATGCATCCGTACGCATTGCGAACGAAGTAAGCGTACTCTTGTATTGCACGAACCACTCATTTTGACCCCTTTACCTTATAGTGTCCTTTAGAGCTGCAGACGACGTCCGAGGGAACCGAGTTTTTTCAGCGCCTTACTACAGATGTCAGCAATAGGTCTGTAAAAGTACGAATAGGACGTGGATATTACGTCTGGATACTTGTAATGAAATGCTCTAGTGGTGCGTCTTTGCAAATACAGCGAAAACTATCAGCGTTTGTTTATTTCTAATAGTCAGTATAATCGTTTTATTGAAGTTGATGTCCGTCTTCCAGGCGCCACACAGTCGGAAAATATATCGAAGGCAACATTTATGCGCTGGCAGTCAGCGAGTGAGCCAACTGTGCCTTAGATAACACAATCGTTGGCACTTAGGCAGATATTTGTCGTAACACGATTGGAATCGTCAATAATGAAGAACAGGAACAGACGAATGGCAGTTTTCTTGAGCTCAAAAAACCGGCCATTCCATATGTACCTACACCCCAGCTTCTAAGAACAAACGGGCCAAGTACCTACCCCTGTGAAACCCCTGATCTGATGTGGACTATAGACGGTATTAGCATAGAAAGTCGAAATGCAGGGACTGAAGCCTGGGAATCACAGACACCACCTGTTTACAATAATACGGAGTTCTAAAAATTTGCAGTTCAGTGTAATGTTGAAGGCTTATGCGAACAGGAAGCTCCAAATGCCTCTGGCTGTGGTAAAGATCGGAATTAATGAAACGCTTTTGTTGCCGCCTACACAGGTTCTTTCAATTCCGCTGACTGTGCAAAATTTAGGCTTTCCTGTTGCATAAAATGTTTTGTAGCCTACGGCTAAATGCGACAGAAGGGTATGAGCAGGAGTGTAGCAGGAGGCTGTGCAACTTTCAAAACATTGTTCATAAAGAAGTAGCTCTTTGAACAGTTTATGATCCCTGTTCAAAAAGGGGTACAAATGTGAAATTTAGCAAAAGATAAAAATTATGGAAAACAGAATTTTACAAGGAAGCTCTTAAAGGGACGTTAAGTAAGAGAACAATTTTTCATGTATAAGTACCCTTTCGCATTACTAACAGCACCATTCTTGGTGCGAGACAACCCCTAGCAAGCGAGAAAATGCACATAATTACATATAGTAATTACATATGGCGACGCCGCCTAGACGTCACGCCATCAACTCGCAGTCACGTATTATATTTTGGAGGCTCCGGCGGTGGCGCATAAAATTATTATCTGCTCGAAAAGGAATCAGAATACGCTGTAGAGGTGGCCGTAGACCTATAGTAGCAAGTTTCATAAAATTCCTTCAGCCGATGTGGTCAAGATACCAAGAGAGAGAGAGAGAAAAGAGGAGAAAGGCAGGGAGGTTAACCAGATATTAGACTCCGGTTTGCTACCCTGCACTGGGGAGAAGGGGAGGGGGTTACAAAGATGACAGCGAGATAGGGTACAAGATTCCAGACAAGCACAAAAAAAACACGCGCACACACATACACACACACAAAGAACATTCCACTTATAGACGTTCACGAAGGCCGGTAGATGTCAAGAAGCGCAGTAGCGCTTGCATGGCCTTCTTCTGCGACGTGATGTCTAGTCGATGGCGTAGGATGTCTTCTTCCGACAGTGGTTGGTCGTCCAGTTTGTTGAGTGCAAGGCAAAGAGGTTGCCTCTCTACGCTGTATCGTGGGCAGTCACACAAAATGTGCTCAATTGTCTCTTCGTGACCGCAGTGGTCACTGGCTGCGGTGGCGGCCATCCCTATGCGGAACGCATATGCTTTTGTGAAAGCGACGCCCAACCATAGTCGGTATAAAAGCGAAAAGGCTTTAAAATCTATGATGCCACGCTTACGTTATGCTGACGTGGTTTCGGAACGATATTAAAAATGACACTTTGACCTCCATTTTCTCTTCTAGTACTTAACCACTCATAGCGAAAGCAACGGCGATGAAGTCATGGAATGATAGCCTATCAGCATAAAGTAATGTAATTTTGCACTTTAGTGTCCCATTAAGCTCTACGTTGGACGTGCTAGGTTCCTCTTGAAGGCGAGAATTTCTGACAGATACAGCGCGCCATATCAGGACGTCCGATGAAACGCCGGGCTGTCGGCATTTTCAAACTTTGCATTTAAAAAATAGTGCGTCTTTATTCCGCTTTTCGCCGGACATTACGTTTTACTTTCTCTTTAGGAGACCCAGGTCACCCTGGCGGCAACGAGGGCACGCCAGCGGTTCGCATGACCTTCACCAAACCTTCGCAGTTTCGTGACAATACGTCCAGTCCAGCAACCGCGTCTGCCCGTTGTATCGTGCAGTAAACGATCGCGCTGGCTACGTGTTCCCTTGATATGTGGACTCGCCAAGGATCGGACGGGTGTTGCACGTCCCGAAGAGGAATAGCGGCAGTACGAGGAGGGTAGGCGCGGCCAGAAGCGCTAATGTGCGCATCGCAGTCGAGCCAATGCCATCGACGACGACTGACAAATGAAGCCAAAGGCATGCACGACGCCCCGTGGTCAGAGTCTTTCTCTAGTATTACCTAGAGATTCCGCTGAGAGTTTATCAAGGACCACCTCGGTGACGCGCGTGTAGTTTGCGGCCATCAGTGGTTCGACGGAGACCTGGAGGTCAAAGCCGGCGTGCGGAACGCACAGCTCTGCGAACTAGCACGCACGACAAATCTTTATCGTCGGAAAGAACATTACCGCAGTATGTTCATCACAACGCGATGATTACAATAGTTCTGAAATAAATTAATACAAGCTTGAACATCCAGCGCACGCCTATACTTTCCAAAATGTGCAAGAACATACTTTCAACAGAGCCCGAAAAAATATAGACCGCACTGCATCGCTAGTCTTTCAACAAACAAAGCTGCAAAGGCTCTACGTTTTTTTAAACATTTTTGCTGCCCCTCTTACACTATAACGAATGTTGTGATAGCAAATCACAATGGTTCAATTTCACGGTCGAGTGCGCGTCGTTGCTATGGCCCGGCGACTTTGGAAGAGGGAGGTGAGCGGTGTCTCGCGCTGAGCAAGCGGCCACGTCACTAGTCTGATCTGCCCGCTCTGGGCTTGTCGTCGTGAACGAGCCAAACAATTCGCTTAGTAAATAAGACCAATGTTTCTTGGCGTGTTGGGAGAGCTATCCTGGCCTCGAACGCCCCGAGGCGTTTTCTACCGGCTGTTCCCTCTTCTGGCTGAGCGTGCCGCCGCGTGGTGTGCTGCGCAAGGCACCAGGGTGTGTCAGTACAGCCGAACCTTACGAGCTTTCTAGTCGGCAGCGGGAATCCTTGTCGCACCAGCCGAACGGTCGCTTCGCAAGAAGGTGTCAGCTCTGCTTGTAGCGTTTCTTCAAGAGACAGGATTGAGTGACACGTGGTGAACAATGCGACATGGACGGAGACGCTCGGGCGGAGCAATTGCCGGCAGATCTGCCAGGCTAACACCGCCTGTAGCCACAACACCACTACTACTACTACTACTACTCTGTCTCGGTGTCCATCCTCTGCGCCTTCCCGCGCTGTTCAATCGTCGTTGCGGTGCTTGATGTCGTGAGTGTGCGACACCGTCACGTGGGCATGCGTTACAACTAGCTACACAATGCGCCTGAGCGGCGGACTATCACAGTCATCTAGGTGGAATATCGTGTACTCTATCCTAGTCTGGTTTCCGTGCAAGTGAAGTCTCTCCATGCCTGTTGTGCCATACTTATGTGCTTCATCCTAGGGCCATATTAAATCATCATAGTAATATCGTGGAAAAACAAGCTCTTCATAGCCAAGTTGCGTACTTAAGGTGTCTATCGATACATAGCACACTGCACGTTTTATATACTTTAATCATAGGTGGATGAAACATCGCCACAACTTACCAGAACCAGACATTTTCATAAAATTTTTGTATCTGGGGTCATTCCGTAGGGTAGGATGGCTTTCTACACCTATAGTTGCATGTAAGGTCTGCTCCGTTCTGTTCGAAGTATACCATTGCATTATTACACATACATTCTCGTAGAGTCTTGAGCCTTGCCTAGTGCCGTTGTCGTAAAATAAGCGGCTGAACTGTACGCTGGATCCAGCCTTTGCTGTTGTAATCTGGTAAACCATACAGGCGATGCTTACTTGGGATGTAGTTCCGCTTGAGAGAAGAGTCCATACTTTCCCGGTAGTGCTGTAGAACTGGAAAAGAAGGATCAGCAAATAGTTACTTTACATACTGGATGTAAATGTGTTCCAAAAAGTGCTCGCCTAGTTACCAAAATACGTTCACTGTGATAAAAAACATTGATATGCGAAGGGTAGTGTTAGCGACAGCACCTTTGTTACAAGCTGTTGAATACGAAAACACCCTTGCAAGGTGGCGGAGATAACTGATGAAAGAACGTTGTCTTGTCAGGGGATCTGGCAAGGTTATGTAGTCAAAATTTTCAAACAACTTGACAATTCACTCTGAGGCAGCTACAATTGGTTAAACGCGAGTATGCCCTTTAGGCGAACAATACATTGTAAACTAAAGGGCATGTATCGTTTACCGAAATATATCATTCGATGAAAGGCAGGTCTTTTGGCTTGAAGGAGTAGCTGACTCATCTAATACCAGGCACATGGAGTTAAACGTACTTTCTTTCAGCGTACCCAATAAGGAAGGACATTCCCTCAAGGTTGGTCGGCCAATCAATTTTAGAATTTTACATTCACGTTGTCTATAGTGACAAGTTGTTGATACTGCGGCCCAGTATGGCATGATTGGACACCCGCGTTTTTACTTAGCTGCGTTTGTTCTCTTGCGGAGCTAGATTCGTGCTTTTGCGGTAGCAATAGTGTCTTTCTATTCCACAAACACTCAAATAAACAGTCTGCAGGAGTGTTACCGGTCCCAGAGCCTGCAGAGGTAGCCTTTGAGCATTCAATTTAGGTTTCGCGCTGCCGTTTCTCTACATGTAGAGTTCTTTTATAGGGGACGGTAGATCATGCCACTATTTCTAGATCTGCGTGCAGCCGAAGGCGCTCTACCACTCGAGTCAATGGCAGTTCAGCGTCGCCGAAAAGTTGGTGGTGGCGCCTTGCTGCTCCTCGGCCAAAGGTCCACCACTGCGGTCCAAAGTAGACTTATCCCTTGAGCTCGTGGCAGCAGCGCGGCCCACTTTTGTCCTCACTGCCCCCTTGCGTGCACGACACGTGACCTTCGGTTGAGCATCGCAGCGGCATCATGCGACATGAGCTTCTTGAGAAATTCGTGATGGTTGCCTGACATTATGTCAAAATACACCCATCATGATATAGGAACTAAAACCTCTTCCGCCGTCTCTGGGATGCGTGCAGATAAGGAGGCCGAGGCGGCTAGCTCGCTGTGTAGGGCACTGCGACGCTGAGCCCGTTCCAGTTTGGATGCCGGTACTCGAAGATATTTGCATTGGTTAAGTTCAAGGAAAAAATCTAATGAATAAATAAAGCACCGTAGCCAATGCAGCAGGTGTATATAATAATAATAATAATAATAATAATAATAATAATAATAATAATAATAATAATGTTTATTTTCCATTGTTACAAAACAATAATTGATGGAGGAGGAGGGATTAAAGCGACAATCCGCTTAACGATGTTCCCACTCTCGTACAGGTAGTATGAGCGACGAACCTAATAGAAATACAGTTGTATGCGCATATACAACAACGTTGGTCTGCATTTATACCCACATGAGCCAAAAAAGGAAAGAAAAGACAGAGCATTACCATTTGCTACCAGTAAATAAATAAATTATACCTTTGCATATATATCTCTATATACATTCCTACACAAACGTAAACATGCAGTCACACACAGAATCTCCCGAAATCCGTAATCTCGTACATATAAACTGCCTCGTACTAAAAAAATAGTATGAAATAACTGATGTGAGGGTATACAAGTGAAATATTTGTCATCGATATCCTTGCGCGAAATATTCCCGTATTCCAACATTATAAATTTCCGGAAACGTAATGTGCGCGTCGAGTAGCTGATTTAACATGAATGGTAAGTGGTAGTGGAGCATATGTCGTCCGTAGTCGGTGCGGGAAGCCGGTAAAATTCAATCTGTTTTGTAACGGTGCAGGTAGTGAGGCTGCGATAACCTTAATGAGGGAAGACTGCATAAGCTGTTCTCGCGTTTTTAACACAAATTTACACCTAAGTAGTACCCGGTAGTGGTATAAATTAAATATTCTAAGAATGTCAAATTGAGCAGAAGGATGTTTTGTACGTGCATAAGGTGGTACATCAACCACCCTGAGTAGCCTTTCTTGCACGATTAATATTTTTTGTAGATTTCATTTAGTGGTCGTAGCCCATACAAGTCTACAGTAAGTAAATAGGAACAACGAGAGCATGGTAAAGCATTAATTTTACTTTTGGGCAAATATACTTCTGTGGCGCATAACGGGATTAAACCGATTAAATATAGGGTGTGTTTCAATACTCGCGGTACACGGATAAATAGGTAGCGACGAAACCGCGTCCATCTTTAGTCCTATTCCATTTCTCACGTAGACGGCAAAATAAACGGCTTAGCGAAAACGCCATACGAAGACAAAAACAATGCAGGCGACTTTCCTGTCCAAACAAGATGGCGGCTGAGCGGATTGCTTGAATATCCATGGACCTCGCCGGAATGGTCGTCTGTCCGCAAATAGGCGCTTCCTTGCGCGCTCAGTATCAGCTACATTGAGTTTTTCGCAGATTGGCCCACAAAATAAGCACAATGAATGACAATCGTGAGCGTTTTGTTAAGCTGTCTTTGGTCGACGGAAAGTGACGTCTTATTGCGTAAACGTCAGCCGGACGTGTTCCATTACGCGGACGACAAGTGCACAAATCGGTCTTCGACGCTGCCAACATAGACTGTCTACGATGCTCTCTATAACTGGAACGCAGCCATAAATGAATGCGACTTTCGCCACAATGAATGTGGGGAGAAAAACAAGAAAAAGTACCTACTCCCGGCGAACCACCACTAAGCAACGCGCCCGGCGAGAGCAGCTTTTATTTGAAAATCGATGAGTATTACTTGGTGTTATTATTTTCCTTTTTCTCAAACTCGCTCTCTATCCTCTTTGAGTGTCGCCTTTTCCAATATTCATGATTGAGGTTTTTCTGCTCGTTGGCCACCTTTGAGGTCGTGTTCTCTTGAGTTTCTTTTTATTTTGTTATCTGTATGCTGTTGCTGGCCTTCACGAGCGGAGCAATTTCCTGCGACTTCATACCGGCCTTGGTCTTGCTCGCGAGGGAGTAACGGGACCCTGCATTCGCCCAACGAGTCGCCCAGAGTCTGATGTATTTGTGAAAGCGCTGCTACCACGACCCAACGGGGGCATTGCGGCAAGTGAGACAGCCGACGAGCTCACTGAGCCTGCACACTCGGACGGCCCGCTCACCGACTACGCCAGTTAGAACGATTCTGCGCGAACTAGCGTTCCCAAAAAACTGATGCGATCCGATCCTCATGCACACGTCGCCAATGAACAATCGCCACAGCCTCTTCCCACGACAAGGTTCACAGGGGCCGAGCGCACACTCCTCACCCTTCCAAGCAGTGCGGCGTCGACTGCTGAGTGCCGTCAGCTGCTCCGTGTTCTCTCCTCTCCCCGCGTTCATTACTGCTGGGAGAAGGAAACTTTCTCGCATCTCTTGTGTGTCTGCCCTGATTGCGCCACCAACGGGGAACAGCTGCGTGCCAGGTACTGCACACACGGCCTACCACGCTCCCAAGTGCAGGACGCCTTGCACCCGAAGGGCTCCACCGAACGACACTGCTCTGCCCCGGCCGCCCTCGTCACCTCCATCGAGGATACCCGCTTTGACCAAGCAGCCTGGTGTTGCGTTTGCTGAGTCCCCGTGCTCTGCCTAGCGTGATCGTTTCGCACATGTCTCCTGTCTGACTATTAGTCAAGCACTTTCTTCTTTTTCTACTTTAATCCCCCTCCCCCCCAACCGCACACGACGGTTGAGGTGTCCTATTGGTCGAGAGACAGTTACTATCCTGTCCTTCTCTCTTTCACTTGAAAAAATGCATCTTCTTTATCAAAAAAAGATAGTTGAGATGTCGCTTTCGAAGGCGTTTGTTCACTCACGCTCGTTGACACTGGTGGTACTACGTACGTGGTTGCTGAAGAACTATTCCATTTAGTTCGAAAAGTGACAGCGTCCTTGTGTAGTCCACCGCATAGCACATCAGCGCACGTTGAACGGGTGCTCGTGTGCACGGCTGGACTTGCAAATCGAAGGAAGGCTATACACAGCCAATTTGGTCATGTTGTCCAGCTCTCCTGATGGGGAGAGCTGCATCCTAAGACGGGATGTTCTATGGCATCACCATGTCTTGACTGATTGCTTCCGAGCAGAAGTCACCATCTCTTCACTTGCCAACAACCTATCTGGTGATGTTCCGCACTCTCACGCAAAATAATTTATCACACAAGAAATCGAGATCCCTTCACACGCACCTCTCGTTGCAGCTGTGTCCTTTTCCACTGCCTCCGGCGCCACTGTATTAGAGCACCTTCCCGTAATTTCAATAATTGTCACCTGTTATCAGCTACTCAGCTTTCTTCTTGACCTTCAATATGGTGCAGCCCACGTCAAGTGTAACCCATATCTGCCCCCTATTCCATTGCTAAATCTGTCGGCACGGCAGAGGCTCACGAAACCTTACTACGATAAACGTCCTTGAATTATCACAGCTCAACGCCCTCTCCTACAGCCCGCCAATTGTTTCATCGCCTCGAGTCGCTTTCATTTATGTCATCGAGGTGAACTTAGCCCAAAAGCACGCGGAAGAGGTCCTCTGTCTACTTGACAAAATTTGCCAAAGTTCCTACTGCTGTAGAGAGCATGGCGAAACTGAGAAGTAGAATTCGGCTCTCTTGGTTGATGCTCCGGTTGCTGGCGATTTCCTATACCCTCACGTGACTAGCCGTAAGCTGCATTTAACGCATTTGGTGGCCTGTGTGAATTTAGTACGGTGACATTCGGTCTTTGAGTTGAGCCTGCTACCTTCGAGCGCATAATGGACACTATTCTACGAGGCCTCAAATGGAAATGTGCTTACGCTACTTGAATGCTGTAACCATTTGCACCAGATGTTATGACTCATATTCATCACTTGGGGTAGAGTGTAAGCATTCTCACTCATGCTGGCGGGTAACCCAACTTGAAGTGTTGCATGGGGCACGCAAGCTCGCCATTCTCGAGCACGTGGTGTCGAACGAAGGCATTGTCGATGGCATTGTTAAGCTATGCACTGTTCAGGAAATTCCAAGACGAAAGGCCGAAGGTTGTGGACCTTGTTTGGCAGTTACTTTCGCCGCCTCATTCACAATTGCGCCTCAATTAAGACACCAGTGAGAGGGCTACTTCGGGTTGACGCCGATATTTCTGCGCGGTCCTCGGATTGCGATCGTACTTTCGAGACGCTACATTAACTCCTCACGAGACCCACGATGCATACTGTGTCATTCAGACCTCACCAAAGAACTCCGACATGATGTCGTCGCTGTCAGTCTTGGCGCCATCCTCGCCTAGCGGAATCCGGGATACCAATATCATACCGCTGCTTACGCGAGCTGCACTCTCATGAGAGCTAAAAAACGGAACACTCAGTTACCAAAATATGTCTAGCGATGATTTTGCACATTGCGAAAGTTCGGCCATACCTGAATGACTGCCCTTAGGGTGTCGTTACTGGCCAATACGCTTTTGCCTGGCTGTGTACCTCAAAGATCTGTCCCGCCGATTGGCGCGATGCTCGGTTTTTGGATTACGACATCCGTTTTTTTTTTCTTTCGTTCTAAGAAGCACACCAATGCCAATGATTTCCTCATTCGTGTGTCCACGCCAATATTGTTACCGCGACTGCCATGGACAGCTACCTCCGTTCCGCCATCACCTGCCATCCACATGGCTTCGGAACAGACGAAGGATCGGAGCATTTCATTTTTGATAGGTTACCTATTGTGATCCACCCACAAGCCTTCCGCCAGGAACGCGACGCCAGCCTCTTTCTCGCATGGCCATGCGAGATGGAATCCTTTATCTCCATAATAGCGAATCCGACGGTCGCAAATGGCTGCTGTTCATACCGAGACAGCTGCTCGCAACTATATTCTATATTCGCCCCCTCAAAACCTATGACTCTACATAGGTTTTATTGCCGCTGTATGTCCACGTTTGTTAAAAAATACATCCTGCGTAGACTGCGCACTCCGGAAGCCTGTTCCTTGAGGCACCTCAACGACAATGCACCCTTTGCAGTGTTCAGTGTTGTTTGACCACCATTTGACCGGACTCAATCAGACCTCCTACTAAAACGTTCCGCAAGGCCGTTTCAATAATTCCGTATGTTTCCGTAAAACTCATATGGAAGTACACGAAAAACACGCGGCAAATATATAGCGAACTTATGAACTTTGCATGGAAAATATGGAATTGTTATAACACGGAACGGGTCGTTTTCTTTAGGGCTACACGGGTAGCTGCGATACACTGCAGTTGGAAACCGCTTGGTTGTTCCTTTAGACCACCATACGAGGTACGCTGAAATGAACGCTCTCCTAGCCGCGACAGCATGTTCCTACAGCATGCTTCCTACTTCAAAGCTTCATTCTACGTCACGGTGCTTGAAGCGAACTGTTGAGCGAGAGAGGACCCATATTGCCGTGGTTGTTGCAACACTCCTAGCTGAATTCCCTTTCGCCGGCGCACCACCCTATACTCCCCGCTAAGAGACGTCTTTACCAAGCGCTTTATCGAATTCTTCTCGACATATGGTACGAATGTCGCTTGACTCCAACCACATCGAGTGAGACGTCATTCTTCCATATGGAATGTACGCCCGCAATACGCAGCCTACGGCGATTACCATCTTTTCTCCTCTCTAATTATTTCTATGGCCGCGAGCTATCACCATGGGTTGACACTGCTCTGCCTTACCGTCCCGGTTCATGAGACGGCGCGCCTTCTTCCTAAGCATCCAGTTATGTCAAAAACGTCGCCACATAGCTCCACCACCACAACCTAACAAGCACAACTAGTCACAAACTAAAACGCCTCCATTATCCTAGTGAAGGCTGCCAAAAGTGCTACAGATCAAACCAATAAATCTGGCACTAAAGCAGATCATCGTAGGCGATCACCCAGTTTTTCAAGGCAGACACGCGAGAACAAGACATTGAAGATGCCATCAACCCAGGAACATCACGAGTCTGCGACACTACCCTCTCCGAAGCCCAGGGGAGATGATCCACGTGCACATCATACAACTACCGCCGACATGTTGATGTCAATGCTCTTCGTTGCTTTCAAGGCAATTCTCCGAGTGTTTCCTCAAGCTAACGATCTTCCAGAGGTGAGCGCCGTTCTTTCGTTAGAACCTCTGCTGGTACAGCAAAAAGTTCTGCATAGCACAATGGCTCTCCAAATGGACAAATGTTTCCGCAACACTAGTGTGTTCCAGTGGAATGCAAACGGCCTCAGGTCTAAAAGTGCTGATTTTAGGAAACTTGTTCGACAGTACAGTTGCCCCATTTTGTGCCTAAATGAAGCGAATGTAGACCCCGACTTTCGAATTTCTAATTACGTGACATATGCATCGGGGAGAAATTCAGGCGCAAGCAGGGCATTGTTATGTGTCCGGCGTGACATACCTTCTTCGCTTTTATACTCGTCGGACTCGGACGTGCCAGAATTCGTAGGATGCAAAATTCAATTCGGGAAGCTCGTCGTGACAGTAATTTCTGTCTATTTGCAACCGTCCACACGCCTCACCGAATCAACTCTCACTCACTTATTTCGGAGAACACATGGACCAGTGCTCATTTGCGGAGATTTCAACGCTCACAATACTACATGGGGAAGTACCCACACAGATTCTCGGGGGAGACTCCTTGAAAGAGTCATCGACAGCTGCGGCCTTGTTTTACTAAATGATGCATCAATTACGTTTTTAAGGGGCTATAATTATGCCAGCTGTTAAGACCTGGCTATAGCCTCCCCTGACCTCGCACGAGACATGAGATGGTGTACAGATCTTGAAACACGAGGGAGTGACCATTATCCCATCCTTATGCAACATCCCCGAATGAACACGCCAGCAAAAGGCAAGGTGTCGAAACTAACGAATTGGCAACTCTTTCGTGAATACGCTGGTCATGATTTATAGGGAGTAAACGACTTGGATACGTTTATGTCCTGTATTATCAACAGTTACTCCCGTTCTACACGATATACGGCTGTACCTGAAGGTCATTCCAGTGTAGATGGAGAGTATGAACGCTTGCGTGCAATTAGACGGCGCGCAGAACGCCGCTTCCGCCGTACCGGACGGCTGCAAGATTATAGAGAGAGTCAGGTTACGCATGCCAAATCTAATCGACACATGCAAAGGTTGGGTCAGAAGCAGTGGCGTGACTTCTGCACCTCACTGACCCCATTTACTCCGCTTCCAAAAATCTCGCAAGTAATCACCGCTTTAAGTCATCCAGTATGCCAGCGCAGCCCTTTCCGAGCATTAGCCACTTCTCTTGGAGTATCGGAGCGTGATGTTGCTAATGAGTTTTGTTCCCTTCTCACGGGAATTGGACAACTTGGCCAACGAGTGAATGCGCTAGTCGATCCGATCAAAAAGCAAATCGAGAATGCTTGTGCATTACCGCATGCTCAGCTGGACGCTACATATTCTCTACAGGAACTACGTACCGCTTTATCGCTAACCCGCGTAAGAACAGCGACTGGCCCAGACAATGTGTCTTACAGCATTTTGAAAAATCTGGGCCCCAACGGTACACCTGTTCTTCTAGACTTATACAATAACATGTGGATGGAGGCATATGTTCCCTCGTGTTGGAAGATCGCTAAAGTCGTCCCTCTGTTGAAGCCTGGTAAATCACCACTATCGTTCGACTCATTTCGTCCCGTCAGTCTCACAAGCTGCATGTCTAAGGTCATGGAAAAAATGATCGACGTAAGGTTGCAGTGGTGGATTGAGTCGAATGAACGTTTTCCAGAACAGATGGCCGGCTTCAGGAGACATCGCTGCACTATGGACTGCATCTTTGATCTCGTGACCTTTGTAGAAGAGGAGATGAAATGTGGAAACATCGCTGTTGCTGTGTTTATTGATATAAAAAAGGCGTTCGATTCTGTCAGCCACCTGTCCGTGCTGCACAGACTAACTTTACTTGGAGTGCATGGCCGTATTTTAAAATGGATCGCTAACTTTCTACAGGATAGGCAGATCTATATTTCAACCAATGATGGCGACAGCAATACACACCAACTTGACAGAGGCGTCCCTCAACAAGCGTTCTAAGCCCGCTTCTATTTAACGCTGCGATAGCAGGGCTTCCAACAGTGCTGTCGGATGATTTGGGTATATCTATGTATGCAGACGACATATGCATATGGACTTCCTATAAATCTCTAGAAGTTATCAAGCACCGGCTACAGCAAGGATTGAACGCAGTAAGCGATTATCTCAAGGACCGAGGCATGGAGATTTCTCACGCCAAGTTTGTGGTTCTGCCGTTTACAAGAAAGAAGGCAAAAAACTTGAAGCTTTTAGTGGACGGTCAGAGTATTCAAATTGTACGAAAACATCGTTTCCTTGGTGTTACTCTAGACCGTCAACTCAAATGGACCCAACACATATCTGATCTCGAAGGCCAGATCAACGGTACGATAAATGTTCTCCGGCGCATCGCGGGTACGAAATGGGGTGGAACATCGGCGTCGCTACTCCATGTCCATTGTGCCCTCATCCGACAAAAGATTGCCTACTCTGCGCCAGTTCTGCAAGGCATTTCCCAGACTTCCCTACACCGCCTTCAGCTGCTACAAGCACGTAGTCTGCGCGTGTGTCTGGGTGTTCCGCAAGCGACATCAAGCTCCCTGACAGCAGAGGCACGAGAACCTCCTTTCAGTGTGATTCGGAATGTGGAAACATGTCGCCACTTGTTTCGTTTAATTACATAGCACCCTTCACATCCACTGACTTCACGTATTGGAAGTCGTGCTAGAACACAGATACACTGTGTGTACCAACAGCAAATTCCGCGGCTTCCTCTTTCAACACATTGGCAATCAGATTTAAACTACCCACCTTGGCTTCTGGAGATACCACCTATCGAAACATCAATTGAAGGCCTTCGCAGTAAGCACGATGTACCACCCTTTGCAGTGTTGCAGTTGGCCTCGCACCATCTGTTTGAAAGGTACATCGACTACGTCCATGTGTACACGGATGGTTCGGTCACCAAAGAGACATCAACATCAGCATTTGTCGTACCCGAGTTGCATGAAGAATACGCATGTCGACTAGGTCATGCATCGTCTTCAACAACATCGGAGCTGGTGGCCATTTTATTAGCAGTGAGCTTTATAAAATTATCAAAGCCGCCTCGAAAGTGGGTAGTCCTTAGTGATTCATTGGCGGCTCTCAAATGTATTGAAAGTGCTACTCCAAAACATATAGATATACGTGTCATATACGCTATTCTGAAAGAACTTGCACAAGCTACGGAACAACAATATCATATTGTCTTCCAATGGGTCCCAGGTCATTGCGGAATTAAAGGAAATGAACTGGCTGATGCGTTGGCGAAAGCTACTCATGATTCCTCAGAAATTCGCCTCATTCCCATATCTCAATCCGATATACGCCGCATCTTACGAGGACAAAAACGGGAATTGTGCGTACTCAATTGGTTCACAGAGAAAACAAAAGAATCCATTTTGTATGCAGTCGACCCTAATCTGGAGTATCAACTAGACCATCAGCTCCCGCGATGGATCGACACCCTCATTCATCGTCTCCGACTTGGCACTGCCTACACAAAACATTTTTTATTCAAAATTCAACGTGCTTCATCTTCAACATGTGCATGCGCCCACGACGACGAAGATATTCATCACCTCTTGATTGATTGTCCCGCAGGACTACCACAGTATTTTATATCATGGATATACGCTTTCTTAGAGGGCAGAGAATTTTACTGCTGGCAACAGGGTTTGTCGTCTTTAAAATATCAACAATCTAGAGGCCTCCCCCAAGGGTCGGTGTTGTCCCCATTACTTTTTAATATACTCTTGCGCTCAATCCCTATCCAAGAGGATGTACAGGTATACGTATATGCCGACGACATCGCATTTTTTGCGGCAGCAAACGATATTCATACACTGTATCAAACTCTGCAGGCATACATGGACAGGCTTGAGAGAGTGTCGTAATTGTATTGTTTCTTGTATTTTTTTCCGTGCGCCAGTACAAAATCTTTACGGTTGTTCCTGGGCACGCTAAATAAGCTTTTGTTTGATTATTATTATTATTATTATTATTATTATACTCTCTGAATTCTGATGTCATATCGTTTAGGTGAGACGTACGCCTTCTAAGCTCTTGAACTCACAGGGGCCAAAAAAAGGCCTAAAACCCCATATCTACTTCCCACTTTCTTAAGCCTGTGCGAAATTACCTGGATATACGGAATACTCACGACTCTTTTCTTTTTACTGTTGTTCACTGCTACGACAATGACTCCGGTCGAAATCGACTTCTTTAGACGTTCAGCTACTGCGGCTATAGCTAATCTAGGGTAACGTGCTTCTAAAAGACGCTCGAGCTGCGCATTAAAGCTATTGTTCAAACGGTGCACGCACGACTTGGATAGGACTGACTTTAGACACGACAAGGCTATTCCGTTTTTTTACTACTTTCGAATGCTTGGAGTGAAAGTTTAACAACGGCTTAGATGCTCTAGGGGAATACTGCCAACAAACGTGATTCTGCTCAAATGACAGAGATATCAATAAACTGTATTACGTTTCTCTCAGGCAGTCCTTTCCTAAAGCTTAGACCATCTCCATTAACTTTAAATTGATCGCTTACATAGGTGACGACGGATTCAAAATCATCCTTACTAGAAAATATCAAGTAATCGTCAGCATACCGAAATGCCCTGATGACGTGGTTACCTAACGCCCTTTTTAAGTGGCTATCAAACTTGCTCAAGTAAAGATCACTTTGAAAAGGGGCGACCTTTGAACCTATACAAATCCCCGATTTCTGCACGAGCACGCCTTCTCTATATCCTACATGGAAAGAATTTCTAGAATTTCGCCTGTGCAAATTCTGCACCTATCTATAAAACCGGACTCTTGCCCTTGTTCTTCAGTACATTCTTTTAAGCAATTTAACAAACTTTCATGCGGCAACGAGTAATACAGGTCGTCTACATCCATGCTAAACGCTGCGCAGTCGCCAGGCTTAGTCATTAGTGTCGCAGCCCTCATCCTGCTTAACGTAATTGTGCAATAATAAAGTACGTAATAAATGAAAATGGTATAAGCCCCATGTATGCATTTGTTGTTTTAATGTTTGTGTTCGGGCACCTAGCTTGTTGAAGGTCTGCAGATTATTCTGCGGATATGTTTTGTTGTTATAAGGAACTTACGCTGCACACGAAACCTGCAGACTTCACAATTATTTTGCAGGTGATCCTCGGTCTCTTTTGTATTTGTACCCCCTATCTAAGTGGTCATCAGCTGGCACAACTAGCATTGTTCTCCAGGGAAATGAACATGCGAAATGATGCAGGAAAAAAACAGTACCTTTTTGTGTACTGCTCTCAGTATAATGCATGTTTCATGAGTTTCTGGGAAAAGCAGGTGCGTTAAAAACTAACGCTGCATATTGTCTTCGTAGAATCAAACAAGCACAATACAATAAAGATTATGCTTTGGCTGCGCACGTACACGTCTTATTTATAAGGAGGGTAGAGCACTAGCGTGGGCAGATATGCAGGTCCCGAGAAAAGCGTGTGGTCACAGCACTCGTAATACGAAAGTAGTCTGAATAACTTCTTCTCCACGTCTTCCTAAAGCACCAAGGATGCCAAAGTGTCTCTACGTTAACGTCGTATGCATCATACTTCTGTTAACAAGCATTCTGGTCGAAACTAGCCGTCACAATCAGAATGCAGTGGCAAGTAATCAAATGCTTTTTTTTTATTTAACAAGGTTCGCTGGAGAAGGTTATTATGGATGGGTATATTCCTCTTTATCTCAAGCAAGCTGTAAATAGTGCTCCGGCAAGGAACCACATGATCGTAACTTTAACGCATATGATGGTTTTTTTTTGTTGTTTGTTTATGAAGTATATGCGCTTTTTTTCTGCTGCACTGGAAAGATTATGGGGTGGCGCAATTATTGCGCTCTCCCTTTTTTGCCTGTACGATCATCACATGAACAACTATGTATTTTTTCTTACCCAATCACCAGTTGTGCGCTGCCTATTGTCACTTTCCTTTTTTGTGAAAAATACCAGATGTCTCTTGGCAACAGAGCCAGCGCACGGAACAGACGTCTGACATTCTACTGCTTGATTTCTCAGGCTGGAGACTACCTTACTGCGAAACTCATTTTTTTAGTTATTTGCTATAGTCGCTGTTGCCAAACAACTGTCTTTTTTAATTTTTTTCTGAGACTTTGACTAAGTTCGGCTACGTCAACTGAAGTGTCTAACTTGCCGCGTGAGCTGCGCAAGGAAATAAGGGAGCTCAAAAGTAGCCTTGAGTTCATGAATAAGCAATACGAAACACTGAAGCAGGACTGCACTGACGTAAAAGCGGAGAACGTAGCTCTGAAAGCATCGCAACAGTTGCTTACGGAAGTGGGAACACTCAAGAAGCAATTGCGTGAAACATCTCTAAAGGTTACTTCTCAAGACCAGTATCCTAAAACAAAAACATCGAAATCAAGGAAGTTCCTCATGAAAAAATTGAAAAGCTAGTCGATGTGCTGGGCCAACTTGGCGATGCACTGGGCAGCAGATGAAGGAGCAGGACATTGAGATTTGACAGCTCGTCGCCTCACGAAAAGCCAAAGACCCCCCCCCCCCCCCGGAGCAGAGCATTGTGGTTTTCAACCAACCTGCAAAGCGTGAACAGGTGCTTGAGAAGGCACGCAGGGCGAGAATAAATTCCAGAGATTGGGGCTTTGGCAAGCGTCAAGCCATATTTTTTAATAAGCATCTCTGTGCGCAGCTAAAGAAACTTCTTGGCTTAGCCATTGTTAAGAGGGAATTGAACTGGCGTTTCGTTTGGGTTAAGGGCAGTAAAATCTTTGCACGGAAAACTGAAACAACCAGCGTGACACGCATTGGCTATGAGGCAGATGTTCAAAAAATGTGCAACTAGACACGTGTGCGTAAGATCGTTTCATCTAACTTGGAATGATTTCCCCAAGCGATGTCATGAAGCCAGACTCATGCGACTATCTTTCCTTTCTTCATTGTAACTCGCAGTCTGCTAGGCACAAACAGGACGAGTTCTTTGCGCTACTTTGTGAGTTCCCGTTCCAGTTTGACAATGTGACGATTACGGAAACGTGGTACAAAACAGACGAGGAAGTGTTGCGCATGCCTGGTTTCCAAACGTTCTTTTTGAATCAATCCGATAGGTGTGGCAGGGGTGTATTAAAGCTTGTTTCTGAGGAAATTTCATGCAACATGCTTCCAGACTAATGTGCAATGAGAGCAGATTATGAAATATTGAGTTTAGAATTCCACAAGGTGTGTTTTCAGCGTTCTATATCGTCCACCCAGTGGGGACGTTGCAAGTTTTTTTCGTACATCTGTAAACATTGCTGAACGTCGTCTGCAGAAACAACTTATATTTTGTCATCGATCGTGATCTCAATATTGACCTTCTGCCAGGTACACCGAAGTCACAGAAACTGCAGATTCTTCTCGATTCATTCGGCTGCAGAAACTTTATTAACTCACCTACACGAATTTGTGCTAACTCCGAAAGCTTTCTTGACTTCTTTGTCACAAATAGCTCTGATGTTTTTTGTGTAATCCGGTTCGAAAACCGTGGCTCGAAATTCGAAAAGCATGGCTAACTGATGAACGCCTCAGAATGATCCACGAAAAAAAATTTTTGTATGCAATGTTTGTAAGGACTCGGGAGCCCGCAGACCTCTCGACTTTCACAAAATACGGAAACTCTTTAAATAAATGTTTCAGAAATGCCAGGAACAGGCACTTTGAAAACGTCTTTATTAGAGCTGGAACTAGGAGAGATTACGTGTGGCACGAAGTAAACAAGCTCCTCGAGCCTGAATCTCACAGGCAGCATAAGCTGGAACCGACAATTGATAATAACTTAATCAGAGGTGAAGAAATAGCAGACGCCTTTAGCAAGCATTTTACGTCACTAAACTCAAGCACGCATGATATAATGCTACTTCTTTTCCGAGAAGCCCTAACGCACACTCAGCGTTTTTCGAAACTGCAACACCAAATAAACTATACACGGCGTTCATGTCACTAAAGAACAGCACATCGCGCAATTTAAATGGAAACCAGATTAGGCCGATGAAATATGTGCTTGACCTTTTGGTAGAAGTGCTTACTCACACCTTTAACTTGTGTTTATCTCATGTCGTCTTTCCCGAGAAAATTCAGCACGTTAAAGTGATCGTTTTATTTATGTCCGCGAACAAATTCCCGTAAACAACTCATAGGCCACTTTCTGTACTTCCGATACTTTCTAAGGGCCTCGAAACGATCATATCTAAAAGAATTATGTCATTTTGTGATAAACATAATATCTTATCCGATACGCAGTATGCCTTCCGTCGTGGAAAGTCTACAGAGCTTGCTCTGTTAACGCAAAAAGAATTAATTTTGAATAATTTTGAGAGGAAAATGTTAACTCTAGGCATTTTTTTTGATTTCTCTAAAGCTTTTAATTCTAGTAACTAACAAACCCTATTTGTAAAATTAGAGCATATGGCTTTCGCGGCATTCCACTGAAACTTCTAAAATAATATCTTCAACACAGAAAGCGGTGCGTCGCTAGTGGGTCAAAACTTTCATCAGCAAGGTCATTAACAGAAGGTGTTCCTCAAAGGAGTGTAGTTGGGCCTGTTTTATTCAATCTTTACATTAACGGCACTACAAATATACCTTGCTCAGTTTGTATTTTACGCGGGTGATAATAGCCTCTTTTATCAATCCCTTCACGTTGTGCAACTTATAAAAGTAGAAAAATGTCTTTAAGCATACTACAAAAGTAGAGCAACATAAATTCATTGCCAATAATTACAAACAAAACTAAGGCCGTATTTTTGCGCCACTACAAAAGCATGTAAAGTGCAACACTGTTCTTTACCTCGGTATAGAAAGGATAGAATTAGATGGCAACGTAAAAACGTTAGGAGTTATATTTAACAAACATTTAATTTGGCACGCATACGTTGATCGTATTGCCTCTAAATTAGCTAGAGATTTTGGTATAATCTGCCGATTATGATACATCCTACCTACTAAAATAAAACTGATGTTGTATAACGCTCTGCTCCCTTCAAATGTGAGCTATTGCAATGTATTGCGGGGAACAATGTCAAACATTCATAGTTTACAAACCCTACAAAAAAAAAAAAAGAAAAGCTATCCGACACATTGTTACCGCTCCGTTTAATGCTCATACGAACAAATATTTCGCACTCTCAATGTACCGCCTATCGAACACCTTTATCAATATATCCTTGTCTTGAAAAAGCAAAAAGTACTTCCGGTGTAACAATGCGACTTCATAAACCTGTGCAACCTAGTTGAATTAAAGGAAGTATCATACGAATTCACAAAACGAAACCAGTGGGTTGTCCCTTTCTCAAGAACTAAATACATCTTGAACTGAGCGCAGTACCAAGTGCCTAGGATAATAAATGTGCTATGTCATTGCGACACTGAGTTGAACACTATTACAAAAAGGACATTGAAATCTAATGTAATAATTAAACGTAACCTTTTATGAGTCGGGCATGCCTTTGCTGCAGTCATGTTTCCTCTCTCTTTTCGCAGTTTTTTCTTCCTCTCCCTTTGCACTCCTTCCTTTGTTTATTTTATTAATTTTTTCCTTAGATTTACATTTTTCGTCAGCTGAACAATGTCAATATCTCGCAATAAAACCTTATGATCCCTAAGCACAACTTATATATGTGGCCGTTATCGTTATCTTATTGCACCAATGAAATTCCCTGCTTGTACATAACTGTATTTTTTATTAGTTATGTTTCTAAGCAGATGCGAATGTACGGATATATAAATACGTGCAAATGCTGTATGTGAATAGATGTGTATATGAACGTGTACATATACGGACTGGAATATGCACAGATATTGTATATGTGTAGACGTGGATGTAGAAGTGTGTTGAATATGTATTGCAGTTTTTTTTTCTCTATTTTATATACATGTTGTATTCTTGTTGTCAAACGAAGGGGGCAGGAACCCCGTCAAGGTGCTGCTGTGCAGCTTTTTGTTCCTTGCTCTTGCATTTTCTTATCTTTTTGCTGTAAAACAAGAGCAAAATGCGAAATAAACTTGAAACTGTTACATCACGGATTAAAAAAAAACAACCATTGGTCCATTCTGACACGCTAAGATGTTTGGCTGGTCCCCGGAAGTCACCCTACAATGTCGTAAACATCTTCCCACATGTGTCGCCTTAGTTAATCTCTAAAGCCTTCAGACATCACCTGAACGCAATGTGGCTTAGGCTCCACGTGACAGCATTTCACTCAACACGAGGTAACCAGCATTCCCACCAAATGGATGGTCATAAAACACAAAGGATTATGATACGTTACAAGTAAGCAGATTTGTTGTTCAAGGACATATTATTTATGATACCGATGGCTGAAAACAACAATGCGCGGGAGAACGGCAACCCCAAATTGTCGACGTCGCAATTAAACGATAATTTCCTTGCATGTTGTAACATATATAATTCTTTTTAATATTTTCATCGCCAAGTTAATACTAATTTTTTTTCATGGTGGTTTGCTTTTCAGAAACTGGAACTGCCAAATAATAAAGTCGTAAGTATTCCACATTCCGTGTGTGTGAATTCATAGCAGTACGAAAAAATTAGAAAGCCATTTCGCAGACTTCAACAATGTCATAGAAGGAATGCAATTCCCGCGTAGAAACGAAACCATATATCGTGCACATTTGGGCGCCGACCGCTCATCAAACAAACGAATGTCCGGAGCGCTATTACACCGAATGGTGTATTTCAGGGATTTTACGTCCCAAAACCACGATTGGACTACGAGAGGCGCCGTAGTAGAAGTCTCCGGCTATTTCGACCACATGGCGTTCCTTAATGAGCACGGACATCGTACATTACGCGGGCCTCGAGATTTGGTCTCCACTGAAATGCAGCCGCCACTGCCGGGATTCGGTCCTGCGACCCTCGGATCAGCATCGCAGTACGACAGCCACTGGACCACCGTGGTGGCGCGTTGTTACGTCGAACACAGGAGGATTGTGATGCACCAACCTTATTTAATTCCGCGTTGTGCAAGAAGGGGGGGTCAAACTATACGTCGCCTATAATACCGTAGGTACTTGCGGGTGTTTTCGGCTAACCGGACTACTGTGTGAGAAGTCGTATAAGAGTCTGGCTGTTCGCCACGCCACTGCATGCATTATTTGAAAAATAGTACCACCTCCTTTCAGTAGGAGACATTATATTCCAGTGACAGGACACATCGTACTAGATTGTCTTATTTTGACAGAATTCGTTAGAGCTGAAATAAAAGGACTCATTCCACCGCTGTGGTCTAGCGGCTATGGTACTTGGCTGCTAACGCCAGGGTCGCGGGATCGAATCGTGGTCACAGCGGCTGCATTTATATGGCGACGAAATGCTCAGGCCCGTGTACTGTGCAATGTCAGTGCATATTAAAGAAACCAAGGTGGTCGAAATTTCCGGAGACCTCCACTACGGCGTCTCTCATAAACAAATCGTGGTATCTGGAAGTAATATCTCAGAAATCAATCAAAGGACTCATATTTCATTCGACTAATTATGCAGACTCACGGATTATGCTACTCCAGCGCTCTGTCGGCATTGCATGCGTTAAAGCCATACCAGCTGTTCCCGGTTGATTTATTTTGAGCCAAGCTTGAACAAAAATAGATCTTATGTCATCAGTGTTCATGTGACCTATGCATTCGGCTCTGTTTAAGAGCATATTAATATGCGAGCTTTCTTTGTTCCTTTGCTGCACTCCTGCAGCAAAGGAACATTTTATGAAAGAATTTGCAACGGAAATTCTTCGCGACCACTTCTTGAACACATCTACGCACAACACAGCCACGTCAGCAGATACTCGTGCCAACGTCGTGGACTACGAGAAAACAGCGCCCCGCCTGTAATCAGTACTTAATTCAACACAATTGCCCTAAATTCGAGGCTCCCGGATCGTCTTTCACGAGCAATGACCGGAAGAGTTATGGAAAGAAAGGTGCAAGGTGTGTGACGTGACTTTGAATGTACTATACGAGTTTTTCACCGCTACATACCTCAGTATTAACCAAGGCGTATCGGGTGGTTCTAGGATGTAGGCTAATGCGGAGAGCCAAGACATTGCCTACAAATTTCTTCTAGCAGCGGTAGTCTTGTGAGCACAGCAATATATGAACAGGAATGCCTATCAACGCAACGGCTACGTACGCTTATTTTAATTAGGCAATGTGATTAATGAAGAGTTGGAAATCAATGTTAAACGGAGACATTCGTGTACAGCTTACACGTTCTGCGTTGGTAATGCTTGTGGTGCACAACAACCGGCGACACGCGCGAATCGAACAAGCGTTTTAGATGCGGAGCATCTCTTGCTCGCGGGTATGTCACGCATCAACCGGCGTCCGCACTCACACTACGCATGCGCGACTCTCCTCTCCCTTCCCTCTCTCCGACAGCTGCTGCAATAAAGCGGGTAGAAAGCGCGCGCGCGCGCGGCATCCGTCCGCACTCACACTACGCATGCGCGACTCTGCTCTCCCTTCCCTCTCTCCAACAGCTGCTGCAATAAATAAAGCGGGTAGAGAGCGCGCGCACGTTTCGCTTCAGTAGTATCTCCTCCTTCTCCGATGAAAAAAGGTGGTGGTGTTGTGTGATGGAAGCAACAGTTCCGTGAGCAAGTGGGTTGACGCAAGTACGCATCAGCATCAACCCACGCGATGCGTGGTAACGAACCAAGTTAACAACGTAATAACACTCAAGGTTCACCGCAAGGTTCACCGCAAAGGTAACACCGAAAACACTGCAAACCTGTAAACACCGCCGTTAAATGCACCGTTGAAACTCCCAGCGATGCTCCGCATCCCCCCATGGTCCCCTTCGGGAAGATGGTGTAATTTTTTTAGCAGACACTGCATCTCGTTGTGTTCGTCGTCTAAGACTCGCCTTTCGTTGTGGCTGTCCTTACAGACAAAGCCAGCACACTGCTTTCTTAAGAGCATTACAGGTGGACACTCGTTTTAGATGCGAAGCAGCTTATGGTCGAGCCTGTTCTGTCCCTGCGCCATCCACACCCACAATGCGCACGCGCAACAGCTGGCCGAAGCTGGCAAGGAACGAGAACGCGCCCTCGCCAGCGAGAGATAACGCTGACGCAGGCAGTGCCTACTAGCGAGTTCAATCATTGAAAAAAACAAACCGACTGCTCGCGCTGCACAACCGTTCACCGGCCACCCCATATATATAGGCGCCGTAGCTTGACCTGCAATGTAGTGCCAGTGGAAGATTTCTCTTGTGCGTAGTTGAACCATAAGGATTGGCAGCATGTGCATTAACTAAAAGTAATCCGGAACTCGGCACGATCTACGACGTCGGAGCGCAGGAACCTCATGAATACCAGAAGCACAAACGACAGCGCGTGGGCAAATATACACACGCGTTGTCACTGATTTACGTGCATGAGTGGGCAATGTCGCGGGTGATTTACGGTAACACCGAACGATCCCCAGTGCTTCGCCCACTCGTCATGGTACGCTTCGTGGAGGTGCGGGGATTTTTTGTAATTATAGTTCTTCACCCATTGATATGGCGCTCACTCCGGTCATTGTACTCCACGGCCCCTTTGCTTCCTTTCCTTATTTTCATTCCGCGTTCGTACATAGAACATCTTTACATTAACATAGAAGGAGATGAATATTTTAGTAAGTTTGAACCCTTGGGTACGCTGTCTGTGGAAGGAGCAATCACGGATTTAATGGGCGACCGGCACCAAGATACGCAACGCCGATGGAATCCATCGCATTGAAAAGGGGCATGCATCTCTGAACTTAGCATTTCTACCTGTATACGCTAAGATGATGTTTGTGGCTGTGTTTCCCCCCCAAAGCGCAGGTGCTGCCGCTCGCGCGGAGCCACAAATGTCAGCAGGGGCTTCTCGCCCTGCCATAATCGACCAAGACCGCAGCGGTAGGGCCCGGACTGTTAGGGGAAAAGGCAAAGCAAGCTTCGCCTAAAGATTTGCACTACTAGATATTTTTTATCACTTTTGCGCGTTTTCGCTACAATGGAGACACATTCGAACACAGGTAAATTCACTTTATGCCATTCTAGCGTGTAGCGCTAACGAGCTCGTGTGCCCGAAGATGCGACTCCAACGTGAGGCGTAGGTGTCCTGTGACGAAATAGTGTTATCCCGAACAGCGTGACAACGCATGCGCTCCTCCTCCATGGCGCAGGGACCTTAGTGAACCAAACTGAATTTCTGAAAGTAGAATCCTTGAAAAAAAATTGCACACTATGCCTTAACTACAACCTGAACACGTGAGAGCGGGGATTGTTATTCGAATGTTGCAGAAAAGATCATTTTGCTTCGGGTAAGCTCAAATACAATATTGTTATTTCAATGTGCGAAACGCAAAAATAAATACTTCACAAAAAATCCCAAATAGAAGCCCCTCTTTCGGCATTTGTACCATAAGAACAGGTGCGTTCGTCGGCAGCGCCAGGTAGGTTACTGTCTGTTAGGTGACTCGCGTAAGTATCCTTCAGCTGGCCCTCGCTCTCTCGTATTGCACTCTCACTGGCGAAGCTGAAGCTTTACCCAGTTCTTATTTATTGTACAGCATTGCAAATCAATGTATATCGCGTTCTTTAACTCATTACAGGTGCGTAGTGTCGGTCAACTTTGCAGTGCAAGAGCACAGTGCATACTGTGGACGTGCTGCCGACATAGGGGCGGAGAATCAAGATGTTATCATAGAGCACGGACTGGAGAATTTTGCTCAAACATTCAGGTCAACGGCACATACTTTTCCTATTGCCCCTGTGCGTCTGGGCAAGGTAGGAGGCTTTCTTTATTCCTTCCTGATAAAGATGCGTCGTTGCTGCACAAAACACGGATGCGCTTCGCGTGTTAGGATGTAGTGACCTGCGACAGCAAAACGGCAGTCGGTCTGCTTCCTGTTTTACCTTGTTAGACCGATTGCCACCCTGCGGTGACATTTCGTAAACCTGATATAAGGAATATAGCTATTACTGGAAATCGCCTAAAAATTGCAGACCACTACTTTTACGATACGGGGCACGCCCTGCCCTACCGGTGTGCTATCATACGGGTTAGCACGGTGGCACCACAAAAACTTTTTTTTTGCCCTTTTAAAGTCATTCGTCGAATGTTCACACAA
This sequence comes from Hyalomma asiaticum, assembly GCA_013339685.2. Lineage (NCBI taxonomy): Eukaryota > Metazoa > Arthropoda > Arachnida > Ixodida > Ixodidae > Hyalomma > Hyalomma asiaticum. The sequence continues at coordinate 48,737,514 of CM023487.1, read as the reverse complement.
CTATTCCTTCGTCTGTGGCAAATCGCGAAAAATGCTTCTGCTTCGCACTCCCTTGCACACTTCATTCTATTTACCCAGGCAGCTATCATGAGCATTCCCGCACAGTGTTCCTCTCAGAGGCGGTAAATTCCCGAAATTGAGCTAAAGTGTGAGGGTAGTAGTAAGTCCCTGGTGTCACGATACAACTCTTTGCTCCCAGAAAAATTCGACCCCTGGCGCCCTCCTTGAAGTGTTCGACGAAAATAATGCATTTCAGTGGGAAAATATTTGTCGCCAGTGCTCAGATTAGAACGAGGTCCCAATTCTCAGACACAATATACTTAATCATTAGGCTAAACACGTGACTTCGTGACGTGTGAACACATCTGAGCAATATACATAACTGATTTTTCGCCACCGTGAGCAACAAAAAATATCACCGGCAACAGAAAGAAAGAAGAGAAGTCACAGGTTATGCTCGCCAACGTCAAGCATTCGTTTGTCCGATTTCCTAGACATGCGAAGTGCTCCTGTTTTTTTTTCAGTAGTGCCTATGTTGTAGTAGTGTACTCAATCACGTTCGCGATGCATTCATACCCAACAATACCAATATTGGTCTATATCAAGCGAACGAGAGAACGCTGAGAGCACCGAGACCTGGGTGACTAGACATACAGACCGGATATTAAATAGATAGATAGATAGATAGATAGATAGATAGATAGATAGATAGATAGATAGATAGATAGATAGATAGATAGATAGATAGATAGATAGATAGATAGATAGATAGATAGATAGAGAGATAGATAGATAGATAGATAGATAGATAGATAGATAGATAGATAGATAGATAGATAGATAGATAGATAGATAGATAGATAGATAGATACGGTCAAAGTGACTTTAGGTCACCAAGACGCTTCGCATTTAATAACCTGCGACATACAAGCCCATATCTGATATTCTGTCGAAAATTGAGAAAAAATTGACGGCAGATCCACGAGGTGAATGATGATGAGATTGGGCGAAGCTCCTGGAAGTAATCATCGGTTAAACCGTGAAATTTCTTCCGTTAATTCGCCCGATAAAAATGACGTGAAACGATTGATTAAATGTTTTATCAAACTTTTATTGCTGGTTTCCGTTGTCCTTTCATTATGACCGCTTTGTGGTCGGTGAAATGTAAGCTAAGTGGTTCTTGCACTGGTTGCAGATGAAAACCATTGCTTTACCTGGCGTCTTTCGTTAAGCAGCTGGCGTCTTTTCGTTTTGCTTTAGAAACATCTGGCGTCTTTCGTTAAGCAGCTGGCGTCTTTTCGTTTTGCTTTAGAAACATCTGGCGTCTTTTCGTTTTGCTTTTAGAAAACATCTGGCGTCTTTCGTTGGTTTATTTCATCAATCAACGGCGTTTCGAACAAAATTTTTATTGTTTAATCACGCACAGGAGAAATCTCACCAGGCACTACCTTGGAGGTAAACAATGGCTGCTACTGGGAATGAGAGACAGCAGAAGTCGGCTTTTAACACTTCTACTTCTACTAATGTTTCCTACTGGAACATGCCAATGGCTGCTAATGGGGAAGGAGAGACAGAAGAATTCGGCTTTTAGTTAACGCGCGCGCTGCGAATTTTTTTTATTGTTCAACAACGCACAGGAGAAATCTCCCACCGGCACCACCTTGGAGGTCAAAGCGTAAGACTGGTTACGCACTACGACTACGACTACGACGAGGGACGAACGGGTGCCGCTTTAAGGAGCTTCGCCCCTAAAATTGTGCCGCGTATTAAAGGGCAGAGTGCAATAGCGTTCGGCATTGGCAGACGGCACCGCGTCCATCACATGCAACGCAAGAGCGGGCGCACTCCTTTTAGGGGCGAAGCTCCTTATAGCGGCACCCGTTCGTCCCTCGTAGTCGTAGTCGTAGTGCGTAACCAGTCTTACGCTTTGACCTCCAAGGTGGTGCCGGTGGGAGATTTCTCCTGTGCGTTGTTGAACAATAAAAAAAATCGCAGCGTGCGCGTTAAATAAAAGCCGAATTCTTCTGTCTCTCATTCCCCATTAGCAGCCATTGGCATGTTCCAGTAGGAAACGTTAGTAGAAGTAGAAGTGTTAAAAGCCGACTTCTGCTGTCTCTCATTCCCAGTAGCAGCCATTGTTTACCTCCAAGGTAGTGCCTGGTGAGATTTCTCCTGTGCGTGATTAAACAATAAAAATTTTGTTCAAAACGCCGTTGATTGATGAAATAAACCAACGAAAGACGCCAGATGTTTTCTAAAAGCAAAACGAAAAGACGCCAGATGTTTCTAAAGCAAAACGAAAAGACGCCAGCTGCTTAGGATTGTATACAGTGTCCCCTACCAAACGCCACTCGAGC
>CM023487.1:48199349-48735057 GCA_013339685.2 Hyalomma asiaticum | reverse complement strand
CCAAGTGTCCAAACCTTATCTATATCCTCTCCCAAACGGCCACCGTGCGGGCGCCGGCCCTATAACCCGGCCCGCGCCACTTTCCTATCAAGAATGCCATGTCACGCACAGCACGTTCGTTATCAGTGTGACATGGCATTCTTGATAGGATAGTGGCGAGAGCCGGGTACGGCGAAAAAAGAAAAAAAAAAAAGAGGTTCGCGCGTATTTCCCGGGCGACGGCCCGTGTAGCGGAGAGGTGGAAGGTGGGAGAGGAGGGTGCTCAGCGTGGCGGCTCCAGTTAAAAGAAAGACGGTACTTTCCCAAGAATATCCAGGGACTTTAGTTTGGCACGCCCTCGCGTGGTCCGTATACTTTTGCTCGCGCCTGTACGTGCCGAAGTCACGATATGAAATAAGGTGCGCCGTCGTGCAGTGCTCCGTATATTTCAACCACTATCGTGCTATTTTACGTATATTTAAATCAAAGTACGCGGACTATTAGCTTGTTGCCTCTACCGAGATGCCGCTGCCGTGGCCGGGCTCAAACCCGTGTCTGTGGTGTCAGCGGCCGAGCACCGCAAGCACTGCACCACCGCTGCCGTTGCGCTTTGTTTTGTATTCACCGAAAGCATGCAGTTTCACTCAAGCTCTATCGCGAGGAAATGATATCGCACAGTATGTCTATCAAGGCGCTCTCGCGTTCGTCAATCGACTGCCCGTGCAATTTCCGCAATCCCTTCGTGTGTGCGTTTCCGAACACATATTTCTTTCACGCCGATCGTTTCTAAGTGCCCGTCATGCCTATTTTTACTTTCTTTTATACGTTACAGGCGATACGATGTGTAGAACGACACTTAGGCGCGCTTTCCACAGAGAAATACAGCTGCATCACTTACCATTCGTGTTCCGAGCTGCGCCGTTCCTGCCTGGGTGTGCGCAGTGGTTCTCTCACTTCGGCCTTCATGGCAAAACCATCGCACCGCGCAGCGCGCTGTGTTGTACTGTCGTGGCAATACACCTTTCACGTCCACTGAAGAGACCACGGCGAATCTCGCGGCACAGAAACCACACACACGGCCGGTTCAATGGCGCGGTCCGCAGGCAGCGTTCACGGAACAAACGAAATGGCGAAGCCTTCAAGCGGGCACAGCCCCTGCTCAAGCGGCTTTCCTCGCCCGCTTTATTTCTCTCCCTCTCTCTCTCTTTCTTCGCGCCCGCATGCGTATCCTGCCGCGTGTTGGCACTCAGAAGCGCACCGCAAGCGTGCGCATGCGCACTATAGGATCATGCCTTTTTTCTTTCGTTCAGCTGGTTCAGCTTTCTATAGCCAGCGTATTAGCCGTGACGTAAGGTGTCGCATCCGAGCAGTTCGTTATCCAGTACCCGAAGAGTAGAATTTTCGGCCAGTTGATACTGCATACCTCCAGGGTGTAGCGCAATCCACAGGACAAAGATAGCGAGACGAACGACGTGGGCGCTACTAGCAACGGATGGTTTATTAGATAGGCATCGTCTCATGAAGAAAAAACGGGCACGCGCACGCACGACCCTTAACTACAACGCACCGACAAACAAGCCAACAGATCCCCACACCCATCAAGCACCTGGTACCCGACTAAGAGTGCATGAACATAAGCACGTACGGCACATATACCCACGCCCTCAACACCGGGATCACGTGACTACATTACGTGATGCGATAAGCTGCTGCTGATTTGGCAAAGCGCTGATATGTCATAAGTTCTCTCAGATATCGTTGAGGACGTCGACTTAACGCTGGCAACATGCACTTTGTCTTTTAGGTTCACTACGTCCTTGTTGTTGTTGTTTTGTGGGGTTTAACGTCCCAAAACCAGTTCTGATTATGAGAGACGCCGTAGTGGAGGGCTCCGGAAATTTCGACCACCTGGGGTTCTTTAACGTGCACTGACATCGCACAGCACACGGGCCTCAACATTTCGCCTCCATCGAAATGCAGCCGCCGCAGCCGGGATTCGATCCCGCGACCCTCGGATCAGCAGCCGAGTACCATAGCCACTACACCACCATGGCGGGGCTCACTACGTCCTGCGAACGTCTTGCGCCAAAGATGATGATGATGATTGCGGTTTGGTTAGGAAAGGACGCTAAGTTCTGCAGCCCATGTAGGGAGCACGGCTAAGCGTCCGTGGGGGTGGGGGAAAGGGAGTGAAAGAGATAGAGAGAAAGGCCGTAGTGGAGGGCTCCGGAAATTTAGACCACCTGGGGTTCTTTAACGTGCACTGACAACGCACAGTACTCGGGCCTCTGGCATGTTGCAAAAGGTATGTTGCAAAAGAGAAAGAGAGATATTTAATGTGCGACCCGGTGCATTACCGAATGTACAACGTAAGCAACTACCGAATGTGCTGTAGTCTGATTTCAAGTGCGATGGAGGTGTAACGCAAGCTGTTACTTTCTTTTGTTGTGAGACGTACCAGCGCTTGTTTTCAGTAAAGCAGTGCAGATAATGTATAAACGAAAGAATTGCAGTTCATATTTATACCGCATTAATATGAAACCAGGTGACAGGCGACGTTAGAACGAAGAAAACAGTCAGGGCAGTCCCACAATTGTGGATTATGTGTAACCATTGAAGCTTGCAAGCTAGCGCCAACACCTCATGAGTGCAGACTGCCCCCTTTCATCATCTTTTTTGCCACTCTTCTTGCTTTCATCGTTAATTCTTTCTTTATCACTTCCTACATTTTCTTCCCTTTCTTTCTGTCATCTCTCCTTATTTTTCTCTTTATTTCACTCTCTCCTGATTTCCATCCACCTCACTTTTACACCACTACTCCTCATTCTCACTTCTCTTTTCCTCCCCTTGCTAGACTATACTCGACAAGGTCATGACACGTTTGCGCGGATATGCCATGTCAGACCCGCGTTTTCTGGCGAAAATCCCCTGAGCTTTCTTTAACGACGCACGGACAAACCTCAAGCTTAAACAGCTGCGCTGTTGAAATTATTACGAGCTTCTGATCAGACCATTGCACTCGGTAGCAAGGAACTCGCTGTGGTAACTTTGCGGCTGTAGTGTTGGGCTGTAGTGTCGAGGTAGCGGGTTCGAATCCTGTTCACGACGGGTACACTCCGAAGGAGCGATATGCAGAAAACACCCCTACGATTACATGCATGCGTGAGTTAGAGAATCCGGGCTAGCCAGAATACAAGGGAGCCGTCCACTATAGGCCGCGGATCATAACCATATTGTACTTTTGGCGCGTAGAACCCCCCCAATGATCCTTGTTATTATGGGTAGCAATCAAACCTTATTGGAATGCTTGGTACCTTCGCGAGTCGATTCGCTTTATTATTTCATTATTGTATGAAGTACATGAAGAGAGCTCCTCGTGGGACTTCTTGATAGCAGCGTGTAGACATCCCGTCCGAGCTGGTCTACGTCCATAACCAACAGCGAAAAATTAAGTTTCTTTCTGCGTAGCCACTTGACAGTTCCAAGAAACTTCTGAAACATCAATAACGCAAACAAAACGATTGGCTAGGGCATGGTTGATGAAAGCTGGCTGTGATTTCAACTTAACTAAAATCAGTTCACCTGGACCTACAATTCCTACCCAACAAGATAGATGCACCTCTCTTATGTAGAGCATAGGAAACAATTTAGTTATTGGCAATGCGGATTATCACTACCTTCAAGTCTGGACGAGATGATGGTTTCGAAAACAGTGATTTGTATGCACAATATGAGACTGCGTAAAAAATGACATTGTGGCTTGTCATTTGTTTTTCCCCCTTCGGAAGCTGCTTCCCAGTACCGCTATTGTCTTTTTATTACGAGAAAGGGGTGTTTTTGTGACGAAAAGCCTCCGTCAGTGTCGGAGAGAAGTTCCAAGGAATCCTCAGCCAAAGCCTACAAACGTAATTGCGAAAGCCAGGATTTTTACTAGTCAAAGCCGGGGTCTCCAAGTTCCAACCCGGATACAACGGAACGTCAGGCATATGTAATGCGGCTATGATACACATGTCGTTTAATTATTGTTAATAAGGGCGTAACCGATGAGTATGTCACGTTATTGATGCAATGTTAAGTTAGTTAAATATTCGTACCCTACCAAGCCAATTGTGCCACGTACAAAGTGAAACACGCCATTTGTTCACCTTGCTGTGGCGTGTATTCTGCACGGCATAACTCTGCCACAATATTTTTTTCTTTTAAGTGTTGAGTCCGCATTACACAGACAAGGTTTTGGTCATAATAAGTTTTCACTAACGTTCCTTCTGTTTCGGTTCGTCACATCAAATAAAACCACTTTTCTTTCTTTGTCACGCTGCAACTTTCCTGCGGCGACATTATGGCCTACAAAATAGTGTAGCAATTATCAATTCAACCTCCTGAGTCGTGTTGCTGCGTGTAGCCCGGGTGCGTTTCATGCAAGGGCATTGCGTAATTTCACAGGAATATAGCGGAGCCCGCAATAAGCGCCGACCGTGATCAACCAAACTACGCTATAACGCAATAAGAGAACCTTGTGTGCAACCTCCTTTTCTGGCATGCGCACATTTCTTGTACACCGAACGCAACAACGCTCGCCTGCGTCCGAGGGAAGCGAGTGTTGGCAAATGAGCAAACGAGCAAGGTGGAGTAACGTTTGTGAAACGTCACTAGTAGAACGTTGCTCTCTACTTGTAGCTTTTTGCTCCAAAGCGGGCGGATGATAATTTTCCGTTTCACGGAAGCGAGCGCTGTTGAGCGGAAATGTAATCGCACATTCGCATTGTTCTTTTGGGAGCTCCTTGACTGCAACATCGAAAACACGTTTGCACGTGGCGCGCTTCCATTGTCGCGAGCTCAACAGCGCAGCTTCACATACTAAGCAACATTACACAATGCCAAGAAGCTTCACGCATTTGACAGGCGTGATTGCTCCATGCATTCCGTCGAAAAACACTTGTCACTTCCCAAAGGCAGGCAATATCACGTGCGCAAAGAAATTCAGTTATCAACTCAGCCTCGATTCTGAATTTTTTCCTCACATCTCTTACAGACAAAAGCGGGAGAAATCTTGAAATGTTCCCGTAGGCGCTCATGTTATATACTGAGGAGGCATTCGGCATCTGAGCGGAGCTGGGACTACGCCGTAAACGTATTCGAAGATCAAAAATATTACTCCGAACGAAAATGCCCCGTTTACCGTTGTTCGCCGCACTGATGACGCTTGTTGTTGTTCAAGCCGCAGCATACCATGCGACGACGGGTCGCGATCGCCCGCACTATTCCCCGGAACGATTTGGAAAAACGCCACTTCTCAACGACGACAGCAGTGAGGAAGCGGTAACGGTCATGAACATAATTTATTCCTTTTGCTAATCTGCCATTCTCAGCTTCGAAGGTTGCGTAAACGTTCCCACTTACGGACGATGGATTCTGTTAGATTTTGTGTTAAGTTCAGATACACTAGCTCATACATGCATATCCACAGCGGAAATGGGTCGCACGTGGCCTTTAACTTTCTTTCTTTCTTTCTTTCTTTCTTTCTTTCTTTCTTTCTTTCTTTCTTTCTTTTCGTCGTTCTCGTTTTCTCTGGGCCTTTTATTTTTGCTACTTAACCTGTGACTCATGTCCGGATATCCTTGGAATTCACACCGGCATATTCAGTGCAGTGAGCAAATGCCTACATTTACTTACTTTTCAGTATTAATCCCGATGGCAAAGTTACTTTTCTTTTGTACTAAGCCTATGTTCTGATATCAGGTGGAGTTCACATGTGCACTTGGTGGCTTTGCTATTACAGTATATGATAGGCACTGCAAAGCACCTTATGTTCTCAGGTTGTCGACGGCTCCTGTCGCCCCTCACAGTAAAGCAAACGGCCGAATTGTGGTAAAAAAAAGCGTACAATTTGTCAAAAACAGGCTCAGAATCAACTAACATGATTTAAGGTACTTTGAAATGCAGAAATATTCAGTAATAATTGCACTAACACAAATTGGCTTGCGAAAACTCTGTGAGGCGATTCTGGAGGCAGTGCCGTCAGGGTGCGTACGTCGTGTCAGAAGCGATTTTAACGCATTCCTGTTGATGATCCTGGGCTGTCGGCGTCTAACGTCGTCGTCGTTCTGGTAAAGCGAGGCCATTAGCAGCGATAGACGTGTTCTTGTGGGAAACACCGGCGGATCGCAGCATTCTTCGCACTTCCCCCCTGGTTTTACGTTAGTGAAGTTGTCAGGATCTGTTTTACCGGCATTCCGTGTTTTATTTAATTGCTCTGACAACGTCCATACGAAGGTGAATGAGAAGTATTGAGCATGAAACATAATCCTGCTAGGTCATAGCGCCATAAAACGCACTTTCTGTACGTCCAAAGGGAAATGTAGCGTGTTAAGTATGGATTTGGCTTCCACCAGATCTGCTTAAGACATCAAGCTAATCGTAAGTCACACTTGCATTGCACCAGAATAACATTGCCACTCGAACATCTTAGAAGGGGAAAGAACGAAGCAGCTATTCTGATGATTTTGGGCACTAATAATCCAAAGATTGGCGCAGAAAGGTGATGCGAGATGCAAGCAGATAGATAGATAGATAGATAGATAGATAGATAGATAGATAGATAGATAGATAGATAGATAGATAGATAGATAGATAGATAGATAGATAGATAGATAGATAGATAGATAGATAGATAGCCTCAAGTCTCGTTCACTTGGCATATAAAAAATGGGCGTATCTTGCACTATAATCCCCCAAGGCTAGATAGAGCAGCAGTTGATCGGCAACTAGCTGCTCCTGGCCTTTTGTAGGTTTTCGCTAAGGACTTCGCGATTATAGTAAGCGGTGCTAAGGATTACGGGCTTCCCTGGGTACACGAAACCGTTCGTCGCGGTGAACCGTGGCACCTTGAGCACATCAGGGATGCCCTATACGCCGGGCACACCCGTATTTCGTTGTCATCTGGCGCTTCGGCAAACGCCTCGCGAAGCACCCCGAGGCCCATCAGAAGGTTATTCACATTTCCCACTGATCTCAGCCAAGACAGGTTCGTTTCGATGATGACTGTGCTTCGCTTAAGGAAATGACGCTGTTTTCTGCAGCACATGTAGTAAGCACGGGTCAGTGTCCGTAGGTCAGTGTCCGTAGGGGCGGTGGAAAGGGAGTGAAAGGGAGAGAAAGCAGCAGCGAACCCCGCTGCCACCCAATAAAAGCGGGTTGTATCCCGGCCGCAGCGGTCGCATTTCGATGGAGGCGAAAATGCCAGGGGCCCGTGTACTGTGCGATGTCAGTGCACGTTAAAGAACCCCAGGTGGTCGAAATTTCCGGAGACCCCCACTACAGCGTCTCTCATGATCACAGCTGGTTTTGGGACGTAAAACCCCACAGATCAATCCATCGGGGGGACTACCGTTTTCATGCCGTGCTGAACAGCTTCGCTGTTAAAATTTGTATGGAACAGCACGAATGTACGATTAATACAATTGATAGAAAATGACATCAGTAACGTCAAGTGATCATCCGTAACGTGATGATTAAAGATAATAAAATTACGTGTGGCTCATACTTGCTTTGGATGTGCCAGTATTCGTGACATGAGACTGAATGTTTACAGCCAGATTACATCTGCGTGATTTTCGTTTGTCGCAGGGTCCGAGCTCGGCTGCCATAGGCCCTGCCTTTCGTCATAGCGCCTTTTAAGGCGACGGCTAAGGACTGTTAGGAGTATTTCAAGTGGGCTTGCAGTTGCTCTTGGCGTGTTCACCGCCATCATGAAGTAGGTAGTGCGCCTTCGGTATTGAAAATTTCTCATAGAATCGAGAGAATGGCAGCATCTATGCAAGTAGATACACGTTGCCATTAAGCGCACTCTTAACGTCCAGTTCTACTAAAGAAGACATCTGTTTGCTCATTAATTTCAGACTACCCGCAGAACTCGGGAGAGCGGTCTATCCGAGACATGTAAGAAATGGCTGTGTTGTCTTCATGAGTCAAGTGGACGTATTTGCCGGTATAAGAGGCTGCGTGAAAATAGCAACGAGAGAAGTGTAATCAGCAATGTGTTCAAAAAATGCAAGTGCGTTCTTAAAGATGGTAAGAAGGCAAATCGTGTGTGTGTGTGTGTGTGTGTGTGTGTGTGTGTGTGTGTGTGTGTGTGTGTGCGTGCGTGCGTGCGTGCGTGCGTGCGTGCGTGTGTGTGTGTGTGTGCGTGTGCGTGTGTGTGTGTGTGTGTGTGTGTGTGTGTGTGTGTGTGTGTGTGTGTGTGTGTGTGTGTGTGTGTGTGTGTCCTCCAAAGGCGAACCTAGCGAATACGCGTAACACGTTTACCTTGAGCATGCACTATGCGTATTCTGTTCTTTCCTGCATGTTCAGTCGCTTTTGCCGATCAATAGGCGGAGTTCACGCGTGTCTTTTATTTGCTTTCCTCTGGTTGAGTGTACCTTTTTCCCTCCCCACTCGTCTATGTCCCATACGTTATTCTCCCTTATACCTTAATATATGCACAAGCGCATTGCCTAGCTTTGATACCATTCAGTGGGTAACCAAGTAACTACTCGATCATGCATAGATGTCGTCGTTATTGCTGAGCGCAAGGCTCAACCGGAAATGTTTGGCATATTACTCCGCGTCCGTCTTGCGGCAGGCATAGCTTACTAGTAGTGTTGGCGATTAGAGCTGGGTTAACGGCGTCGCAAATAGCTCACTCAGCAATGGACAATCTAGTAAAGGAACCTGAGACTCGAGGTAGTGAGGAGCTATGTAGACCAAAATTATCGAATTATTAGCTACATATGGGAGGGGGAATCCACAAATTTAATTTTCACTTTGTTAAAGGATAACTAAAGAGCAAAATAATTTGAAGTATTTCTCCTTCATTGGTCACATGGGTCCAGTAACAACGCATCCAGCAGCGTGATAGGCTAAATTTTTGTCTTACGATTGGCCCAGGTACGACGTGACGATTTGCGGGCCAACCCTAGAGAGGAATGCCATTCGTATCAGCCGCGTCTGACCGTAGCAACCCAGTACTATAAAATCCTATAAAGTACTATGAAAGGGATAATGAATGTTTATGGCTTTAGCCAATTCCAGCTGTAACATTTCTTAAACAGTGCACTGACGCATGAACCTTCTTGGAGGGAACCTTTCTTTGCCTCTTCAGTCCATTTTCCTTGGACTGCTGTGGTATGGGACTCGCGCCGCCGCTTTTCACGGGCCCGACAGCGCTGGTACTTGAAGGCTAAACGATTGCCGGTTCTCATGTGTAATTCCCTCCTTAGTTTCCTCCAGCAATGCTGGAGGGAACTAAGGAGGGATTTAAACATGAGAACTGGAGGGATAAGGAGGGGTAAGGAGGGAACTAATCTAATGCTGGAGGGATAAGGAGGGAACTAATCAATAGCCCTTGACATCGCACGTCAAGGGCTATTAATGCGACGGAATTACTGTTCGCCGTGGATGATTGACACACTGCACGTCTTTTACGTCTGAGGTTTCCCGACACATTCACCATGGATGACCATTGCGTATGAACTACTCCAAGAACAATATGTCTCAAAACATCCGACACGCTGGTTTCATTTCTTTTCTGAATCATTTAAGGCAGCTACGGTGGCGGTGCATTATTTGAAATGGCGTTGTTGAATACCACGTTAAGCATATTGACATTTGAAAAAAATGCGCAACACTTCCTCCAAACGGTAAGGTAACGGCGCCCATTATCAGTGGAGACTCCTGCGAACACTTCACCTCAATCACGCCCCGCCACGGTGGTCTAGTGGTTATGGTACTCGGCTGCTGCTCCGAAGGTCGCGGGATCGAATCCCGGCCGCGGCGACTGCATTTCGATGGAGGCGAAATATTGAGGCCCGCGTGCTGCCCGATGTCAGTGAACGTTAAAGAACCCCAGGTGGTCGAAATTTCCGGAGACCTCCACTACGGCGTCTCTCATAATCAGAGCTGGTTTTGGGACGTTAAACCTTACATAACAACCTCAATCACGCACCACGGAATTTAGTTTGGTTTCAAACCGTGCAGCAAACGGGCTGCTATTCCTTCAGGGAATTAGGTCACTGGGAGATGTCACGTGAGGAAAAGGTATCACTGACCGATTTCGTGGTCACAAATACATTCTCACTAAGGCTTTCTTTTTTCGTTTCACTATCCAACAAATAAAGAAAGTTTATGCAACCGAACTACTAACACACGAAAAAAAAGTCGAGCGAAGCAATCAGCGCTGCTTGCGACGCAATTCGCCGAAGGAAAAGCAGGTGATTTCCAGCTGTGCTTGAAACAAAATCGCAAGTTGTATTGTTTATGCAGCGCAACAACATTTGACTCGCAGCCTCCAAGAGTGATCGGCACCATTGTCCGACTATGTTCGCCCCGACACGTACGGTGGTCTAGTGGCTGTGGTATATACTCGGCTGCTGATCCGAGGGTCGCGGAATCGAATCCCGGCCGCGGCGGCTGCATTTCAATGAAGGCGAAATGTTGAGGCCCATGTGCTGTGCGATGTCAGTGCACGTTAAAGAACCCCAGGTGGTTGAAAGTTCCGGAGCCCTCCACTACGGCGTCTCTCATAATCAGAGCTGGTTTTGGGACGTAGAACCCCAGGAATCAATCAATCAATCTGACTATGTCCAGAATATGTTGCAGAACATCGTTATTGTCGGTCGTATGTGCACACTGCTCAGCTACTGAAACGCCGTGCTCAGACCGCGTCACGGCCAGCGTAAATTGTGATACTGTAGTGCGCTGGGGGATCACAGTGAGGCTAACGTTAGTCCATTGGCATCGTAGCAGAACAAAAGATTGAGTACAAGGAAACATGTAAGACACAGGACGAGCGCTGTCTTTCAGTTGAGAGGCAGCGCTCGTTCCGTGTTTTACATGTTTCCGTGTACTCAGTCTTTTGCGCTGCTACAATGCCTACGTTCCAACTTGCCCAACTTTTCATGCCCCTGCCCTTTGTTTTAGCGGGTGCTGTTTTATGGCAGGGTGTGCCATAGAATGTACGGGAACGGGAGGGCGAGAGCAGACAACGGGCAGGCGTCGAGCACCCCAAAAATTGACGAGCATGTTTTGTTGTCATCTTTTAGACAATATGATATAAAACGAAATGCCTTTTGTCTTCAATTGATTAAGACTGTTTTATGCAAACGAAGAATTTTTTAGCGAGTTTAAACGCGTGACGCACAGAGAAAACGTGGTCATACAAAAACATGACCGCGTCCCGCTGTTTACAAGGTAAGAATGACCACGGTCAATGATATACAGTGAAAAGCGATCACAGTCCGCGTTCGCAAACAACCATCTCAGATCTCTGGTCTAGTGGCTATGGTACTCGGCTGCTGATCCGAAGGTCGCGGGATCGAATCCCTGCCGCGGCGGCTGCATTTCGATGGAGGCTAAATGTTGAGGCCCGTGTACTGTGCAATGTCAGTGCACTCTAAAGAGTCCCTAATGGTCTAAATCTGAGGAGCCCTCCACTTTGGCGTCTCTCATAACCAGAGATGGTTTTGGGACGTTAAACCCCACAAATCAATCAATCAGTCAAACATCTCCGATCTCGCCCCTGCAGGTATGTTTTGATTGGTGAGAGTGGTACATATGACACAAAGCACAGAGACGTGCGCTGTTGTTTCCAGGACCACGTTGTGTCTTTAAATTGACTAAGATGCCGCGACGCTTCAAAATGTAGGCGTCATCACGATGCAACTGTATCACTAATACACGTGGCATAAAAGGTAGATTTCTAATTGCATTTCAAGTTGCACGCTTAAAGCTAGATTAGGCCTCTTACGTGGGATTTCGAGGTATGTGCAAGAAACCCTAAAGACTAGAAAGCGGGCAACAAAATCGGCGTGACCGGAAAGGACCGTAGACGTTACGTCCAGGTCGATTGCAGACTGGTTAATGCCCTGTGCTTTCCGCCTGCGAAATCATGCCTCTCATCTGTGTTAACGTTTAAATAGCTGGTAATTGATTTGCCATGGCGAAGAAACGCGCCGAGATTTCACAGAAGTGCCAATGTGCCATGAAACCACGTCGCGCACTCCTGTTAAATCTGATTTTTCTTGGAACAACAAGAACCTGAAACAAAATCCACGTCAGGGATAAATTGGGAAAATTCACTCACGCGTCATTCTTGCCATGAAGTGCACATTTATTACATTATAAATTGTACGAAATACAAGAATCTCTTCAATGCGCTTTCAGTTGCCTATGTGTTCGAGAAAAAACGCGGCTTTTTTTCTCATCAACCGCGTATGACTGAAACACTCATATGGCACATCAAAACACCTTTTATGAACATTGCTCTAGCTTCCGCTACCTGTAATCCACAGTGTTGTGCTGTCGCATATTACACAACGAAATAGTCGAATATTTTTGGGGGGGGGGGGGGGGGGGGGTTCTCAGTGCACTACAAGCGCCGTACTTTTAATGCGCTATGTTCCTAAAGCAATTAAATCGCCTTCTAGTTTCGCCTTGCAACCGCATATCTTCTCGTAATTCTTAAGCACAGATACTTTCCAGTATGTGCTGTTCTAGTATTCCTAGAGAAAGTTTTGCCTCTTGGCATACTGATGCGCACAACGGCCTTTCAGAGAGGAAAAAAAAGCATCGTTTCCTAGGAGCAGCGTTATTTCTACTCCTAGGATTATTGGAGTAGCGCATACGAACTAAGCGTTATTGTATGCACTGGTTCCTCTTTAACAAAAATGCTTACACTTCCGTTTCAGCAAAGCGTAAGTTGTCGCCGAGGAAGAAGAGGCAGAAGCTTACTAGGCCCATACTCACTTCGTCGTAACTGAGAGGCCCTTTCCTTCAGGACGAACAAGAAAGTTGTCTTTGCCATGACCACTTGCGTGCTGCTCGAGGAATCGTTTAAACGAATGCTGCTGAATTTCCCTATTCTGTCACTTTCACCACGAAAGCGAATAACCGCTTAGAAGTGCGAGCTCAATAAGCAACCATGACTCAGTATACAGAGTCTGCAATAAAATGAACATCTTTTTTACGCTTGGTGTTCCATTTTTTATTTTTTTTTTTTACTGCACTGTTTATGATGTACAAAGAGCGGCTGTTCGGCCTCCGCATTATGTGTCATGTATCTTTAGGCCCTGAGTGTTCATTTTGTGCTGCGTTCTTTTATTTGCGTTGATGGCTTTTGTGTTACTAAACCCGCTATAGAAGCTCAGGGGAAGATGGAGGCTTGAATCGATGAACACATCGGTAAAAGCGATGTAGCATAGGGAATGTCGCAGGCTCCTGCGACATTCTACATCGTTTTACATCGTTCTACATAGTTCTACATTGTTCTACATCGTTCCACGTTGTTCTACGTTGTTTTTAGCGATTGTTCATCGATTTAAACCCACTATATACAACAATGCGCCTAAGGGCTGTCGTAGGTTATGTATAACGATATAAATAAGTTATGCGAAGTGCGTAATACACAAACATTTGTTGTTCCCGTGCTGATAATGTGTCCAAGTGATATATTCGAAACATATTCTACGTGAAATGCGGGTTCCATCATCAAATACGTAGCATGAGCATGACCACTTGAAGGAGACACAGAAGTTGTCAAATTGTTACGTTAGCCGAGGTGGTGGTAAAACGGTCGCGATTTTCGGCAGCCGTGACGGTGGAGCAATTTCGATGGAGGTGAAGAGCCCCAGTGCCATGCACACTGCGGTGTCAGTTGCACATTAAAGGGCCAAGAGTAGTCGAAATTTCCGGAGCCCTCGACTGCTACGTGCATCGTAGTCGTGTTGTGGCTTCGCACGTAAAGAGTCTGTAATTAATTTTATTATTGCGTCACTGACGCCTCATTCGGGAAGACATCGGCGAAAATGCAGCAAAACTTGGAGGTGTTCTAGGACAAAATCTATCCTCACTCTTCCTCTATAACACTGCAACGCACATAGACACAATCATTGGGCGAACTATAGCACTTTCTTTTTTCTTTTAGGGGCGAAGCTCCTTAAGGTTTGGGTCTGTCCGTCCGTTGTAGTAGCGCGTTACCTACTAGGAACGCGCTACTAGGAGGGCGCGTGCCTCCCGGCGCGCGAGCTCTCTCACTCTTCCATCTGATGTCTTGTGAGAGAGAGAGAGACAGAGAGAGCGAAAGGCGCGCGTTGACTATGGAAGCGCTCTTCCTTCTATGAACGCGCTACCAGCTCGCAAACAAGGAGAACGCGCCCTCACCCGCGAGAGACAAGCTTGACGCGGGCAGCGTCTTCTAGCGAGATTCTTGATTGAAAAATACCGACTGCTCGCGCTGGAGAACCGTTCACCGGCCACCCATATGTATATATATAGGCACTGGATCTTGACTTGCAATGAAGTGCCGGTGGGAGATTTCACTTGTGCGTAGTTGAACCATAAGGATTCGTAGCGTGCGCGTTAACTAAATTAATCCGGAACTCGGCACGATCTACGATGAACATCCGGAGCTTCGCCCACTCATCATCATTCACTCCGTGGATATGGTGTGGATTTTCTTTTCCTCATCTCCAAGGTGCACCCCCTCGATTTCTTTTTCTATCTTTCTCTTTAACTCTCTGTATCTCTTCCTTTGATATTTTACTCTCTCTCTCTCTCTCTCTCTCTCTCTGTATCTCTTTCTCTTTTCCTTCTTCCTGTCTATCTCTGTTTCTCTTTCTGCCGCCTATAGCAATTTATGTTGCAATCGTCCTAGTTCCATCCTCTCTTCCTTTCTCTGTTTTTCTTTTATTTCCTTATTTCTCTCCCTCACTCTCACTTTCACCTTCTATCGCGAATATCAAGTTGTGCTAAAGTCGTCTGTGCAATGTAATCAATGATTGCTATAAATATCACATGTTCTGAGAGCATTGGTGAATAGCTTATTGGTTGGGGTGCTCACTTTCCGGCCGTGGGTACTGAGGTTCGAATCCCGCCTCAACAGAAAATTTTATTCCTGTCGAGGTGCGATTTATGTGTACCGTATCTGTATTGTTAGAACTGCCGGTACTGTGAAATTTAGCCTGTTGTAGTAGAAATTGATTTAAATAGAGGGGAAATCTCTTAACTATGACGTATACTTATTCTGTGTACAGTGTCTTCTTCTTTTTTAGAGCTGTAAGTTCTTGCGTGCAAATAAAAATCCAATTGCCGATGAATTTACACAGTGACTCACTTCTCTGAGAATTATGTGTTGTGTCCAAATGCTGACTTTATGACATGATCATCAACATTGGCATACCGTCTGTCCACCGTCATACTTGTCAGCAAAAGCTGTTATCGTCATTTGCTATGATATCATATGAACGAAACGTGTCGTACGATTTATAAGTTTCTAGGCCCGTTTTCATAAACCTACCTTATCCTTATCGCTTCTTTACCTCATAGTCACTGTGCCTTATCGTCCTTCATGAAAGAATCACCCCAGTATCTACAAACAAGCCTTATGATAGTTTTTCGTACTGATTACCGTTTTAGTCGAGTTAACCCGGCTGAATATCACAGGGACGACAAGGAAAATAAGCGATAAGCGCAAGGTAGGTTTATCAATACGAGCCGTAGTGTATTAAATTTCGGTTACGTAACTATAGAGACATAGAGAAATAAATAAAGGCGGAAATAGGTGGAAAAATTAAATAGGTGCACCTGATACCGCAGCAAGCAATAGTAACCGATATGAAAAACGTGAGAAAACTAAAGCGGAGAACGAACGCTCGGAGAGATATTTCACATGTGTTGGAGGGTGAAAATGAGTAAATATATTCTAACGCCACCTGTAGCAACAACATGACCATCATTATCTGTCGAAGCTCGATTATTGTCATCACCGTCACCACAGCGCCGCCGAATTCGTGCTGATGTGCTATTTCTCATGAAACTTCTTAACGGTAACTTGAAGGTAATCATACGTGCTGGCGTCATCTTCCAAGATCGCAGAAACCATTCCTGCCGTTTCCTTCGAGACACTCAAAAGTCGTTAAGAATGGGATAGCCTACTCCGCCCTGAAATCAGCTCTAACGAAGTCTTGTGAACAAGGCATGCAGCGCAGTTTCCCAACACAAATCCAGAGGCTTCAAGATTCTTACGACACGAGCTTTTTTTTTAAATCCTTGTGATGGTAACACCTTATTCAATGTGCAGGAACGAAATTGGCAAGCTGAAGCAAAAACACAGGATAGAGCTGGGTTGTGCAAGTGCGGTTATAGTGGGGAGTTGGTAGGCGAAATGCTCAGATCTAAGGCTGTATTATTTCTTTCGCAATGTTACAGAAACGGTGACAAAAGCTAAAGGCACACAGGCTTGACAGAGGCCCCTGCGCTGTACATAATTTAGGCAGCAGCAAACAGATTATGTGCCATACAAAAGGAAGTGCAACGTTGCGATCTTGTAGCATTCTACAAAAGAAAAACAGCATTGTCAAATAACACACACACAAACAACAGATATTGGAACAGCTAAAAAGAATAAGTTCCATTTACTTTGGCACATGCGCCGAATACAATATCATCAATGCCCGTAACACAGAGAATATAGGTATATTAACCAGTACTTTTGTGACCTAAATCAGGTAACTGTGACGTCATCTTAAGCGGTCGCACTAGCTGTAACTAAGATTACACTAGGCGAGAGCGGCTAGTCATGTGGTTGCTGGGCGACGCGAGCTGTAGTGCAGCTGGGCCATGGTATGCCATGCCTTACAGTCCCTCCTCCTGTTTTGCATTCCCTCCTTACTAGCCTACACATACTTACTAGCCTACACATACTAGCCTGTACCATACTTTGCGTGGCTATGCTGTGCTGGGAGCTTCTTGGCACGTACACACTTTCCGTGCGACCTAAGGCCGCAGATTCGACATCTTATAGCACAATCGCACGCGCATCAACGTCAGCACACTTGACTGATGATGATGATGATAGTTTATTGTTGGTATAAACTGCAGTAATTAGAGAGTAAGCAGTTGCGTTGTTAATAATCAATTGAAAAAATAACTTAAAATAACAACAAGTTTAAGACGAATTGCAAGACTAAGTTCAAAGCTAAAGTTCAAACACTCTGGCGACGTTAGTCACCACGCATGTGCTATGAGAGACGCCTACACGCTCTCCGAGGAGTTTCATTCGACCTGTAGCAGGAGTTGCGTTGCGTGCGCCGTCGTCTAAACATGACGTGTTTGCTTAGAACATCGCCCGACAAGAACAAGCGCTGTGCACATGTATGCTATTGCAAGAGTGCATCTGCTGGGGCGAAACTGCCAACTTTTTCATCGCACCTGAAACGTAGGCAAAACACGGGAAAACCGCACACAGCGGAAGAAATTGTTTTTCTCGAAGCTCATAATGTACAGGTGATGCTAAGAACTCGAGCGAGTCGCACATTCCCCGTTACAATGCGTAATGCCCCTTTGTATAAATGCAGGCCAGGATGTTTCCGTCTTCGCGCAGTGGAGCCCATGCCAAAATACATGAACTCACAATACGGCATTTGCGCTCAAGCATAAAAAAAAAACTGTGTTGCTGGGAATTGAGTGACCGGTTTCTATCGTACTGTGCACAATGTACTTACGCCATCTATCATTGCCGATACTGGGCTTCTAGCATAACCTTCTTCCACATTTCCAACAAGCAAAGGTGAAGTCGCGCCGCCGCTGCCTATTGTTCGGTGTTTCACACACGAGGTTGCTTCTCTCCAAGAAGGCAAACAAATCCGTTTATGCATTGTTTCATTCCGGAATTCCGCGTTTCACAAATACTAAGATTCAAGATTTTTCTGGAAGTTTTAAGCGGAAGAAAAAGATCTGTTTTTCTCGCTGTTCTTCTTTCTGGAAATATTGGGGAAATTTTGAGCGCCCGTGCAAGTTACATGTTTACATAAGAATATTCCGCAATACGGCCCTGCTGCTTCTACTTACACGTGACTTCTGGCACCAGGAAATCATTGCCTAGCATTGCAGAGCGGCCGACGAATCTTCTCACGAATCCCGCATATTCTCGCGATGAGCAACCCACATGCACCTCTGGCCAGCAGTTGCTATTTGAAAAGAAAAATGAAAACAATTTACGCCTGCGAATGCATCCCACTGTCAATATTGCTCGAAATAAAACAAAATGCGTATACAGTTCCGCGCCTACCTCTACATCCTAGTCGTAAAAACTGAACGACTACAGAGACTGCTGAATAAAAAAAAATGGGACAGCTACACACTAGTGGTGTGAAGACTGAGGAAGCAGCGGAACTGGTCGCGTTTTACTTCTCAGCCTCGCTTGCCTTTTCCCCTCCCCCCCCCCTTGCTACAGTATACTCTACTAGAATATTCCATGCTTTAACTTCTCCCCTCCTCCTCACTGTCGTTATATTAAATTGATTGACTCCTGGCGTTTTACGTCCCAAAACCACGACATTATTGTGAGACGAGCCGTAGTGGAGGGCTCCGGAAATTTCAACCAGCTGGGGTTCTTTAACGTGCACTGACATCGCACAGCGCACGGGCCTCAACATTTCGCCTTCATCGAAATGCAGCCGCCGCGCCTGGGGTTCGGTCCCACGACCTTCGGATCAGCAGCCGAGTGTCATAGCCACTAGACGACCGTGGAGGGGCATCGTTATACTAAAGCAACTACACGCTGAATACGCACTATCATATGAAAGTGCATCGTCAGACCAACTAACCCAACAAGCTGTCCTTAAACTCGCCTTTCCAACCTCTTCTTATACTACATTGTGTGGACTGTGCGTGCCTAAGCTACGTTTCAACCAACCCACTCCTTCTTTTCCTCCTCCTCACTCTCCTTTTGTTCTCCCACTCCCTTTCTATATTACGTCTGACTCGCGGCGCATGCGCAGTTGTGCGCAGCTGGTGGCAAAGTCGTTGGTGAAGCGGGGCGAAAGCTATACAGTGTACGGGCGGCGAGCACGAACGCTCCGCGATGACGTCATGGCGCATGCGCAGTAGCGCGCAGCTGTAGACATAGCCGTGTCTATGTCTGGCAAAGTGAGCGCGCGCACCTGAGTCAATGGTTGCTGGGCAGCGAGACGCGACGCCATCGCTACCGTTTTCTGTCGACGACGGACAGATTACGGCCAGCACAAAGAGCACCACTCCGAAGAGAAGCATTTGGTACAGTTTCTTGGTGATACTGAAAAGTGCTATAGCTTATGCCCGAAGGTGTCGGATAACTTATCCAGATATGCAGATTGGCATTCATGTTGAAAGGGACTGTTAACCGCTCGGGAAATTGTTTTCAGTTCTAGTTAAAACCATAAGATCCTTTCTTGCCATCATAGATACGACCGACCTTAAGAATCATCATATTTTAGGGGCGAAGCTCCTTAAGGTTTGGGTCTGTCCGTCCGTTGTAGCGCGTTACCTACTAGGAACGCGCTACTAGGAGGGCGCGTGTGGGAGGCGCGCCCTCGGCACGATCTACTATGGAAACGCTATAGCGCGCAATGGTGTCACAGAGAGAGACAGAGAAAAAAAAAATGGCCGCAATTCTCCTTGCTTCGCTGCCGCTGACGCCGAAAGACGATAGTTTTCTGCCGCCCTGATGTGTAACACCCTCTCTTCTCCACCTTCCCACCCCTCATGCCGCTCACCTCCGCTCTCACTCCTCCCATGATGGACGCAATGGAGGTTTTCTTGCATTCAAATTTCTCGCGTTCGCGCTGTGTGTTGGAATATTTCATTACTTTGGTGTCTCTTTGACACCATTTCTATTGCGTTGATTTTTCATTTACCAATCCAGTCCAATGCGTATTCCTAATGAAATGAATGCAGCCGATCGCACTTGTGTACATACATCTTGCTTCAACTAGGTCTGAGGCTTCCTTGCGCTGTACAAAGTTGGCTTGACTGACCCCGTGCCACCACTCCTAGTACCTCGGTTGGTTATGACCACTCGGTTGAATCGGATTTGGCCGGGCAGTTGAATAGAGTGACTGACCGGAAAACAGAAAAAGTTTTTCGCGTTTAGGTAGCCCCAAAAAGACTGTTGTCCTAAAAAAAAAGTTGCAGGATGTCTAAGCTTTGGCTTCAAGGGGACAGCAAAAGTAAAAGGTGAAGCAGTTTAAAACGATAACTTGTGTTTCGAGAACTCAATTATCGTTAATGTCGCCGTTTTATGTCCGATATCAAAATAAATATTAACGCCAAACATTCAGTACTGAAATATGCGCCGGAACTTCGGCCTCATGACGTCAAAATGTCAATTTCTTCTTTTTTTCGTATTCTTGCCAGATTCGCTCCGTCAAATGTTCTGAAGCTCCCTGTGTTGAATCTCCGGTGTCCTCAGAGCACAATGTGTGTCTTTCCTGCCGGTAAATATTTATGTAGGCCTTACTACACACCAGCAGAAATCTACGGTGTCAGGCGTATTATAGTGCCGGAAATTCAATGCGGCGTCGCGACCTGTGTTTTAGCTCTGAGCTCTTTGTAGCTTACCCAGGGCACGCTCCTCGCAAGAGTGGTGCTTTATTGCGATAGCAGTTATATGGACATATTTAAACTTTTTAGCGCGCACAAAAGACAAGGCTTGCTTGGTCGGGTGCTTCGGGAAACGCGGCGATAGCTCGACACAATTATTTCCACCGTGGACCCGATACTGGACTCCACCGCCGATACAGGACTTACTGCGACACGAACATCTTGCACCTTCATTGCTTTAAAATATAAGCGCAAAATGAGGTAGGCGATTTAGACAGTGCGCACCTGAGTTCCGCACCCTATACACTGGAGGGTGAGTAAAACGCAAGGAAAATATGGAGAACAAAAGCGCGGGCCCGTGTTCAATACCCAGACCAGCCCCATAGCCAGAGTGGGGGGTGCGGGAAGGCCCTAAGGGCCCAGAACCCTCCCGAAATTTTCGTCGGAGGGTAGTGTCGATAACACAGTGTAGTGCTAATATCATAAAATTTAAGCGTGTTCATAACGTTGCGTTTAAAATGTCAATGTACAGATTGCGACTGTTGCGATTTTTACTGAAAAGAAATAATGGAAATTGACGTTTCCTTTAAATAGTCAAGGCCTTGAGCAAGTGCCCGCGCACCTAATAATTCCTGGCTACGTGCCTGAACCATACATAGTTCCAATCACTGTGCAACCGGAGGCGTGGTAGAGAACAGATGCAGACGTCGTTCGTTAGAAACATATGCTTTCCTTTGTTACCCGACTCCCACGGCAGCAATTGTAATGTCCAGATCGTTCTTATCGACACATCTCTTGTTCCTTTTGCGCTTTTTAACTGTCACAAACACAGAACATTGCCATACTTCCGCGACACGAACAATGCCAGGATACCTGTCGAAGAGGTCACTGTCGTAATACAAGAACTCTTTCTTGCGTCGTACCTTCTTTCCTTTTTATACAAAACGTTCAGTTTCTTACTCTGCTCAAAACACCCTTTCCTTGTCAACTTTATATCGTTGCGACGACAAAGCCAGGTGATAAGCGGGACAAACACGGAAGAGGCCTGCCTACACTGGTGCCTATTCTACCGTGAACACAGAACCAAACCTATGAACGTAGTTCAAGAAAGGACATTTCGAAAGAATGCTCCTTTGCCTTACTGGTGTCCTGCTTCTGCTTTTTGCGTCTCAACAAGCCGCATTCAAGATAGGGCGTGATCCAGCGTACAGCAATCCTACCTCTCCATACACTTCCTTGACGGTTCCTCTAGACGAAAATGAAGTCCACGGGGAAAAGGTAAGGGTTCCCAATAAAAATCTTGCTGCGTTCTCATATATCGATGAACGCAGGAAATCTTCCGTAATAGTAGTGGCTCTCGTCGTATTATACATATTGGTTCTATATAGTGTTTCCAATTGACGTGAAATAGAGTTCAGCGGGAAATTTCAAGGCAGCCCCTGCTTGATCGGGCAAATGCAGCGTCTCTGTATACAAATACCTTAGCATAACTTCAATACCCAATTTTCAACTACTCAATGGCTGTACGAAGCACGTTTTGCTAAGTGGGTAAAGGGTACACATGGCACCACAAACATCGATAACAACGGGCACGACGAAGAAGAGCAGAAAAAGCATAGTTTGATGAACTCGGAACTGTTATAGACATGTAGGGAAAGTACAGTTGCGTACAAAAGAAACTATGGAAGAGAAAGATAAAACTTTTCCCCATTAGAAAGACGGCGTACAGCCTGCTTTCGTTGAGCGTGAGGCACTCGATCAGCAAATACAACTGGTTAGAACTGCAGGAGTAGTGGGGCTGGTAGCGATCCAGTGACAGACGCCCGACTACCACCGGAACTCTGATCAGTCGACACCACGACACCGCGAAAAATGTAATTTCCGACATATTCGACGGAAATACATTTTTAATATTCGTATTCGATTAGAAATTGGTGTATCCGAAATGTTCGTATATTAGGAAATATCGAACATGGATACCAGTCATCTTGCCAAAATCGACTGATCTGCCGCTTTTGTGCTAGCTTCTGTGAACGATGATGCCTGTAAGCACCAGTAAGCACCGCAAGCACCGCAAGATGAGCGCCGCAGTACATACGACTTTGTCTTCCCCGGCATGCGCTGTCACAATGCACATCGTCAACTGCGTGCTCGGCATCACTAGATCTGGCACTCATGTAACCATGCTAGTGCGCCGCACGTTTTCAACAGGCAACCAAAACGTCCTTCCCTGCCATACGCAGAAGCCTCTTCGTCCCTGGCTTATTTGGGATGCATTGCGTTGGCCTGACCACGTGGGACATCTGCCTTCTATGGTAGCCTTCACTTATTTTGCATTACCCGCTTCTGGTGCGATATCGTATGCACACATTTACGATCTGACAAACTAGTGCAGACGATGTGGTCCCGATGGTAATAAATTTCGCGTCGAAGTTTTATTAGCATAATTTCTCAACATAGTCTATCTTAAATAAAATGTTACCGAAATTGCATGTCCCAATATTCAATATTCAATTCGAATGCGGAGTATCGTCACCGAGTCCAAAGGATCGTCACCGGATCGTCACGGATCGGTGACGATCCTTTGGACTGTACTGGGGCCGACCGCGCACAGAGCAACCTGTTTTTCCCCCCTTCCCCCCCCCTCCCGCTTCTTTGTATTCCGCACACAACAACGACATTTGGCTTCAGCGGTTCTGTGCTGCACTGCGGGGGTTCCAGCAGCATAGACTAAGGTGACGGCAGCGCGAGTGTCTTCTAACGAGGGCTTACAATCAGCTGCCAGACGACCTCGGCCCACCCGTTCGGTATTATGCAGGCGCCGTACAGACGCAGACGTCATCTTGCACTGGCCTTTGCTTCTTGGACACACCTCTGTATCCCAAACCCCCCTTTTTTGTGAGCTCTCCCCTTTCCACCCCCCATTATGCATGTTCGTGAAGTGTACTTAAAAACCATGCGCCCATGAAAAACTTTCATCTTTAAAAAAAAAAGGTCTCCAGCCGAAACGTCAGAATAAATCCTAAATAATATGTTTGTCACTGTCGCTGTCACTTTCAGATCATATATTTATCCCGATAGCCAGGAAGAACTTTTTTGAGACACACACACACACACACACACACACACACACACACACACACACACACACACACATATATATATATATATATATATATATATATATATATATATATATATATATATATATATATATATATATATATATATATATATATATATATATATATATATGAGAACTTGTGCTCAATGGGCCAAACGTATTTGGAGTGAAGTAGCAGACACGACTTCGCAGTTATTGTTTATTGCCAACAGTTTCGACCGCAGGACCGGTCTTTTCCAAGGCATGGTAATATAACAGGATTGACGATGCGCCTCTTAGAGAACGACGGTTTATTAAGTCATCGTTTCGGTCGGAGCCCGACCTTTTTCAAGACATGTTAACAAGACATGGCTTGGTTAACATGTCTTGAAAAAGGTGGGGCTCCGACCGAAACGTTGACTTAATAAACCGTCGTTCTCTTAGAGGCGCATCGTCAACTCTGTTAGAAAATAGCGGCAACCCAAGCTATTTTTGCATATACAGTCTACACACACACACACACACACACACACACATATATATATATATATATATATATATATATATATATATATATATATATATATATATATATATATATATATATATATATATATATATCGGGGTGTCGACGATAACCGTGATCCATGTAAAACTCCACGTAATTGCCTTCGCCATAAAAGGCGCGTATTTGAAGAATCATAGTTAGCACATGCTCGTCACTCGCATGCATGATCGCATTTGTTGTTGAATCGATCATGCGGCTGCCAACGGAGGTACGTGTCGTTCAGTGGAAATGCACAATAAATGCTTCTTGTTTACATAGCTCGCTGCAATATAGAAGTGTCAGAAAGAAACGCTGCAATCTATATATCCCTTTCCCTTCCTTGTCAGAAGCACAACTTGCGCATGCTTGCGCAACGCGAACAATGCCGCGATGACTGGTCATTATCGACAAGCAAAAGGTGGAAATGTACCAGTTCTTTTCGCGCGAGAGTTTTGCGAAAACACTGCGATACATCATTGTACGCACAATAACTCGCATTCTTAATACTGTGTTGTTGTCGTCACTTATTCTTCAGACAGTGCCTTGCGGAGTCACGAAATAGGAGTGCATACACCGACACCGCGTTGATTGTGCTGGTCTAGCACGTGGGTAGAATCAAAAGAGCTCATATAGACGTGTCCGTGGGATGTACCTAAGGAAACCATGCTACTTCCCCTGACTTCCGTTGTCCTTCTCCATATCGTCCTGCGCAATGCCACCGCCAGCCGTAGTGTTATCTACCGACGGCTCGAGCAGCCGCCTTCGCAAAACAGTGTAGTAAACCCCCAGTACCGCGGAAATGAAGTTGAAGAGAAGCCGGTAAGTGTCACGGCAAGTAATTTCCACTGATTCGCGACGCATTAAATGCAGCTCTAGCACCTGTGCGAAGATTACAACCTTCGAAGGCTAATGGATAGCAGATTTACATCGTCAATAAGGCTCGTCCCAGATAGATGTTGCTCTGTTCTGGCATAGAAGTCTCGACGCAACCTTCTGCTGTGTAGTGCGAGTCAGCATGACCTTTTAAAATGCAAAGTTTTGGTCAGGGCAAAGCTCTCTGCGGTAGAATAAGGAGTAAATTGGTACTCGAGGCCCTCCTTACGCCTCTAAAGCCAGCGGGGCCCCTTAAGGCCACAAAGGCCCTAAAGTCGCTAGTCGTTCAAACATTGACGACCAATCAGCATTTCTGAAGGTGCATCGAAAGCTGTGCACCTTCACTGGATTAGCAGTGACTGGGTGAAACTGCCGAAAGACGAGTTCCGGATGCATCGCAATTTGTAATCGCGGCAGAATTTATTACGTGATATTGCGAAGATATTGCTTCTACCTCAAGCCCATCTGCCTTCATGGAAGCAATCACATCACAGTATACCATGTAGCACAGTGTTCACGATGTTGTATACCTTGTAACCCACCCCTTATGTAATACCCCCCCCCCCCCCAGTGGGGTCCTTAAGGAATAAAAGTGAAAGCGAAAGTGAAAGTAACTCATGCATGAGTCTCAGCAAAAGAACGCGCGGGCAATACTATTGGCCGGCTTATTTCCCACAGAGAAATTCTATACCATAAAAACCCTATGTTCCAGGATACAAATATCCATGTCAAGGATAAGCTCGAAATTTTCTTCAGTGGTAAACATCACAAAACAACGCATCAGCAAATATATTTGTCTTCGCAATAACCGACGTCTTCGCGATATGGACTCCTTCTAGAAAAATCCGTCAGATCCCACGCATTGTGGGATTCCATGTGATGCGAAGCGGTCAAGGAGAAACTTGCTTATGCCGAAATGCTTGGCACTCAGCCAAGTGTTACCAGTACGATCAACGACTTCGCAGAAATTGGCTAGCTGTGTGCTTAGCGTTAAGCCTACCAGACACGTCAACAGCAATGTGTGGCGCGCTGTGGTGTCTGTACACATTAGTCCATGGATGTCTGTTCAGTCTAACAGAAATGGACGTGACCATGCTCTAATGCGCGTGTCATAAGCGTCCCTAGTTTGAGTGTCACTGCTGCGTCGAGAAAAGCTATACAAATGCATCTTGAGCGAGAGTAGTACATATGTATTGTTTCTAAAAATTGCTATAAGAGCGGCTAACACATACTACAGCAGTTGACATTATGCCAGTGCCACCAGAACTACTGATAATCACCATTATTTATAGTATGCCCCGCGTAGAAGGAGCGACCGTGGACAAGCAGTAACATCCTTGTTTGGTACCTTTTGGGATTAGGTTCGCTTCCTTCTACCGGTCATTATAGCATGTTGTCTGTACCTCGCTGCTTTCCTGATGTCTACTATCTGCCGCTTTTCAATTTGATAGTCTACATTTCAATCGAAAGCCACAAAAAAGGTATCCGCTTCTCATGATTGGTCAATGCACGGTGTGTCCTAACCAAATTTTCCGTGTCTATTTTTGTTGAGGCTTCATCAACATGCACTGCCCTGTTAACATTCAATCAGGTTTGGCGCATACTAACATTCCCCGGTTCCAGTATGGGCCACAGGTGATTGCATCACCATATTTATGGCTTCATCCTTGCCACAAATAGCAGAAATAATGCCAGTCAAGCAAGCGCACGGAGTTGGTGACCTCATCCAGATTATTTCACCTGTACCAACGCCTCCATAACAAGCGTTCATTTCTCATCGCCTAATGTAATTTCAGGATGGAAACTACGAGGAGGTTTGCAATACCAAGAGCGGATGCTCGACATGGAAATGCTGCTCCGGTAAACTAAAAGACAAAGTTTGCAAGTTGCGCACCCTGGCCGAGTGTAGTAAACGCGGAAAGCGTAAGAGAAAGAAGTTTTGCTGGTGCAAGGTGAAGCAAGGTAAGAGACCGTTTTCGTATCTTTGGCTCATTTTGGAACCAACCAACCCTGTGCTGCCCTAGGGCAGTAATGCTATGGGCCACTTGCGTTATCCACCAGCACAAGAAAAAAAATGTTTTTTTCTCGTTAGCTACCAAGTAAAAATTGTGGGAAGCTTGCACTAGAGGCGCAAAGCTAGGTCACAGCGGAGCTGGTGGCGCTCCCCTCGTCGTTCCCCCTACCTGACCTTCACTTGGGCTTACAGACTCCTTGCTATACCACACTATATGTGGGAATGCTACGCTTTACCCTCTCCCCTCCTCGCTTCCTCACTTTTGCACCACTGCTCTTAACCCTCACCTCCGTTTCGCACCCCCTCTTTATATTATGCTGCGGTGCTGGTGGCCTTACGCTCGATCCTTTACCTCCTGCTCACCCTTACTTTTCATCCGCAACCCCTTACTGTACCATCAGAGATCTCCTCTGGTATCTCTTTAAGATCGGACAGGAAGAGAGTCCCGATTGCCGCGTGTGTCACACATCAGAGACTATACATCATATTCCCTGCGTGTGCCTTCAGTATTCGGCCGAAAGGAGAACGCTTCGGTGCGTGGTAGATGGTCTGGACTCCCGGCCCTTTTCGGAGGAGAAACTTTTAGGTGCATGGAAGCACACAGACCACGCCCAGCGCAACTTCAAGGCCCTTTTTAATTTATTGTGTGACACAGGTTTAGATGCCCGTCTGTAATACTGTGCTGTAACGACTACTGCTCATGGTGCACATCCGCTTATAGGACTTGTATAGTGACTCATTGTACTTTACCATCGTCACCTCTCATACCTCCCTCTATCTCTATTTATCCCTTTTCCCCTTACCCCTGTGAGTAGTAGCAGGCCAGAGACTCACTCTCCAGGCCGACATCTCCTCCTTTCCTCTCATTAAATGCTTTCTTCTTCTTCTTCTTCCTCTGGTTAAACTCCCTGTCTTTCCTTTCCCTGTCTCTCTCTCTCTCCCCTTCTATACCACGCTATACATAGCTATGCTATGGTTAACCCTTTCCCTTCCTCATTTCTCTCCCCCCCTCAAATTTCCTTTACTACCCACTATGCTATGTGAGGCTATATACTGCACTTTACTTTCAGTCCTCCTTCTTCTCTTCCTCCCCAGCTTGACTTCCCTTCCCTATCTCATTGCTGTACAATAGTATACATGGATATGATTTGCTCTTCACTCCGTATAGGTGTTTTTATTTTCGATGAGGCGTCACCCGCTGGCCTGGCTCTTTCGTGCAACACCCGCCTGCCACGCAGACGGCATGGGTTCGACTCCTGTTCGAACCCATGCCATCTGAGTCCTGTTCGAACTCAGCTAGTGTTCTTGAAATGTTAGCATAATGGACTCGAAAAATCGTGGAGTGTACTGCAGCTAAAGCCTTTTGATCTAGGTTTGCCACATCTTAACTAGGGGCGAAGAATTGATTCAATTTAAACAGAGAGGACGGACACTGCGGCTTTGCTTCACTACCCCTGTGGCGCGTGCCCAATATGCCGAGTTTTCAGGTCGCGACAAAGTTTTTGAATAATGGTTATCTTGCCTTCACATAATATGTCACTGCCCACGCCCATTTCTTCTTCATTTCTACTAAGGTGTCGTTAACACGCGTTCCTTCGCTTACCCGCTCCGCTCATGTCCCTCAAGGTTACACCTATCATTTTCTGTTCCATTGCTACCTGCGTTGCCCTCAATTTAAATTGAGCATTGTATTTATGCTGAGTTTTAACGAGAAGAGAATTTAACGTGCTGGAAAGAACGGAGGCAGCCTCAAAGTAGTGAACAGATGTCTAGGCATAGGGAAAAAATCAGATGTATGCGCTAAGAGACAAGCCAGGCATCGTCATCACAGATATGAACGAGGTAGATGTAGTAGCCGTTCTACAAAAGTCGCGACACCCAGGATACTACAGAACTAAGAAATGTTTTAGAAGAGGTAGACAATCCAGTAGTAACGACTGAGGCAGTAAAGGAAGCTTTGAAACAAATACGAGAGGGTGAAATACCTGTCCAGGATGAGAAACAGAAGATCTCCGGAAGGATGATGGGCACGATATACTAGACAAACACAAATCCCAGTGCCGGCCGGACACCCACCGGTTTAAAAACGGTTAGAGGAGTACGCACCTGGCGCTCGGTTTACGTGTACTTATCTCGAAAGGTGGCCCCATAAGGACGTCGCATGTCCCCTTGGCACACCTTACCCTCCACGGCCTTGATGAAATAGTTTAGCGTCCGCCTTGCTGTGGTAGGCAGGGAGGCATCCGCCACTGCCGCCGGGTACCTACCAGTGAAATAGGGACAAGCGCGTCTCCGGCCTTGTGCTGTATGCTTGGTACTGTATGCTTGGAAGGTCACCCACCCTTGTGAGAAATGGGCGGCATGGGAGCGCCCGACCTAAAACTAAGGTCACTCTTTTTTTTTTTAGATGCGAAGCAGCTTATGGCGGGGGCTATGTCCGTCCCTCCTTCCCGCGTCCCACACCCCCACAGCGCATGCGCGTCCCCTCCCCTTCTCTCTCCTTTCCTACGCTCCCCTCTTTCTCTCCTCTAGGAATCCTCTACTCTATGGAGCGGCGCGCACGACAGGTGGCGCGACAGCCGCATACTCCGCTGGGGGCGTCACGGTAGTTCCGCGGTATGAAAATCACGGAGCACGCACGCCTCATTCTCTCTCCTGTGCAGCGCCGCGATGAGAGCTCGGGCCGCTGCCGCGAAACGGGGGCGGTGACGTGGTGATCCCGAACTTCGGACTCGCGAAGCCGAAAGGAAACGTGAACGGCGGCAAGCGGACCCTGAACTCCGGGCTCCGGAAGCCGAATCAAAACGTCGAGCGGCGGATCTCGAGGCGGCATGGCAACGCTCAAGCTAACCATCTCCCCGCTGCTTCGCATCCACACATGGTTCCCTTTAGCGGGAGGTGGTGTAATTTTTTTCCTGCCTAGCACCATAACCACTTCACGTAGTCGTCGGCCGTCACGGTATGAAGCAAGAGTAGTGAGCGTGCAAATGCCGTACCTTAGGCATTGCATAGAACAGTCCGCCGCGGTGATGTAGTGCAGGTTACGGTGCTCGGCTGCCACCCAAAAAATGTGACTTCAATCCCGGCCGCGGCGGTTGCCTTTTCAGCGGAGGTGAAATGCCAGAGGCCCATGTACTGTGCAATGTCAGTGCACGTGAAAGAACCCCAGGTGGTCCAAATTCCCATAGACCTCCACTGCGGCTTTTCTCTCCTTTCTATCTCGTTCATTCCTTTTCCTCTACTCCCACGGACGCTTAGCCACGCTCCCGACATGGGCTGCTGAAATTAGCTCCCTTTTCTCAACCGAACCACCATCATATCAGACGAATTGCCGACTTGGCCAGTCGGTTTGTGCATGCTACGCGCCTTCATTGAAATTTACGTCCCTTATGCGTCACGAGGCATTTCTACCTGACACAATAGAGCGGTCGGCTTCTACGCACTGTTGTTGTTGTTGTTGTTGTTGTTGTTGTTGTTGTTGTTGTTGTTGTTGTTGTTGTTGTTGTTGTTGTTGTTGTTGTTGTTGTTGTTGTTGTTGTCCTCAAAAATGGCACATGCCCACCCTGGGGGATTGGCCAAGATGTGAGAAGTTGAAAGAGTTAAGTCATAAATACTGCGAAATACCAATCAGAATCAAATAATCAGGATGGAATTAACGGTGAAAAGTACGAATTTACGAGCAGAACCGGACTGAATCAATTATGAATTTGGAACAGCATAGCGCATACATCCCCGTGATAATGTCCTAATGAGGAGGCTTCCAAAGACAGAGAATTGGAGGCGTAGAATTCCAACGCAATCCTATGATGAGAATCTTTCTTGCGCACTGTCGGCGGGTTCTTGTCTTCTTTTCGTATTACGAAATTAGGAGCGCGAAATTTCTGATGAATACCTGAATTTATGCACGATTTCCTTTTTTGTGTGATTTTTTTTTTGAGTTGGGAGTGTAGCTTGTAAGCTAAATGCCATCAACTGTTACGCACTGTAGCTTTTTCATGAATGCGAACGTCATTGCTATGATCATTTTTAATGCTGGTAATAAGCTTTCTGAAGTTTACCGTTCTAATGTCACGTTACCTGGGCGAGGGACTCCCCTCCATAACAACTGCGTGCCTCGTAAAATAATACTCCTGAACTGGGTCAAGTACTATTCATGTGAGTATCCTTTACAATGTCGTGTATCGTTCAAAAATCTTACAAGGACATTTCTATTCACTGATTATTTTAATACATTTTTTTTTCTTTTGTGCGCTTCCAACTGTATTAAAATATGCGCATATTTTCTTTTCAGGCTTAAAAAAGCTTTTCAGCAAACTCAAAAAGAAAAAGAAGGATCCTGAGCGTAGGCCTCTACTAAGTCCTGAATAACTAAACAATTGATTTGTGTGTGGCGCAAGCAAGGCCCGATATCGCTGGATTCATTTCAATACTTCTTGCGTGAATCGGACCTCTTTTTTTCTTGGACTACGACATCCGTCGTCACTACCCCAATGACATCAGCACCGGCTTCGTCATGAGTAATAAAAATGTGTAAATATATATTACATTGTTTCACTTCACTGTATATGGAATCGAGGAGTGCGGCTTCTGAAATGTCAAAAGTTAACCTTTACAATTAGGCCTTGTTCATGCTTTCTGTTGATGCACTTCGCCTTTTTTTTTCTCTCTCTCGTTGCACTTGGAAAACGGCTTACGGAAGTGCGCTGGTACAGCGTAAGTATCTCAACCTCAGATTAATTTTTTTTTCTTTAACTTCTCAGGCTTAGTACTAATTCCACACAGAAATAGTCACAATCATAATCCTTGTCAAGTACTGCGTGTGCACCTTCTCAATGAAAAGAAAATGTTTTCCGAAACTTGTTAAAGGCTAGTTGGTGATAGGAGTAAAATTACGTGCTACCTTCACCCACAACCCATCACCTGTCTCAGAAAAATTTGTGTGTAGACTGAGTCCAAGGCCTAATGTTCTTTCTCTCTTAATGTGAATGCTAACCTTATCAAAAAATAAATGTTCATCTCTTCATGAAATCAGCTCTTCGAGGATCTTTGGCTCAGCACTGGTATAACGATGTATGACAGAATTGGTCACGATGTAAAGAGTTCTACCTAAATCAGCTACACGAAGGTGCGTTTACACGGCACGGTTAAATTTGCTCCGCACGCTATATCCTTCCTGGCTACTTCGGTGCCCTGAATCAATTCCCGCATATCCGCGACTGTGCCGAGATTTCTTATGCGAAGCTGTTGGCCAGCAGAGGCCACAATCGACGAGTATGCCTCAGACTCGGCCCGTCTCAAGATAAGATAGACTTTGGCCGTCGATACAAAAATCTTACGACCTCGCTTTTATCTAAATGCGATAAATGAGAATTTTTTCCCGACGATACTTTGAGGCCTTGTTCAATAAACTGCGTGTTAACATAGCAGCTCCTTCCAGTCTATCGCGCGCCCGAGGCTGTCCCAGACGCAGAAGCCATTGGCATACAATGACACTGGCAATTCTCGGTGATCATACAAATTTGGTGGTCTAGACGTAGCATCTGCATGCGTGCCAAAGACCACCATGATATCTCTACTTACGACGTAGCTACGGTCACATTTACGACCCTCTGGCATGTGAAAGGTATAATTATTGCTAATTATTATCGCGAAATATTTTCGGCTGCAACCAAACCTTGAAGGTCAACTTGGTCGCCTCAACCGTACAGAGCGATCAGCTAAAACAATTTCCGCCTTTTGGGAAGGCATCTATCTTTTTCCCCAGTATTTATCCCTGTCTGAGAAATGCAACTACGCGCCACATGTACTTTCATTATCGTTAATTGTGACTTGACCGACGAGAATCTCACGTCATCCATGTTTCGACCCATTATTCGCATTATTCGTACATTCGCACTTCTACATGCCGGTGTTAGTAATAACAAGCAAGCCAAATGCGACTTGTCAAAGTTCGTGCCCGATTTTCGAAGTGTTTCGCCTCAAGGTCACGAGAGCTCTAACTTTCAAAGATACACTCATAAATAGCGCCATAAAAAAAAAGCGACGCTGGCCACTACGGAGTGAGATCGACAGCACCTGGCCAGGCGGCCGTATTATCTGGCGAAACTGTGCACCTACTACTACTACTAACAATGATAATAGTAAAAATCACCGTCTAAGCAATCGATAAAAATGGTGAACCAGCGAACAAATGCAGCTCTCGGCCTTCCTGTTTGCAGGGTTGGCCCGCCGTTGCCGTTTCCGTTCCACGTCGCGACTGTCCTCGGCGACAGTGCCGTGTAAATGTAACGACTGTGCCACATATGCAATTCATGCAATCCATATCCGATTCATATTCGCACTTTTCATGTCTATAGGCTCGTACGTACAAGCAAACTATGTATGTACAAGCAAAATTTGAACCATAAGGATTCGCAGCCTGCGCGTTAACTAAAAGTAATCCTTTACTCGGCAAGATCTACGACGTGAGAGCGCAGGAACCTCATAAAGACCAGGAGCATAAATGACAACGCGTGTGTAAATATACACACACGTTGTCACTCACTTACGGGCAATGTCACGAGTGATTTACGGGAACACAGAACGATCCCGAGTGCTTCGCCCACTCGTCATGGTTCACTTCGTGGGGATGCGTGAATTTTTTTATTTTAAATGCCTGCACTCGGGTGTGGGCCGGCTAAGCTTCCACCGAGCGAGAGCAGGCGCCTTCATGTGTCAAAAATTGCAAACAGCAGCGCGAGCGGTCCAAAACAAGCGCACTTACGTCCGTTGTTTTCTTTGTGCAAATCTTGCCCAGTACATCATCAAAGACGTGACAAACACTGTGTGTCGCCATCTAGCGCTCTCCTATCACACTAGAGCACGCAGCGAGCGCCTCCGCGCCATCTATTGATCAATTCACGTACTAGCTAAGCAGCACCGCAGCGCTCGGACGGACGGACGGACCGACAGACAGACAGACAGACAGACAGACAGACAGACAGACAGACAGACATACAGACAGACAGACATACGGACGGACAGACAGACAGACAGACAGACAGACAGACAGACAGACAGACTCCCATGCTACGCGTTCCCATACATCTGAATGAAGCGAGCACCGCGGCGCCATCACGCCATCTAGTGAGCACTTCATAAAAAATTGACGGCAGATCCACGAGGTGAATGATGATGAGATTGGGCGAAGCTCCTGGAAGTAATCATCGGTTAAACCGTGAAATTTCTTCCGTTAATTCGCCCGATAAAATTGACGTGAAACGATTGACAAACCTGTATCGCGATATGGTTTTGAATATAAAACCATTGCTTTAGAAAACACCTGGCGTCTTTCGTTAAGCAGCTGGCGTCTTTTCGTTTTGCTTTTAGAAAACATCTGGCGTCTTTCGTTGGTTTATTTCATCAATCAACGGCATATTGAACAAAATTTTTATTGTTTAATCACGCACAGGAGAAATCTCACCAGGCACTACCTTGGAGGTAAACAATGGCTGCTAATGGGAATGAGAGACAGAAGAAGTCGGCTTTTAGCTAACACTTACACTTCTACTTCTACTAACGTTTCCTACTGGAACTTGCCAATGGCTGCTAATGGGGAATGAGAGACAGAAGAATTCGGCTTTTAGTTAACGCGCACGCTGGGAATTTTTTATTGTTCAACAACGCACAGGAGAAATCTCCCACCGGCACCACCTTAGAGGTCAAAGCGTAAGACTGGTTACGCACTACGACTACGACGAGGGACGAACGGGTGCCGCTTTAAGGAGCTTCGCCCCTAAAACTACAGGTGGCTACATACATACTACTACAGAGGAGGGAACGACCCACACCCTAAGGAGCTTCGCCCCTAAAAGCTTGCGATGAACTTTCGCTTCACAAAAAGTTTCATTTCTCAAACTGCACATCCCGAACACGCAACGCAGCCACGCTTCCATATGTCCAGCACCCAAAAATTTTCCAGGGAGTACCGCCACATGTATACATCTCAGACGTCCTTAATTTTGGAACGATGTGACCTTGCATAGAACGCTTTTAGGCGCTCGTGCTCCAAAAGGCGGAGCGCTTCCAATGCCGTGCTGGTACTTTGTAAGTGCTTTTCCAGCTGCCGTCGAAGCCTGCTCGTGCACGTTATGGCAATTTCACTTGTGTTCGAGCTGCCACTGGAACCCATTATTTTCCTGAACGAGACACAAGCTTCTCGGCATACACACAACCGACAGCGTTTCTTCCCGTTATCTATGCATTAGCTCTCACGCACGACGAATAAAACATTGCTTCGAAGAAGAAAAATGCCTTCACTTTTCTTTTCGCACACCGCGAGTGATCGAAGCTGCGCATATGTTGCAAATTGTACAATGGCATCTTGTTATTCGCAGCCAACAGCTCTGCATATGCATACAGAAGGGGCTGCACAGTGTGTCAGAGCGGCAATTGTCTTCGGAAAGTTTGTCACAATCACCTCACGGCACCGAGCACATCATTTTGTCTTGTGTTGAGAAAACGCCACCGCCTGGACGCACTTGCGTCCCACCGGTATCTGTTATTGCCGCAAGCCTGCGCTTCACTTCCTGGAAGCATTGTTGTTAGGCTCACCGCATCCGCCATCATTTTCCTCTACTGCAACGTGTGGCCACTGTAAGCGCGTCAAGAGGCAGTCATGCGTCTCTTCTGCGTGACTGTAACTACGTACCTTGTTTTAATCGAGATCGCCGAATGTGCAGAGTTCAGCGTAGTTTTTCCGGATCAAGGTTGCCCCGGCCTCTACGAAAGAGGACACCAGGACCGCATCTTCCCTACGATAAGACAACGTCCTGTAAGTTACCGAAAGACAATAACTTGTAAGATAGTCAGGTGACTAGTACATCTACACCTCTTCTTCTTTTGCGTGAAGTGTTTTTTAATAGAACTTGTTACCGCCTCACATGCACCCTGTGTATCTCATTATTTCCAAATATTTCCGAAAGAGGTCATTCAATGTTCTTTGAACATCGCCAGAAAACGGAGCTGCTCGTTCATAAAGGTTCCATTGGTCAGTGGGCCAAATAATATCGCACTACACACACTATAGGAAATTCATAATTCAGTTTCAAACACAGCTAGGAAAGCTCTCGCTCTTTCAACATGTCGCATGAGCGACCGACTAAACCGCTTGCATCTTTTAGGGGCGAAGCTCCTTAGGGTGTGGGTCGTTCCCTCCTCAGTAGTACTATGTCCGTAGTACTATGTATGTAGCCACCTCGCGCCGCCGGGAGGCTCGCGCTCGCCCTCGGCGCGTGCCTCCCGGCGGGCGAGCTCTCTCACTGTTCCATCTGCTGTCTTGTGAGAGAGAGAGAGAGAGAAAGGCGCGCGTTGACTATGGAAACGCTGTTTCTTCGATGAACGCTCTACCAGCTCGCAAAGAAGGAGAACGCGCCCTCACCCGCGAGAGTCCGCCGCGGTGGTGTAGTGGTTACGGCACTCGGCTGCCACCCAAAAAACGCGGGTTCGATCCCGGCCGCGGCGGTCGCATTTTCGATGGAGGCGAAAATGCCAGAGGCCCGTGTACTGTGCGTTGTCAGTGCACGTTAAAGAGCCCCAGGTGGTCTAAATTTCCGAAGCCCTCCACTACGGCCTTTCTCTCTATCTCTTTCACTCCCTTTCCCCCACCCCCACGGACGCTTAGCCGTGCTCCCTACATGAGCTGCAGAAATTAGCGTCCTTTCCGAACCACAATCAATCAATCAATCAATCACCCGCGAGAGACAACGTTGGCGCAGGCAGCGTCTTCTAGCGAGCGCTGGAGACTTGTACAGACCGCTGCACGGACTTGTAGGAGCGGGAGCGTTTTGTCAGGTGTTTGCAACATTTTGCTCCTGCTCCCGTTTTCGTAATAGGAACAAAAATAATAAGGTAATAAAAATAACATTGCCCGCACGACACCTACACTATACATCAGTGGCGTAGGCAGGCATGGGCTGACCGGGCTGAAGCCCCCCCCCCCCCCCCCCGAAATTTTTCCAGCCGGTGCCCCAATGCCCATCTATGCTGGCCCATCACATATACGAACAAAGGTGTCCACTCGGCGAAGGTGCGGCTATGGGCATTCGCGTCTCTGTTGTGGGCTTAAAAACGAAGAACGCGGCTCTTTCAACTCGCAAAGGAAGTTGTCACTCTATGGCGGGGAAAGCTGTAGCTTGTCTGCAGGAAACGGTGCTGGCAAACGAGGGGCATATGTCATTTACCGGCAAAGGGTGCTGCGATAAGAGACTGAAAAGGGAGCCTGCAGTCTTTGCAGCACAGCGCCGCAGCAGGCAGACGCTTCTGCAATGTGTTGGCAATTAGCTCTCTGCGGTGATGGACAAACATGGCAAGTGTGCGTACCCGGAAACATGCGTGTCTTTGCTGCGGGTGAAGCGTTCGTGGACAAAAGTCACAAAGGTAGCGAACCAGGCACAAAGCAAAGTATGCCGCTTTTCCCTGTGCAACGCCTTCTCCTGTGCCGCCCAACCCTTCTTCCCCTCTTATTCCTGTTTCTGTGAGGCGCTGATGCTTTTCGTGCGTTGTAACTTGTATGCGGTCGCGTGGGGAATGTGGCGTACAGTGCATGCGTTTTTTTTTTTCTTTTTTTGAGCAGGGCCCCTACGTGGGTGGCCCAATACAGCTTCGCTTTCGTCATTTTTCTTCACTTACACATGGTAGCAATGCGCGCTCACGGCGTACTCTTCCGAGGACGATGCCGCAGAGAGAGGAAATTTCAACCAACCTTCCGAGTGTACAGCACTGCTTTGCAGTGTTATCCACAAGCAAGTAAGCTACAGAATAACGAGTCGACAAAAAGACCGCGCCGCGGTTCATCGCCGAGCGTGCACAAGGGTCAACAACTCCGCTACCAGCAGGCGATGGTCGCGACATTCATTCAAGAAGGGGCGGCGACGCTTTCGCGGCATCATGTCTCAAGGCAGCAGCGGCTCTTCGTTTTCTGGGGAAGGTCATCCTCGCAGCGCCAACAGATGAGCGAGACCTCGAATGCTTAGTCCTTTTCTTCAACTGATTTGTACTTACATGATACCTTATATCCTCTGACAATACAGTGGCTTTTTAATGTGCCTGAGAGATATGGATTATATGTGAATTCTCTGATAATGTTTGAATACTCCCTTGCTATTGCTCAGATGAGGTCACACGATGCCTTGTTAATTACAGCAAGCCAGGAAATTAACTTGAAATAATTTCATTTCTTGAATACAACATACAGGGTTGCCGAAATAACTACCGAAAAATAACAACCGAAATAACTACAGTCACCGTCACGATTGATCTATCAATCAGTACTTGACACAACCCATGAGCGGCCAATGGGAAAATAAAATGAGAAGAAATCTCATTATATCAATACCTTTTTCGGCTACAGTATATGGTCGACCAACTCGAATATGTTTTTGTTTTCTGGGGGTTTTACGTCCCAAAACCAGTTCTGATTATGAGAGACGCCGTAGTGGAGGGCTCCGGAAATTTCGACCACCTGGGTTTCTTTAACGTGCACTGACATCGCACAGCACACGGGCCTCAACATTTCGCCTCCATCGAAATGCAGCCGCCGCGGCCGGGATTCGATCCCGCTACCCTCGGATCTGCAGCCGAGTACCTTAGCCACCAGACCACCGTGGCGGGGCACTCGAATAGAGAAGGCTACATTTTCAAGCAAAAGTGCAAAAGAGCGCAAGA
Source organism: Hyalomma asiaticum (assembly GCA_013339685.2). Taxonomy (NCBI): domain Eukaryota; kingdom Metazoa; phylum Arthropoda; class Arachnida; order Ixodida; family Ixodidae; genus Hyalomma; species Hyalomma asiaticum. Next base: position 48,696,447 of record CM023487.1, on the reverse strand, counting down.
GAACGGGGACAAAAACAAAACACGTACAAAGGACAGGAATTTCAAGCATGCAAAACAAACTTGCCGACATCGAGCCTCTGCTCATTCAAGTAAATAAATTTATCAGGACGCTTTATTTTGAAGAAACTAGTGTTTAGATGCATGAAACAGGAGAATTCCGCGCAACTCTTAATTCAATGCCAAGTTAAAGCACAGAGAAAGTCCTGCAGTTATCCGCCATTGGCATTGTTACAATTGAGGGCTGTATGGACTACCATTATTTGCTTCCCTGGTGTGCGGAATCGGGGACGATAATATGGCATGTCTGTAACATGTAACTCACTAAACGGGATATTACTTCTCTTTTACGCAGAAGGAAACTCACTCTTCTTGGACCTCGTTTAGTAAGGCAGCGAAATAAGTTATTTACATCAGCCCCCATGTCTTTCAACAGCGACCTAAGTGACAGTGAAATAAGAAAGAAAAAACGTACAAAGCCCGATGAAAGTCATAGGGAAAATATTGCCAGGCGGCATATAGGCGAGCGTGTAAGAACCATAAGAAAGCTTTCTTTTAAAACTTTTTTTTAACCACGATGTGTCTAAATCGAGGGCTAGGCGTGTAATATTGTCAACTCAGTGTAGCAAGCGATCGCATAAGATTAAAACATATGACGTTTCAGTTTGCAAAACCAGTGAGATACGGCTAGTGGTAGTTGATAATCTAGTATTTGTCGATGCTAGTGCTGCATCAAATGAGTACATTTGTGAACTTCGTAAGTTGAAAGCTTACGGCGAACGTCATTGATACAGGAAGTATTGGACTTAATACCGATCTTTGTGCCATTGTGACGCCCCGAGGGGCGTCGGCGGGGCGAGACACGGGCGAGACACCATCCTATTTTTCGGCTGCCGCTGCGGTCAGAGAATCGCTGGGGCTTTCGTTACCCGCGAGTTTCGCGGAAACCTCGCTTTGACTGAAGAGCTGACGTTTGCGCGGCGGCCACAGATGATAGTGTGCATTAGGCGGCGACCTTGAAGAAAGAAAATGCCGACGCCAAAGCGAACCCAGCGCGCTCATAAGTGCTTGAACAAAGCCATCGGAGCGTCCCCGGTATGTTTCGATCACCGTCCAACCCAGTAAGCAGAACTGCTTCTCCGACGCTCACATCTGACCGGCCACAAAGGAGCGACTCCCGACAGGCGCGTCTTTTCACCGGGAACTTCCAGCCTGAGGGCACCTATAGACGGTTCCAAATTGCTTGCACGTGGAGTGTTTCGGAATGGAAGCCAGGCACGTAGGCAAGGGGGGGCCCAGGGGGGCCCGGCCCCCCCCCGAAATTCGCCAAGTCAACCATTAATGCAGGGGTGTAGAGGTACGAGTACAGGTAGCGCCGTGCGCATTTAAACAAATGAAAAACAAACGATAGTCAAGGAACTCACTAAGAACAGCTACCCACGAACCTTTATTCCGAAAGCACTTCAATTCCAAAAGCACGGCTACGCTTGCCGAGAATTCAGCGTCCGGCTCCTGAATCAACACCACAACATAAACACCACCCTCTCCCATATGTCCGAGGCGTTAGCCAAACCATCGCCCTATTGTCAGAAAAGAAGGCATCCGAGTGACTCACAAGCCTACGCACACATGTTCTCTACATATTGCCAAAGGCAGTTCACCGAAGGAGAGAGTCCAAGGCACTGCATACAAATATGTGATGCGAACTACATCGGCGAAACGAAAAAGCTCAAACAAACATTTCGACAGCACAGGAATGGCCTCTGCCATTTTGAAACAGATCGCAACCCGATAGCAACTGAAACCAATTATCGGAAAGCGTTACTGCTTTGTGATTGCGGAAAAAGACAGTAGACTTCGCAAAGCAGGACATTTTAATATATGTAAGACAAGCTTGTTGGAAAAGAAATTACCAAAACGAACAAATTGTTGCGATACGGCTTCGAAACCAGAGAAAACGACGTTATCTGCCCGCACTTCGTGCGACTTTTCTTCGTCGCGTCAGTTATGTTTAGGTAGGTGGTTGGTTGGTTGTGTCGGGTTTTCTGGGAAAAAGCGACCATGGCTATATTGCGCCAAACGAGGATTCTCATATACGGTCAGGGCGCTCGGTGTTGGAGTGCAAAGAATAACAGGACATACAGAAAAAGATATCGTTGACTCCACCGGTGGATTCCCTGAGGAAATGTCCTTCTTAACGAGAGGAGCGGCGTCTTTGCTGCTGCAGAGCTAGCAGGTGGTATATTGCGGGCGTCATTTATACAGTCGCATAGTGGCGGCAGCTTAGCGAGCATTCAGGTGCTTTGTTCAACTGATAGCTGCGCGGCGTGGGAACACGCACGCGTACGGCTTTGCTTTGCCGCAGACGCAGAGTTTTTCCATGACCTGACGGCGGAAGCTATAGCCGAAAGCTTGGAAAAGGGGACTTTTGTACGGAAAGCGACGGCTTCGACGACCCATTAACCCGTTCAATCCCCCTGGCACCTCTGCGAACCCCACCACCCTTTTTCCACCGCCTGCGTCGTGGGGGCAGGCGCCCGCGTGGCGGAAGGAGTAAAAAGGGCAAATAAACAGGGTAACCAGGGTCGCTTGTAGTTCTGCGGAAGGGTAATGTGAGCCACGATCATTCCATAGATAGATTACCTGAAAGCTTCCATCAAACGGCGCTTTGCAAACCATCGAAAAACACTGTAAAGTTTGCAATTTGTGTTGAAAAAGCACGCCTGCAAGGGCAAATACGAATCTGTTCAGCGGGCCTTCGATTTTTACCTCAGAGATATGACAACAGCGCATACCGTCACGCTAAAAGGAGAATGGGAAATCTGGAAAACTAAATGGCAAGCCATGCAAGAGGAGGAACTTCCCCGCCCTGCGACTGACGCTTTACCTGAATGCAACAAAGCCCTCTTGCCGAACGTTCACACACTCAAGACATTGGCGACAATCCCAGTGAGTACAGCTGCTGCAGAAGGCGCCTTCTCGACACTAAAAAGAGTAAAAACGTATTTGAGGAACCGAACAGCTGAAGAGCGGCTTAATGACCTGGCTCTTATGTTCATTCACCGGATGCAAGCCAGTGTCGACGAAATTAATACTGTGTTTATAGAGAAACCGCGACGCATGGAAATTGCAGTGGGAAGCGCTCTTTTCGACCAAGCTGCATGGTCCGTTTCTTTTTCTTTTGCATTGACTTTTACTATATTGTAAAACCACTCGTAATGCCATTCTTTATTATAGCTTCCTAAAACGAATGTTAGCGTTCTGCATCTTTTGTGTCATGAAGGCATCCGTGTTTTGGTTCTTTGTGGTTCAATAAAATTGTTCTCGCGAATATGTGTTTTTTCTTTTAAGAATTGCTGCCATAAAGTGGCTCACGTTCTTCTCGCACGCCTGTAGTCGTAACAAACTGTGAGAAATTGAGCAGAGAAAGCGTCCGACAAATATTTTTTTTACTTCCTGCACATCCATAAGTGGGCGGCTGAATTTGCGTCGCTTTATTTTTCTTTTTGTCGCTCACTGACTCTGTGTGGCCCTTCTTTGCCCAGATTACGTGGCTAGAAAGTATTCTTTTTCGTGCGCACGCACCAGCTTTTCTGCAGTGTCAAAAAACTTGATTTCCATCTCGGATTAACTCGTCTCTTGGGCTGCATTCCACTCTGTTCTCTTTCTCGTCTAATAATTAAGCGCCTTCTATATTCCCGGGCAAGCTCTTTTAAGCATTGTATAATAATTACCATGCTGTTATTGATGCTTTTGTCCCCCCCCCCCCTCCCTCTTATGTAATACCCTGAACAGGGCATTTAAGGGTGAATAAATGATGATGATGATGCTTTTGGGCCCCCCCCGAAAAAAAATCCTGGCTACGTGCCTGATGGAAGCAGTGGTAGCTAACGCTCGTTACGATAATCTGTACACAGGTGTCGCCGGTTAGGCTGTCCGATGTCCTGTCCGAATGTCGAGTTTTGTGTATGTTTATATTTTGCTTCTTATATTTTTGGAGAGGAGCTGGTACTGCGTTACACTGTGGAGGCGAGTCTCAAACAATAGTCGCATGGGAGGTTGGAATGGTGCGATTTCTACCGGCGACGTTGCCGTGGACGCCCTGGTGAGGCGGGGCTGTCAGAGAGAAAAACTCGTCTCAGGACAGAGGACAGGGTGGAATTTTGGAGATTCGGGAGACTTGAAGAATGGCAGTGGCCTTCTGTCGTGTGAAGAAGTAAGCTTCGTTTGCGATCCCTCGTGCAAGCCTGGCCGTTCGGCTCTCCAATCTCGAAAAGACGATGTAGTCTTTGCGAGAGCATGATGCGAGCAGCAATGATCAGGGAGAATCCGTGAGCCACGGCGTCTTCGAGGGCGACATCCGAGTTTCTAACAAAGCACCAGTCCACAGGCCGGTGACGAGACCTGTGCGCCGATGGAGCCCACCCAGATAAGCGTTGTTTTCGTTGACGGCAGCAAGCGCACTTAAGACATTGCGCCGTTAGTTTATGAGCTGTTTTACCCATTGTATCGGCCGTTCATTGATGAGTTTGTTTCCGCTGTTAAATCCTGTGCTGCAATATGCGTTTACGTTGCTCTTTGTTCGCTTTGCGTCATTACGTTCGCTACTAATTGTTAATTGCATACTTCGATCATGTTCACATATTAAAATCCATCTTTTGCCTGTTGCCTCTTTTCTTCCCGGCACCAGCACGAATCCGGTTTGGTAAAATGGTTCTTGAGGCGTGTGGCCAGAGGGGGTCAGCGAGTATAGAGGGATTACGTGAAGCATTTCGAACGGAGTCGTAGCGTAGTTGTGGTACTTGTGAAGTGTTGTGGCGCAGAACCGCCTTCCCCTTTGCGCGAAGTAGGGACATCTCAACATTCCGGAGTTGACTTCAGTGAGTTCCAAATCAGATTTATTCATCGCAACTTGCATTCCGCATGCCTCGAAGTAACTGTAGGATTAAACTGGCATTAGTCTCAACAGCATCGTGGGATTTTTAATTTATCTGGCTAGAAGTGTGAAGTGGGAAACCACATAGAAATCTTTTTCAATATTAAGGGATATTTCACCACGGTTCTCAGTTAATAAATGTGTCAGTAATTATTCGTGAAAGGGTAAGTATGGTGGTGTTTGTGAGCTTAGTGGAGACAAAACCACGCTTTGGGAGGCCTACAATGTTAATGAGGACAGCATTTTTCTGTAACGCAAAAGACTTGATTCTTCTAAAGAAGAAGTGGTAATATGTTCACGACAGATAGATCTGCAGCGGCTTAGAATCACAACCGCAGGCGAATCTCTGTTCTTCCTGCAAATGTATGGAAAATTTGGTTAAAGAAGAGCCTCTATAATGTAGCGAACAGGTAAGTTTCGGTGAGGAAACCATAAATACGAAATATATACTAAAATGTCGTGCTGTATGTCTACTAGCATGTTAAGTTGGAGAGAGTCTTCCGCAGTTTATCAGGACAACGCCCCGATCAATTCATAAAGGGTTTCAAAAAAAAAATGTGTTTATTATAGCGTCATTTTCAGCTTACCTACCTCAGGTATGCTGCCCGCTGTCCCCCGCTGCGCTTTCTATCACGACGAATTCTTTACAGCATTTCATGCGTATGTGCACGTCGATCATTATACTTTATTTTGAAATTATCATAAAGGTAGTAGCGTGCGCAAGTGACGAATCTTCGCAGTGGCGGGGAAATAAATGTCTTTCTACTAGATTTCGTCGGTACATTGCCCTCTGTGAAAGTTGTGAATGAGCGAGAGTAGCGTTATTTCGGGGCTCAGTTGACATGACAACTGAACGCTGAAGTAGGCTGCAGATGCTGTCCGAATGTATCTCACTGGGCGACGGTCCGCACAAATGCGTCACGTGCATATTTTCGTTCCGAAGTATATATATATATATATATATATATATATATATATATATATATATATATATATATATATATATATATATATATATATATATAAGTACATACCAGACTCTACGCGAATACTATTTTCCGCGACGCGTCCGTAATTGTTGACGCGTTTCACAGTTGAGCAGATTGTCCAACACAGCCGACCGTGTTCACCGTTCCGCTGCAGTGCTGTGAGCTACTTGGGGCGCGGTCGGAGGCATGTTGGGCATATCCTTAGCGAAGCCGGTTTGACCAATGGCAAAAGACCTCTTAAGAGAGGGGTTTTCTGAATTCGACTCGAGATCTGCTGAGAATTTTCCAGCGAAAGTTGTATACGTCTAGGCGAAACGAAAATCCGTTTGTCGCATGCTTCTAGAAAAGTTCTCCATTGGCTTTGCGATCAGTTACGTCATTCTGTACGTCGCACCCAAGCGCGCGCGTCATTGGCAGCGCCGTCAGTATAGCGTCGCGCAGCGCAGCAGAAGCGAGGTAGAGCGGAGCAGTGAAGCTGGCAATAGTGAGACGCGTACAGCTGCTCCCAACGCCGACCGCGTTTGCCCGCGTAAGCGCGGAACGTGCCCGGTGTCCATGACTATAGTGTACTAGAACCTAGTTCTAGTACACTATATCCATGACTCTAGCGGTGGCTCGGGTGGTTCCCAGAGCAGAGACCGGTCTAGCAACTCATTCAATTCATTGCAGCATACCATGGGTAGACTATGCAAAGATGCTAGAAGATCAGCGTGAATGTAATGCTCGATGAATAGAACAAAACCGACTTGCTCAGCTGCGTAGGCAAAACCCAGCAGCCAGCCCTCACGCAAGACGCCGACTGTATGCACACCGTTAAAATGCACGTCAATTTCAAGCAATGCCGCACTGGGGAATCGTTGTGGGTGTAGTTTACAGCTCTGCTGACTAACCACCTTCACAGCGTGTATTTGAGCTATATAATTGAAAAGGGACTTCGATACACCGTCAGGAGAAACCCACTGCTAAACACCAGGGCCGCACGTTTCAGCTTCACTGGTTAACCATATGCACGGAGTGCTTGGGTGGTGATTTTTGTTGTCACTTCTACAATCAAGCAAATGAAAAATAAAACTGAGTGCCTTATTATGTGCAATTTCGTAGTTGCAGCTAAAAGGAATAGGACAGCCCTGCGCAATAACCACCGAATGTCAAGAGGGACTTTGCTGCGTGCAACAGAACCACGTCCGTACCTGCGAGCTGAAGCCTTCCTTTGGCGGGACATTGTACAGCTCATCAAGTCAAAGGCGGTACCTACCATCAGCACTGCCCCTGTTCCAACGGAAATGGTAAGGCGACGATTTAAAAAGCTGGAGGACGCAGAACCTTCGCCTTTCAGTGGAACGCTATAGCGTCATTGGAGCCCGTTCTCAACGCCTTGTCGTAGATATTCATTAAAATTAATGGCTTCTTCAACAGAATGCTGGAATAGAGTTATCTCGTAAGAGAATTGTTTTTAGATGCGAAGCAGCTCTTTGACTAGCCTGTGTAACGCTGTCCCTCCTGCTGTCCCTCCGCACAAACGCGAGGCAACGCGCTTCCCTCGGCGCAGGTGTTGGAGCGGTGCCAAGTAGGTCACGCCGCAGCTGGGCGTTGACGTCACGCCACCCTCGCACGCTTCCCTCGCAGGTGCGCGCGTACGTCACTCTCTCCCTCACCCGCCGGAGCGCCCGCAGCTGCCGGCTCCAACGCCCGCTCGCCCAATTTTTCTAGAGGGTGTTGGCTCGCCTCCCGTGTCTGCGTTTCAAACAAACGTTTACACCAGTAAACGCTACACCGAGTTTCGCTTCAAACTGTTCTTCCAGCACCCGCGTTAGCGCCGTTCAACCCGTGACGCCACCCGTGCGCAACGCTGCTGCTTCGCATCCCATCAGGGTTCCCTTCGGGGAGATGGTCCAAGTTTTTTTTTCGTAGAGAGAGATAGATAGAGCGAGAGAGAATTTGTGCGGAAGGCAGGAAGGCTAACTAGGAAAAAATGTCCAGTTTGCTACCCTGCACTAGGAAGGGGGAAGGCGAGACAGCAAAGTTAATAAAGAGAGAAGAGCGCACACACGGCAGTATGAGAGTCGTTCAGCGATGCTCGTTACTCAAAGGAACTTCAGCAGCGCCTTATATATATAAGAAAACGTTTATTAAATTAAAGGAAGGTATAGGAACGGGTGGGTGATGCGCCCAGTCCAGGGCTCCACTGGCCTTAGCGGTCCGCCATGCCTGATCGAGCAGTGCTATCTGCACTTCCCGATCGTCGCTGGCGAGCCAAGTCTTCCGCTGCTCCCTTCCGGAAAGTATACCGGCTACATTTGGTGTGTCAATTTTGGGTGGCCTATTTTGGCAATCTCACGTAATGTGGTCACTGTACATTGCGGGGTCAATGCAGTGTTTCATATAAAAATTTGGATATGTACGCGTCTGTATTCTGCGCCAATCGTACGAGCCCCGCACGGATAGATATGGATGTAGTAGACTGTATATTTCCGTCGCTCGCGCCCTTGGAGCTCGAGGATGTCTCGCGGTAAGAAGGGGTCTTCATCAGAGTGGTCGGCCTCTCGGTTGACAAAAGCACGAGCTACGCCGTCCGCTCTCTCATTGCCCTCGAGTCCTGTGTGACCGGGGCACCAGACGATCGAATGGGTCTGCGTTAGCTTTGGTCCTAATTGGTTAATTGTGCTGCTTGGTAGCCTACCAGTGAGGAACAGTCTACATGCGAGTTGTGAATCTGTTAGAATTATTGACGATTGTCCCAAAGCGCTCTTAGTTTTAATAGCTAGCGTGATAGCCGAAGCTTCTGCAGTATTAGCAGATGCGACTCGAGCCGTGGCGCAAGTCAGAAGCCCTTGACCTGCAGCTGTGCCTACTACTGGAAGAGCGTACTTGTAATTATCCCATCGAGCGACATCAGCGTAGACTGTATCCGGATTACTCCCAAACTGTCTCGCTAACTTTCAAACACGTGCACTTCTAGGACCGCTGTGATACTTCGTCGCTTTCTGCTGCGACACTCTAACGTTCCGGCAATCCAATATTGTTTCCTCAGACAGCGATCGATCAACGAGGCGTGCCAGTTCTGCGGCGAGGGGCTGTCGCTGGCACTGTACAGAGGCAGGCACAGAACTTTATTTAGGACCTGAGAAACTGCGGTTCGACGTCCTCTTCTAGGGGGAGCCTGTACCAGTTACAAGCCGCTCCCACGCGGAGACAGGAAGACCATGGCCCTCCGCCCTCTCGCAAGCGCTCTGGACAGCCCCAAGTTGAACCGAAAGGTCGCCGCTTCTCAGGGCTTCCTCCCAGTTCCCTTCTTTGCTGAACTCTGTGTCACGTAACGCAGGACATTGCCAGAGCATGTGAGCTAGTGAGCAGTAAGCCTCTCCGCAGTTCGGACAATGCGGTTCAGTGTTGGGCGAGACTGTACCGAAGACAATGATAAAGGGTGTGAGGGATCGTTCACTCGCTGCTGCAATGATCAGAGGCAGCGTTGTCTGCCATTCCCAAAGCGACATGCTAAGGTTCTGGTAAATGACAACCCCAGCCAAAGGCGACAGAGAACGGTTGTTTCTGACCGGGGTAGTCCTGACAGAACTCGGGGTTGCAGTGGTGGGTACAGGCAGTGGAGGCCGGTGTGCAGAAAATCAGGAGTTCTATACGAGTATAGTCATACCACGAGCGAGTGACCGAATATTTGCTTCTACGTGCGTTCATGATAGTAGAATTGCTTGCTGCACTCCAATTTCGCCGGTCCTTCTAGCAGAATTATCGGCATACTCGTTGGCTATGACGCCGCACTGGTGTCCACTGAAATTTCACGTCACGGCCTTTGTCAGTTAGCTGATGGTGCATATGTCTTACTTCAAGCACTAGTTGGTCTTGCGGCCAGCGGCGTAGAGCAAATAAGACACCCAAGGGCTGCCTTAGAGTGTGTAAAGGTGGCTCATTCCAGTGGTGGTTCTCGTTCGATCCTGCAATGTGCACTGCGTTGTGCCGCAAGCTCCACGGCAGTCGACGTTGTCCTGCGAGAAGTTTTGAACATATCATTTTCGTTTTTTGCATGGAAGGTCACAGCTCCTGCAGATCCTCCTGCAGTGGTCGAGCCACCAGTGAAAAGCTGAAGGTGGTCCTTGTACTCCTCGTGCAGCATGAGTAAAGAAAGCTGCTTTAAAGCCGCTGATGAGAGTTCCGCTTTGGTCTGAATTTCTGGCACTGTGAGACGGGCTTGGGTAGGGCCAAACACCAAGGAAGCGTCGGAAGTCTCTGAGCAGGCGCGCAGTCCGTTGGGAGGCTTTGGCGGTAAGCCGATATCCTCTTAATATGAAGAGGAAGCCGGTCGGTCTTATGGAAGCCTGGCGAGGTGGTGGGCAGGAGCATGACCTATGTTCCAAATGTGTGCCCTAAGAACCTCCAATGTGATTTGGTTTGTGGTAGGATGATCTCTGGCAATTGCAATACCATCCACTGTGGACGTACAGCGGCGCAATCCGAGGCAAATTTTGAGTGCCTGGATCCGAGCACTCTCGTCTGTGCGCAGGTTACTTTTGCAGGCGTCCGTCAGAAGAGGCAAGTTGGATCTCATCTATCCGGTGAACAGCGTCCTGTATAACGGCAGCATGGCCTGTACTGACGTAGCCCATGTTTTCGTTCCAAGGAATTGGAAGAGATGTGAGGTGGCCTCTAGACGTGTCCTGGGGCAGTCCACATGGGGACTCCAGCAGAGGTCTCTGTCGATGACGAATACCAAGAATCTGTGCGTTCTAGCGTAGGAAACAGCTTGTCCATTGATAGGTATGGCATATGCGGCCATTGCCTCCCGGGTGAAAGCGACCAATGCCGATTTTTCGGGCGATATCTCAAGGCTTTGTTCACTTACGTACGACGATATTCGAGTCGAAGCTTTTTGGAGCCCCGCGCATATCTTAGTACGTCTCACCCCTAACGTCCAAACAGAGATCTCGTCAGGATAGATCGACATCTGAACAGAACCTTGCATACGATCCGCGAGACCAATCAAAACCAGGTTCAATAATGTGGCGCTCAAAACGACCCCTTGAGGAACGCCACGGTGCATGTAGTGCTTAGAAGACAGCACGTTGTCAGTTTGCACAAAGAAAGATTTCCTCTGTAGGTAACGAATCCAGCGGACAGTACACTTGGCCACCAGGACCGACAGACTCGAGTACGGCGCACACTCAAACTACAGCCCGAGCTATCATATGTCTAGGTTTTAGTTAAGTCACAGTTTACAATTTTTCTTACGGATTTTGCGTTGGGAAATCCAATTTTCTTCACTAACGCACCTGCGCGGGCCGGAGAGCTCTCGTGTTTGCGTGGTCCGGGAAAACGGTGGTGCGTTGACATGATTATTTGCGCCGTGAACGCCTAGTTAGACGGCGACGCCGGATATTCTACGACACACGCTTCTCTCACTCAATCGCGTCGAAAACTCTTTATTCAATAACCAGGGACAAAAACTGGCAAGTTGAAACAAAGCAGGATTACTGTAATCGTTCACACGCACCCCGTCTTTAAGAGACGTACCTGCAGGCGAGCAACGACTTACATGGTTTAGAGCTACAATGTCGTTGTTATACCAGATACTTTTGTTGAAACGCAGTTCCAGGAAACTTATTTCTGAGCGTATTCAATAACAACTAAGAAAGAATGAAAGAAATACCTAAGTTAAACGATATATCTTGCATATTTTAGCAATTTGCATCACATGTATGGTCTTGAGCATAATGTCATTACGGTAGCAGCCTAATATTGCAATAAAGTGAAAATATCCGGCCATCTGTGCCGTTTTATACACCGCTTTTGATGAAATAAGGGTCTTGAGTGAAGCGACAAGGCACCACACGCGGGCTCATTCGAATATGCACTAACCTACTTTTCTTTGTTTCTTGTATAGACTACTGTATAAATGGAACATGCGTGGCGTGACAGAGAAGCTATGCTGTAACGCAAGGTACGTGTCTTCGGCTTGCAATATCTACGTGGTTTATAATCTGGTGTATTCAGTGAAACTGCACGTTGTGCGCGTTTACCGATCAACTAATCCTAGCGGGTCTACCAATATGTTGACGCGAGGGGATGTGCCCACTACGATTACTTCTTGCCGGCAGCGAGCTACCCACTACGGGCACCTTTCTACAGTCCGAAGAAGAGCGCAGTTGTGCGAAGAAGAAGAGCGCAGTTGTGCGAGCGTTCTGTTCGATGTGTACGCCATTATTAAAGCAGGGCGTGCTACTTTTGCTGAGCCGCGTTGATCACCTTCGTGACAATATCTCGTTCGTTGGTGATCGTCACTACCTTACCAATGTCTTGTCCAAACCACTTATAGACGGGCAGCTTCTTTTGTGAATATAGTTCTTGCGCTCGACCCATTAGTTTTATTCTATTTTAAGGGCGAAGCTCTTTAGGGCCTAGCCTTGGCGTCGTCCGCGTCCATCACGCTACACAAAACCGAAACCGAAACTAAACACGCGCAACGAAAAACAAGAACATCTGTGTGAAAACCTCACTTTATGCGTGCATCAATCAAGTATATGACAGCTCAATGCATGATACTGTCACGTGGCTGTGACACGTGTCAATACAAAGAATACGCCTGGGTGCGCTGCACTACAAAATCCAGATTCTCAACCGAGCCACAACCGTCACCATTACCATTTGTACTAGCTCGCAAGGAACGAGAACGCGCCCTTGCCCGCGTGAGACAAGGCTGACACAGGCAGCGTCTGCTAGCGAGTTTCTTGATTGAACAAACCGACTGCTCGCGCTGCATAACATTCACCGGCCACCCCATACATATAGGCACTGGATTTTGACCTGCAATGCAGTGCCGGAGATTTCTCTAGTGCGTCGTTGAACAATAAAGATTCGTAGCGTGCGTGTTAACTAAAGGTAATCCGGGTCAGGCACGATATACGACGTGGGAGCACAAGAACCTCATAAAGACCAAGATCATGAATGACAAAAATCAACGCATATATATATATATATATATATATATATATATATATATATATATATATATATATATATATATATATAAAAGTCCCAAAGGAAAATAAGTCAGATAAATGCTTCCGAAGCACGGAATCGAACCAGTAACCTCTCGCTCCGCAGCGCGTGGCGCTAAATACTACGCCACGAAGAGCATATCCTTGACGGAGCGAACGGCGAGCCTTATATACACACCCTTTACCGCTGGCAAGACTCAGAGACGGCAGGCGCTTATAAGCGTTTCTTCCTTATCAGCGAGATGGCGCGAGGAGCGCAGCGGGCGCATTTAAAAGTCGCCGGCCAGCTCGCTCGCTTCTATTTGCGCAGGGCCTTGCCCTTCCACTGTCTGCTCGCGCGGTTGTCTCGTGGTGAGAGGAAGAGGGATGTTTCGAGCTTTGACCGTGATGTCCGCGCTGATGTTACGGGAGCGTACGAAAGTCACTCGAGCTCAAGGGGCGCCGCTAAACGAACAAGCAGAAGATGAGCGCGAACTATCAAGTGTCACAGCTCGACACTTGAAGCACGCTGGTTTACTTCGCTGCTTCGGCCGCCTTTGCAACAGGAGCGCTGTTCAAGCTGAGAGTATCCATTGTGACAGCTTATTCGCGCTCGTTCGGTGAATATCTGTGCGTTCGTTTCGTACGTGCTTCACTTGATAGTTCGCGCTCATCTTCTGTTTGTTCATTTAGCGGCCTCCCCTTGCTTTGTATGTGTAGCTTTGTGACACACAACGTATAAAGCCCTTCGTACCAGCACACGCTGCCCACGGGAGGCGCTCATTAGCAAGTGCATGTTTGCTACAATTAATATTGCTCCTGAAGCTGCGAGCCTCACTTCGCATAGCATTGCAGATTCTTGCTATCGCATTCGTTGCTTCGCCCTTGCGGCGAAACTGTGACATTTTTTATTTGGTGTTTTGTTCACGAACCTAGTGGGGCCAAGTAGGAAGAACAGTCAAGATATGAACGAGCCAACACAAATATCTGAAAAACGTTCTATGCCCTCTCACTCTGTGAACACGGATGAACATGCGAAGCCGCGATGGTAGGATCCGCCCAGCACTGTAAAACTCCTCGTTGACTCGACTCGATCGACGAACGCACCTCTGGTCAGAACCTGTGTCCATGGTCCACTGTGTAAATGGGAAAATGATGTAAGGTGAAAATATAGAGACGAACACACCCCGGTTTTTCGATGCTATTTGCCTGTTGGGACTAGAGAACGCTGTCATTATTGAAGTTCCAAAGTTTCATAAACTTTTTTTTCAGGCATGTCTAAGCAGCAATGGGCACAGCAGCCGACGAATGCCACATCTTCCATCAACATCCTCAAAACAAAGCGGTGAAAAGTCTTTATACAGCACGATTTTTCTGCGGGCCTTTTGCCAGATATCTTGGAGTCTGGCGTCTAGGTTATTTATTTGTAATTCGTTTGCTTTTTCAATATTAAACCTCTGTCTCTTTATTACCACCTGCGGCTATCAGTGCACTGACTGAATCGGTTCATTTATATCTTGCATTTCTTCTTTCAATATACTGTGCTACTCTTCATTCTTTCGACCGCACACCGACTCTTACTTCTAGCCATCACCAACTTCTGTATTCCAAGAACGTGGATGTTTTCTATGGCTATTACCAGGAAAATCCCGTCTCATTCGGCTATAATGCGTTCAGTCTGTCCTACAACATTGCTGCAGCCGACATTTTCCCCGTCCTCTTCCAGGCATTTGCACTGGTACGTCTTTTTTCCCCAGGCAGGAAGGTGGAGCTTCAAATAGCAAGCGATTGCCCTTTCTGTAGTCATACACCTTCCTCCTGATATCACCTCACTTCTTGCCTCGTATTCTGCGTACAGACATTTGCATCTAGACTACCATCAATGTGCTTCTCGTATCTCAGCCAAAACTTTTAGTCTTCTATGCAAGCTCTTCAATGCGCTGTAACTAACCGTCCTCTCCTTTGAGCAGTGTACGTGCACTGTGTATGTGCACGTGCACGTGCGCTGCCAATTCCTCTTCATTCTAACTTCCAATCATTTCTAGGAAACGTGCGCTGCACTCACCTTCCGTGATTTTTAAAAGAGCGCCCATGCCCGCCTGCTCTTTCCATCATGGGGTCTCCATGGTGGAAAGTAACTGTCCCGCTGCAAATCGTTTTTTTTTTTTTGTTCTTGCGGGGTTTTACGTCCCAAAACCAGTTCTCATTATGAGAGACGCCGTAGTGGAGGGCTCCGGAAATTTCGACCACCTGCGGTTCTTTAACGTGCACTGACATCCCACAGCGCACGGGCCTCAACATTTCGCCTCCATAGAAATGCAGCCGCCGCGGCCAGGATTCGGTCCCGCGACCCTCGGATCAGCAGCCGAGTACCTTAGCCACTAGACCATGAAGTGTGTAGATTTGGGCTTGTTGGTAAGACATGACTGAAGTGACTACAGCGCGCAAGACACAAGGACCAGAGAAGAGGGCACACACAGCGCTGACTTTCAACAACTTTTATTTGCGGAAGCGTGGCCCATGTATAAGTAGTGAGGCGACATGCGTACAAGGGTTGGTAGCAAACACGTGTGGGTACCAAAGGGATGACAGTTCATTTTTTAATATGCTGGTAAAATGCAAGCAAAGACAACCTATTACTGATACCCGTTCAAATATGATATTTCTTTCTGTGATAGCGCTACTGAAGGGGAACTCAAAAAGTCAGCGCTGTGTGTGTCCTCTTCTCTGGTCCTTGTGTCTTGCGCGCTGTAGCCACTTCAGCCGCTAGACCACCGTGGCGGGGCCCGCTGCAAATCATGCAACTTACAAAGAGGAGCTCGAATTTTCAGCAATGATCGGCGCTTGCAAAGCTCAGAGCTTGCGCTATTGCCCAATATTTTCCAAGTCACTTACCACCGGGTATCCCTAGGGTACCCTAAGGGTATCCCTAGGGCCACGACAACGATGCGGTCGCCCCGCCACGGTGGTCTAGTGGCCACGGTACTCGGCTGCTGATCCGAGGGTCGCGGGATCGAATCCCGGCCGCGGCGGCTGCATTCGATGGAGGCGAAATGTTGAGGCCCGTGTGCTGTGCGATGTCAGTGCACGTTAAAAAACCCCAGGTGGTCGAAATTTCCGGAGACCTCCACTACGGCGTCTCTCATAATCAGAGCTGGTTTTGGGACGTTAAACCCCACAAATCAATCAATCAATCAACGATGCGGTCGTGCGAGCGACTTCGAAACAAAACTGCTGGATAGTTAAGGTAGCGCTTTGTGCTTTTACGTATATATTCAGGAATTTATGTTGATCTAATGTATAACTAACCAGTACCACCTGTGTCTTGATAAGCCCAAACATGACGGCCACATTTTCTCTGCTAGAACAAGATTTTCACATATCATTTCATCGACACGACAGCAACTCCTCAGCATTTCCCAGTTGTAGCGCTCCCGCATAAATGAATTCGAGGACACTCAGAAGCAACGTTGGCCAATCATCACCGAAAATCTGAAATGGTCGATCGTTTTCCACTTCCACCAAAAAAAAAAACCTGATTGTAATGCCAAATCTAAATTTAAAAACTCAGTGCCTTCTTTCTCTGTTTTATGATATGTCTTGTAGGTCACTATACATGTAGCCTCTCAGAAAAAAAGAACCCCTATTGAATGTGTAATGTAAATAAAGACTTTATGGCACCACATCCTCATGGTATGGCATTGTTAAATTCCCTGCCAATGCCTGCGCGATAAATGTCATGCGAATTCACTACAAAATGTAACATTTCCATTTATTCCTCGTGTAAAGCCACACGTCACCATAAAAGTGGCAGTTCTCACAAATCAAGAAGCATCTAGAGAAATGTAGCATTACATCAGACAAATTCATTCGCTAGACTTAAGAGATATCTGGGCCATCAGTACGGTAGCATACATTAAGTTACTTATTCAGTAGACGTAATGTCACACGAGCACGGGCATTCGTTAATAGAACTCAGTTGATGACTACAAAAACTCGTTCGTACCTGACCAGTGCAATGAAGGGCGCAAGCATCGGCGGTCAAAATTTGCTGGCTGTCCCTAGCTTCGGCATAACACCCTAAAGTCATCACCCTCTGAACCTTCAAACTACACGACCGCAAATGCACTATAGGTGTCCACAAAGGCAGCACCCACGAAGCGACCAGCACTGTTCGTTCACCTAAGATGCGAATCGAAGACTTCAAGAAGACAATTATCTAACAAATAGTATATCTCAAATTCACCTTCAGACCAGAAGCACCGTAATTCTACAGTATTCACGACAATGAACTATTCTTGCCGCATAAACGCTATAAGGAGGGCTTGTGTCTAGGCGTTTTCGGCGGTCTTAAGTCTCGCCCTTTGTCAAAATTTGTGTGCGCCTTTCAATGTCACCGAAAAGCTAACCGTTAAGTTGTCCTTTCTGCTACCATGATTGCTAGGGCAGAAACTCTGCGTTCATATAGCGCACGTATATTAAGGTTCAGGAGTAGTGGCAGCTGTTGCCTTGTGCCTTAGGCCACAACTAGATCGAGCTGTTCCGGTACTACTCCTCACGTTGCGGCTGCTGCTCCACTCGCCACCCAGATAGAGTTACAAAAAGGCAGCCAAGGCGATATATCCACCTCATCTCTCCCCCACATGGGTCCGCTGGTGGTGGTGCGGCCACCGATTAGTACGGTGAGGTCGGGCGGCAAGGCGATGCTATGGCCGATACCTGTCACATGCTTGAACGGTTCGAACCAGCTCACTACGGCAATTCGTGGAGACGTTTGTAAAACACAGATTTTCTTTTATAACAAAAATACAGGAAGTTCGGTTCGAAAATGGTTAAGCACGTTATGCCCTACCCTGATATGGTAATGGTGAGATGAGCGTATCGTTTCCCATCGTCGTGCTCATTGTGATTATGACTAACTCCTGCGAAGGAACTAGCTTTCCCATGCACAAGAGGTCGCATGGCAGCACTAGTGGTCGTCCAGTGAGCTATGAAGATGGTATCTTCCGCAGTTGTTGCCACTGTGGTTGTTACCCTTATTATTTCTTACATTCTACGTCTGCTCTCTTTCTCATGGGTTTTATTTGGTGTTGCACCTGGACACATTACGTAAGGATTGAGGTATATGTGAAAATAGCTACGGAATACTTATTCATACGAAACTATGTAGCGACTTGAATTTGAGGTCTCCGAAAAGGAAAGCAAATCTGCCACCAGCTGAATTTTTTACACAAAATACGCACACTCACGGGACGTGTGGCGACGCCTTGGGAAAGTGAATAAAGATGCCGCTTGCTATACTGATTTCGGGGTTTAACGTCCCAAAACCAGTTCTGATTATGGGAGACGCCGTAGTGGAGGGCACCGGAAATTTCGACCACCTCGGGCTCTTTGACGTGCACTGACATCGCACAGTACACGGGCCACAACATTTCGCCTCCATCGAAATGCAGCCGCCGCGGCCGGGATTCGATCCGGCGACCCTCGGATCAGCAGCCCAGCGCCATAACCACTAGACGACCGTGGCAGGGCCGCTTGCTAGATACCGCACCGTGTGATGTGATGTGCACTAGTTCAACAGAGCATTGTGTTGAGTGCGCTGTGTACTGTGTGCTAGTCTTACCTGTACTGTGTGCTGTGAGCTGGCCCTACCTGTCCGCAACAGCGTAACATGACCCGAGGAAGAATAGCTACCTTTGTGCGTTTCGGCAACCGATTTCCATCCCTCTTCGGCAACCAGTCTGTGGGTCACCTCGCACATGTGGAATGCAAGCCAGTGTTGTTATTCCAGTGCTTCCCTGCCTAAAAAGTCACTGTCATTTCTGTTTTCACGTGAAAACATTGCATAATGCAAGAACCATTCTCATCTACACAATAGATGTATTGCCTACTGTACTGTAGCTCATTGCAGAACATTACTTTTTTTACACTTGTTTCCATAGTGCTCGCGCAGAAGTAGTTGTCTTCTTAAAATATTTCGCTCTTTATGATTCATAGACTGTTCCTCTTGCTGTCGGTTCGAAAGCACCGAGAACTGAATATGAGCACTGAGTGTGAATTTTCGGACGCCTTCCTCGTAGTCGACACGGCTTTAGTTTACCCTACGTGCTCACTGCGTATACCTTTAATAACACACACAGAGTGTGAAATATGTTCTATGATTATTTATCTATAACTACATTGCTCGTTACACTCACTGCGATGGAGACCACCGGCAGCTGTGTCATTAACAAGTTTACCTTACCGGTTGAAAGGACGGGTATACGTCAACGATTTCAGCCCCTTAGTAGACCGACCGGGGAAAGTAAGTACCAATGTATCCTTGCTTTTTTGCGATCGCAGGCGGCCAAGCCACCGCAAGGGACCTTAATAACTAGTCGTCCTCAAAGCAGTATTACGTTTGCTTGAGGTCAAGTCACCAGGACACGAGTCAGTAAAGAAATGGGGGGAGGGGGCACTGTCACAGGGTGCCGGCTACTCCTTCTCATACACAACATAACGTAACACGTCACATGCATGGCAAAGTACACAAAATCATCACGTAAAGCCACTTCGTCTAAATCAGTCAAGCCGTAAAGAATGGGAGTGCTATGCCTATTCAGGTGGCTATACGAAAGACGACACAGTAGATTTCACACAAAATGAAGTAATGAGTAAGCCAAATATGCATACATAGAACAATACGACCTTTTTTTGTGTGTGTAGGAACTAGGTGGTTCGTCTATGTGATTGTTATTTCTCGAAATTTTTAGCCACTCGATGCCATAAAGAAGCGCACTGCGCAGTGCAATGCTTCTCTTGTGCTGCATTTGTTTTGTGTCGTTTCTACCTCCCCGTACATTTCTATATTAGCTGCATATATCAAATGCGTGCTTCAAACAATGCCAGAACTATTTTTAAAGCTATAAAGGCAAGTATTTTTTGTTATACAGATTTTTCGGAAACAGCGGACGTCAGGAAGTGTGACATTCACTTGACGGCCTTCAAACCGCTTCGTTAAGATTTGTAATCCTGCTCATGCCACGGCCTCCATATGGCGGACAACTAAGGCAAATAAATATGTGCGAAATAAGCAGTGTTTTGACCCGCAACAAGCATTCTCCAATTATTTCTGTCCTACATTTTCCCATATAATATCATTCCAATATTTTATTCGCGTGTTCGAAAATACCGATTGGACCAATTCTCTTCCTCTAATGAACCGATGTATTTGGAGGAAGAAAGAAAATCATTGGGTTAAGGCGCCGACGCCTTCAATTAACACTAAATTGAAAAGGTGAACTGCTTTAGGCTCATAACTTATATTTCAAGAACACAATCTTCGACAATTTCGCCATTTCATATTCGAATGAATGTCCAAGTCTTGGTATTGAATCTCGCCCCGGAACTTCGGCCTCATGACGTTAGAAGACCAGTTTTGTTGTTGTTGTTGTTGTTGTTGTTGTTGTTGTTGTTGTTGTTGTTGTTGTTGTTGTTGTTGTTGTTGTTGTTGTTTTCGTATTCTTGTTCTTGCCAAACTCGCTCTATCAAGTGTTCTGAAACTGACTATACATGTTACGTCCCTAGCTTCCTTGGGACACAATGTACGTATGTCTTTCTTGCCAGTAAATTGTCTTGTAGGCCTTAGGAGATCTATGACATCACGGGCATTAGTGCTGCAAGCCTCAAAGCGGGGTTGCCACCTGCATTTTATTTTTTGCGCGCTTTCTAGCTCACTAAGGGCCTTCTCCTTGCAAGAGCGGCGTTTTTGGTGTTATTAAGAGCTAACTTACTAATAAAAAAAAAGTTCACTTTTGTGTCCCTTTGAGCTTATTAATCGACAGCACGAAAAAAAATCTTTCATGCTTTAGGTTACATCACATGCAGTTTTAGGCAACTTTGTTTCGTTAAATACGCGGTAAGAAGGTACTCAGACCACATTTCAGGTTTAGATATTGTACTTATGCCTGACCACGTGCAATACATGTTTTATAATCATATAACCGCATCATATCATTTTACTGTCATATTTCTTGTCCGGCTGACAAAGTCGATCGAGATGGAAGGGGGAGGCGTATCCAGAGGATGTTCTTCAGTGTCAGAACGCCCGCGAAATTTCCTGAGCGCAGCATATCTGAACCCTGCTTCAGACATGTCTTTAGTCTGTGCTACTTAAACGCCACATCTCGTGTATTAAAGTCTAAAAACGAACATAAGAAGAGTGTTTTCATTCCAGACGCTGTCCCATCGCATCTTTCCGTCCACCGCTAGTGGTTTCACCTGAGTGTAGCATGAATGCCAGCATAGACTCCTTCCTTTCCTGCATGCGGAAGTGAACGGACGAATTTACGTAGTGTTCAGCTTGCGTAAGAACTTGCCGAAGTTTCATGTATTGCAGCAACAATCTTTTAATAGCGTTCTCTTTGCTCGCCCCACTGTGTCACGTTCAATATCAAACAGTGGACCTTATTTTCGCATTCCATTAATTATTCAAGAATGCTCTTGTACATTTTCGTTTGTTCTCGAAAGGCCTGTTCCTTTCTTTCTCGTTGTTGTTGTTGTTGTTGCTGTTGTTGTTGGAGGAGGAGGAGGAGAAATGAAATGGTATTTTCGAATAGTCCCCTGGACCCTGTCTACAATCGTATTTTTGTGAAGATATGGCAAAAATGGAAACAATTAACCCGTGGCCTTATTAAAGCACAAAGATGAAGATATTGTTCGAGCGCAGGCTTCTTCCTTAGTCTTTTTTTTTAACGAACCGCATGTAACATCCCCCCAAAAATGTTTCTCGCTGCGGCCCTGTATGGCA
This sequence comes from Hyalomma asiaticum, assembly GCA_013339685.2. NCBI lineage: Eukaryota > Metazoa > Arthropoda > Arachnida > Ixodida > Ixodidae > Hyalomma > Hyalomma asiaticum. The sequence continues at coordinate 48,674,751 of CM023487.1, read as the reverse complement.
GTGCCCGTAAATATGTGCGCAATAAAGGGCTATTTCCGCAGCCTGCGTGGTGTTATATGACAGATTCGGGTAGAATGTTAAGTTGGGTTTTGAGCATTGTTGCAACTGTCTCACCACGGCAGCACCTCTCAGAGGAATGGCGGAGAAGAGACTGGGCAAAGACCTAGATGCGGCGGTCATGATCGATGAAAGGTATAGAGACGAAGGAGGAGTAAGGAGGAAACAGCTTAATTTTGTAGGAAGAGGGAAAAAACAGGCCTTGGAAGGTCACGGGCGGAGCGTAGACTAGTGCCGCCATCTCTCGTGGGCTACAGAAGCCACGCACTGCAAGTGGCGGCGGAAACAAGGGCTTCTTTCGCCACTTCGCGGCAACTTACGAAGGCGTAAGGGAACAGTGCCGGAGAAGAAAGTGCGTCACGGCAAGGCGGAGCCTTTCGCAACTTCTCACTTTTATAGCAACAGTCCGGTTTGCGTTTCTTATCATTTTAGTGCATTCTGGGGGCTGTAGTACAAAACGAACAAGACCGAACAACGTCTTCTAACGGCATATCCTGTTGCTAGCAGTGCAGTCGCCCCGGACACACAATGTTGACAAGGCGCCGAAATACACCCCAGTCAAGCGTGTAAGAACGCCTGATGCTTGGTGCCCTGAGCGACCGAGCAAGACTATGTCTTCGTGTAGCCAGCGATTCCCTACACAAGTGCCCAAGTGAAACATGTGAACCTTACGGAACTTGCAAGTTGCACACTCGACAGTGTGCGTTCTTTCAGTATTTTTTTTTCGGTTGTGTTAAACAGATTGTATGTCCTGCGATGCACCTTTCTTTATCGCGTGTAACTTCCGTGTGCGCTCCTAAACTGATAGCCATGTGGAGGATTATCGACATCCTCAACTAAGACGTCATTAAGATTTCTAAGGTGAGTTTTGCTGAAGCGCCACGCCTTTCACTGGTTAAAGGGCACTGCAACACTTTTCGGACCTAGTCTTAAAAGGATGCCGATCGGTCGTAGAAGATCCCGTGAGCATGTGAGCCAAATATATCGCACTACACGCAATGCTACATTTGCAGTGTGGTCTAAAATATGGCTTGGAAATACCTCCTCTTCTTTCAGCAAACGACGTCACGGGAGGTACAGGCAATGTAACATGAGGCAGAAATAGCATTGGTTGACCCCTTGATCGTGGAAAGTTCCGCTGAAATGCGCTATTTGTTCCTTTCGAGATCGACAAACAAATGCAATGAACTGAATCTATCTTTAAGAAGACCGACAAAAGTCAAGCGGCCTTCTTCGTGCAGCCAGTGACGTCGTTTACCGCAAGAAGAGCAGTTGATTTACAGCCGAGTTTGAGACGAAATTGCACATTACCCGGTACCGCAGCGCAGTATTTGACACACATGTTAATAGGAACCTCAACGTCCGATTCACACTGTCTTCTGGCTATCTTCAAGGAGTGTAGCGGGACTCCATTTAAATATACCGATGTAAGCACTTCAAAATACTTCCTAGCACTAAGAAGAGAAGCACAGAAGAATATGGAGGCTTCAGTCGTTTAACAGATCGCTAAAAGCGATGTAGAACAGGCAATGTTGCTGGAGCCAACGTTTCAATAAGAGGACTTGTCTTCGTCAGGACGGCAACTGCCCTGACGAAGACAAGTCCACTTGTGGAAGGAAGCGTTGTCTCCATCGTTTATAGCGATCTGTACATCGGTTCCCAGCAATAAGGAACATGTGTGCATTTATTGCACATGAAACGTAGCATTAAGCTAGGGCTTTAAGTAGAATGTGCTAGCAGCTCCTAGCTCACAGGAGCCATGATCGCAACGGAACAAGCAAAAAATGAACCTGTTCTGCACCGTTGTCCTTTTTAGCGCATGCAGTGCTTCGCGCCCGCATTCGCAAGATGGCTTCGCTGCATCGCTCTGTCGCGCGGTGGCTGAGCTCGATTGCCGCGCACTAATGCGTTATTTTCGGACAGGCAGTAATAATTATTGCTAAGTAAGCGTAGATCACCTCGCGTTGGAACTGAGTGCTTCTCTGAGTTCCCTTCAGGGAAGAACTGCCTTTGCTGGAATTACATGTGAAAGAACGCCAAAGCAGCCACTCACATTCTCCAGGCGCTTCTAGGTGTTACGACGAAACGTTCGATGATGCACTTTGACCGCTGGCATGAACAGTCAGAGGGGACAAAACATGTGGCGGCATCTTATCCATTTCTGTTGTGGTGTGTCCGGTATTGCCTGCGTGCGTGCATAGTCGATCATTTTTTCATGGTGTCTCCGAGCGCGCTAAAAACGCATACCTATATCAAACTTCTGTTCCTTGAAGTAATCACCAGAATGGTATATTTTGATGAAAAAGATGTTTATATCCAACACCAAAATTTCTCGCAATATTTCTTTCAATTGCAAGTCACGGCGCGCGAGAGCTTAATCACGGAGTACTTTAAATCTTGCGCACTTTCTTAGAAGTCCGGAAAAATTAATACTACTGCACCTATAATTACGAGAGTGCATTCTACGGACAGTAATTAACATGTTCTACAGCTCCTTCATTGACCGTTCTGCGTTCTTCACGAGAGTGAAGTATGCTATGACGTTTGAAGTCTCGTGACGCGCACATGGACATTTTCAGAGCTTTGCACAAGTTAAAGGGGCCCTCTAACACTTTCCTCGCACCCATTTTTTATTTGCGGGTCGCGTAGACAGATGGCTGAGGATAATTTTGGCAGGTGTCAAACCGCCCATATCAGTTGATTTAATATTTTAATCGTTCAATGAAATCATCACATCGCTGCCGCCCGCATCAGCGCGTAGTGGCGCTCGTCAGAACTATTTGTGCGGAAATGACGACTTAGGGCTCGAGCCGGTGATTGGACGAAAGTAGCACTATAAGTGCTCGCGGCACTACATCGGTAAGCAAGTAATATTCGGCTTTGTTTTTCGCTTGCGTAGGTTTTTATTGAACGCCAATAGGCGCAGTTGTAATAGAAAGATCGCCACAATTATAAAACGCGATAGAGGCGCTGGCTCCCGTTTCGCCTCTTGTCTTTTGCTTACACGAGTCGTATGTCCATACGAATAGAATCACTTTGTTTCATCTCTCTTGTGTACGTTCGCGACTCGCTAAAGCGCTGAACCACTGGGTGGACTTTGCCGTTCTGTCAAAGTGTGTTGTATTGCGCGCAGCGCTATAAAGGAATTTGAACGTGTCCGCTAAGCCGGTGTACGCAAAGATGTACTGGATACCGGATAGCGTTGTTTGTCACAGCCAAGTGGCGCCAGCTGTGGGTGGTAAACAGAACAAGCAAAACCGCCTGATCTATGTCCTCCGAGATACCTGCAGCCACTCGCTACCTTACAGCCTCGACATTTTGTGTCGCGCTGAGAAACGGTGTCGAATTTTCACGGGTGCTTTACCGTCGAAGCTTCATCATACAAATCTAAAGCAACTAAAACCGTCAGCAACTCGAGGGCTACATAGCGCGCGACGACCACTCAAAAGATTCGAAGCGGACGGCAACCGCTCCAGGTGGTCTGCCGTGCTTGCGCATGCAATGTTTACACCCGGTATTCTGCTCTACGCAAAGTGCTTTGCGCATTCGGGTTACGCTGACATGCTAACATTTCCTATTCCCACTTCTATGCTTCCATGTCTGCGCGTTTAGCTAACAACCCGTGAAGAAACGTTGCCGAGCATGGTCGTATTCGCCCCTCTCAGTGGTCATGACGCCGAGTTTAAAGACGACGGCACTTGCCTTGAAGTGTCTTAACACGGAACGACGCGTAAAGCCTCGGTTCGAAGCACAAGCGTCCGCTCTTACAAGTCGGAGCGGTCAGAAAAGCTCATAACTGACAGTGCGGCACGCTCTCGCTCCGCGTTGTTTGTTGGCATGGCAACGGCGTCATCACTACACTGGAGCGAACAGGCAACGATGGCGTACGAACTTCCGCTACGTAGGCGCCTAAAGCCAATTCCATTGGCCGAGCTCTATGACGTTTGTGGAGAGTGAAATGCGATCACCTGACCCCGCGAAATACAAGTTGAGGGTCCGCATTTTTTTGCTTGTATTTTGAACTTTGTCTCCTTAATAACTTTGCACAGCCTGCTCCTATCGCTGTCATTCTTGTAGCATTTGTCTGTCCACCTTCCAGTCTACGCAATACGCACATGAAAACGGGTGTGAAAAAAGTGTTAGAGGGCCCCTTTAACACTCCGTATGTTCCTTGCTGAGCACTTCCGATCCACCTCCGGATGAGGACGTTGTTCACTGTCCGATTGCTCTGATTTCAACGGCTCGTTTAAAACTGGTATTCCCCTGTACTTTGATTTATAGCACGGGACGGTGTGTGTGTGTGTGTGTGTGTGTGTGTGTGTGTGTGTGTGTGTGTGTGTGTGTGTGTGTGTGTGTGTGTGTGTGTGTGTGTGTGTGTGTGTGTGTGTGTGTGTGTGTGTGTGTGTGTGTGCGTGTGTGTGTGCACGCGCACGCACTCGCGTTTCTTTATTCCCGCCAACACAACCACCCTCTACTAACCTCCCGGCACAACGACTTGGTAAATATAAGAATGCGCACAAACCAAACAAAGGTCACCTGTAAGGTCAGCATCCACCAGCGAGCTGCCTGTTGGACAGTCTCCTTAATTTAGCCTGCCCTAAGGTTTACCGGCAGACCGGAGCCGTCCCTTACGCAATCAAGCGCTCAGCTGAGTAAGACAAAAAATGCACCCCTCCGTACAAACGCGTACAAAACACAATTCGAGACGGTACAACGATCTCCCTTCCTCTCACAACAGAGCCCATCAGGCAACAGCCACGGGCCATACTGATAGCCGTTCAGCATTACTGCAACAGCTGCCCGTCGCCGTCTAGCACCACGCCGACGGCGGTACGTGTAGGCACTCCGGCACACGCGGGGTCGTAGCCTCCGCGTCGTGACTAGAGGGTGTGGCGGATGTTGTTCGGAGCAACCGATAGGCGACGCCACAGCGCGGCCGTCCGATGTAAACGCACAGTCGACCCTCGGGCCGGTGATCAACCTCCCCCTTCTCTTTGTAGCTCGCCTGTGATAGTTCCGTGCTGCACCTGATTTTGTTCTGTGCGCTACCCGCTTCGACGCTAACAAAAGAGACACTGTTATCAAAGCATTGACTGCTCGGAGCTTGTATTCATAACGCCCGGCTGTTTGTCAGGGGCGTTTTGGATAGGTCCCTGCGTTTGTCCTTTTCGAGGACAAGGTCGCTAAGCAGCACCCTCGAATCGTGTTCCTATAACGTGAGAGGAAATGTTTCACGGTGATTGACTGTTATTACTTGCTTGTGATTTTTTTCTCCATCTATGTAAACTATTTTCCTTTCGGGACGTCTGTAAAGAACGGCCGTTAAACCATGTCCCTTCTTTGGTGGTGACCCGCTGGCGGAAGTGTCAAACAGAAGAAGAAACCGTATTTTTGCAGACGTGCCAAGTGTCGAGTGTCCTAAAAAAGGATTTCCACATACACCATAGTGCCGCAGTTGATTATTATTGTATTATTATTATTATTATTATTATTATTATTATTATTATTATTATTATTATTATTATTATTATTATTATTATTATTTCACCTGCTGAGACTGCGAGTGTTACAGGACTCCTTACTCTAACTAAAGATGGAATATGCCCGCATTACCGTTTCACTTACCCTTTTTACGCCGAAAGCAAACAGACAAACTCTCACGTCCTCGACCTCTCGGGATAGTTCCCCCCGGACATCCTATCAGCGGCGACCAGGTGAAGTCTCGGCAATGTCCAGTTGGTTCTCACTAAACCTAAAATTATCGTTTCAAGTTATGCAAGGATACCAACTTAGCAACCATCTGCAAAACGAGCCAGACTTGCAGCCAGGAACCTTTACTTAGGAACATTGTACATAAGGATACCTGGTCATACACACGAAGCGCACTGCCTTCATTTTTTTTATTATTCCGTTTATTTGATTTCGTCTAACGCACTGTCACCGCGTGAGCTGTCCCATTAGATAAAAATGATGAACTCGCATTTCCTTCATTTAGTATGCAACAAAATTTGCAAGGAAGTCACGAATCTATGATTAACAAGACCGATAAATGATGACGTCACTTATCGCGTCGTAATTAGGACAATAAATTCACGTGTGGTTCATAGCCACAAAATACGAGGGTGTAAGGCGATTACATGTGACTATGAGCCACACGTCATTGCATGTTGACCTTTAGAGCCCATACCAAACTACATTCGCGTGGCGCCGGACTGCCAAAGGTTCCGGGTTCGAATGCCAAAGGTCTTGAGCTCTGCATCTCCTAAGCGATAGCTAAGGGCTCCGACGAATAATCTTCATATCTACCCCGTATCTGGCCAGGAAGTATTCAAAGCACGCCGTTAACATTATACTGTGATAAAGTTCCCGAGTTGTTTTGCCTTAGCCTTTATGCTCCAGATAAAGACACTGCATGTGTCGGACCATACAGGGCAGGTAGAATATGAAAAGCAATCGTCTCGCCAGTAGTTTTTCCATTTTCCTTGCATTCTTATATTGTATTCTGTTTCTATTCTTCGTAGAGTCTCCTTGTTCTTCTTTCTTGTATTCACCAGCTGTGTTTATTCTTATGCGGAATTCAACCTTAATGCTTCTGTTTGTTCTCACCGTCTAGCGTTTGTGCTACCCGTGTTCGCGGTTCACATTGTTCGCTTTCCGATAGAAAATGTTGAAACAAGCGAAGCACTTCACCTGAAATGCCTCCCCGCTAAGATAATTGTTAGATCACGGTTTTGGTGAAGCGTCGTGCTAACGGTTCGGTGCGCCCGATGACAAGCTGCGTTCGTAGTATTACAGTGTCCGCACATGGCTTTCTGCTCGCTAAGCTGCAAGTGCTTTTCGGCATATTTTTTTTTCTTTTCTTCTGTCATTCTCAAGCCCATACGTTCACCGAGCGTTGGTGCTACTTGGTATGCTCGAAACAATCACTTACGTTTTAAATAAACACGTAGTTCGATCCTGGGCATATAATTGAACCATCTGCCATGAGCTACTCCGCTGAGTCTTGGGCAACACCTAATTTAATGCCATATGGTCAGCGAAGAAAGTTAAACTGGAAGCGAGTGGGCGGTGCTTGTTTCGTCATGTCTCTTAAATGCCTCATTAACTGGCTGTCAGTCACCCGGATTGAAGCACAGCAGCTCGATGAGCAAAGATGTCAGAATTGGCTGTATGTGCCGCGTTAAACAAAACAAAAAAGCAATGACTAGGAGTATGCATTCCTTTTTTACGCTTTTTCTTTTGTGGAGAGGGGGAGGGGTGGGAAAGGAGGAGGCGGGATACACGCTGCTTTACGAGTTTTCCACGGTACAAAAATTCACCTTTTGCATAGTATGTCTTCAGAGGTTTCGAGCCCCAAAACCACGATATAATTACGAGAGACGCTACAGTGGAGGGGTCGGTAATTTCAACCACCCAGGGTTACTTAGCGTGAATTTTCATAGCATAGGTCTGCCCCGGTGCTCCTCTACTTATGCAACAATTGTACTTGCCAGAGAGCATCCAGTAACAACGTACGTCACTGTTGATTACCTCAGAGCGCACATCAGGTATATCTCCCGCATCCGAGATCACCATTTGGCCCTCTTGCCTTCACAAAGACCTCAGGCTACGTTTTCAAGCGTGATCGCCAAGCACCACAATGATATTCCTTCAGCGTATACGCCTGCGACGATACCTTCAGCTCCCTTATGGAGTCTTGATCAGCCACAGGTGAACCTCGAAATTCCTGGTGTAAAGAAAAAGTCCGACCACTCAAATATAGCTTTGAAGCAAGCTGCACTGTTGCTATTACATGAGACACACGCTGACCGAAGACAGATACACTGATGGGTCGGTGTCATCTACCAGCTCATCAGCTGCGGTTGTCATTCCAACTGCAGCAGTCACAATTAAAGTGAAATTGTCGCACGTAACGACATCTACAGCGGCAGAGCTGGCTGCTATGAGAGAAGCTCTGCAATACGTCTTGCAAGAGACGACGTAAATGGGTCGTATATGCTGCGACTCGAAGGCATCGCTTCAGAGTTTGCAATATGCCCTTCGGCGGAGACCTCACGAGCAACTGGTGAATGACATACGGAATTATCACCATCAGGCTATAGCGAAAGGACACGATATTCTATATCAATGGATACCAGGATACGCCGGTGTTACTGGTAACCAATTAGCCGACGACGCAGCCCGATCCGCTCATGAGGAGATTCGAGTGGCTCCAATCCCACTTTCAAGGACTGACGTTGCAAGACAACTTTATTTATTGGCTCGCTCTCTTACGCGCGACCAATGGTCATCTCCTAACCATCAAAGGTGCTACCTACAAAACTAGACCCTAACTTAAAGCTACACCTACCATCAAGGATTTCCCGCTCCGATGCAACCCTGTTATGCCGCCTATGGTTGGGGGTGGCATTTACAAAGGCATATTCGTGTCGGATCGTGATCGCTGACTCACCTACCTGCGATTTCTGCGGACTTGAAGAAACTATTGAACATGTGCTGTGTATTTGCAGCAATTATGACGGTCAACGCTACCAACTTGAAATGGTACTCGACAGGCTGGACTCGAGGCCGTTTTCACCAGCCAAGGTTCTTGGGCCCTGGCAATATGCTTCGATGGCTCAGAAGGCGACGAAGGCGTTGCTGACGTACCTGAAGTCGACAGGTCTCTGCGACCGCCTCTAGAGACTCTATATATACTAGTGCAAGTGTGCGCGTGATTGGGCTCTTCTTTCTCTCTTCCTCTATTTCTCATTCTATTCCACCCTTTTATCCCTTTCCCCAGCGCAGGGTAGCAAACCGAACGCGCGTTTGGTTAACCTCCCTGCTTTTCCTTACCTCTCTGTCTCTCTCTCTCTCTTCATAGCATATACGGAACGTATATGTCAAAACGCTGTATGTTGTCTGATTTTGACTATACTACCAGAAGCATGGTCTCTGACTCATTCACCTCTCCCTCTCTCGCCTTGCATTTTCTTAAGGAACGAGTACTGCATTATGTATTAAATGGCATTTACGAAAGAGACTGCGCATATAATATTACTTACAGGTTGGGTTCATGCTCTTGTATGTACAGATAGGCTATCTTATTGAGCTCGATAGAGGCTAAGAAAGCTGTCATCGCGGTCTTAATATCTGCGTTATTGTTGGCGCAGTTTGTGTGTTTAGCCTTTTTAGCATTAAAAACCTGTTAATGCCGTGACATGTCAAGCAACAAAACGCCGCCTTTTTATTTTTATTTTTTAGGAGTATTCCTCTATATGTGCTTACCGTTCCAAAGTATGTAAAGTACAAAGGATATACTCGAACAGTTCTTTCACGGGCTAGTTGGTACATACTTTTAGAGCTGGGTATTATGCAACGCGATAGAAAAATGGACACAAGGAACACACAACAGACATATACGGGCGCTGTATATGTCTGTTGTGTGTTTCTTGTGCCCGTGTTTCTTTTGCGCTGCATAATACCCAGCTCTTAAAGTACAAGGGCCTATAGCAATGGATTCGCAAGTTTTATTGTTTCCTCACGCTATAATTTCGCGATGTGAAGGTATATTCATGTTGAAAGAAGAATATCTCTAGTCATGATGGTACGGAGGCCGCTATAGCAAAACGAAGGACGCGTAATTCACATTAAGTAAAACAGGAAAGGTAACGTGTAGGGTACACTTGCTCGAGTAGGTGTGATTGACACCACGTTGTAATTGAGACCAAATCGACCACATGTGATTGAGACCGCAATCGACACAATGCAAGCCAACGACATGCGCTGCAAGCGTCCGTTACCGAACAAGCGTTCCGGTGATGCTTCAACGTCGACCGCAAAATCGGCGCTGAAGACCAGGAGCTCTTGCCGTCCTGCCAGCTGACCGCACCCATCTGAACGGGAGGCGGCGAGCCTCTCACTTCTCAATCAGAACACATTTATGGCTGCGGTAGCTGAAGCGCATATTAGTGGTCTATAACGGGTGGGCTAGTCGACACATTAGGGGCGGTCAGAGGCCGCTGCGATGAATGTGGGCACCTTGTACCAAGCCACACCCGTTATAGAGTGCGATGCCTTGTGTATATAAGCTCGCGACCGCACCCGCCAAAGTGCTACGAAGGGCGAGCCGCACCCATCGCATTATGCATCCAGTTGGGGCAAAGTGTAGGCACAGAAAGAGACGCAACAGAAATAGAACAACGCCCAGTGCGAAGAGTGGTGGCTACGAGCTGGAGGTGTGGCTCCTGAGGGCTTGAGGAAAAGCTTCTTGTTTTTCGCAAGGTGTGGCCGAGTTGCTCTTCTTTCTTTTCACCACTGATGGCGTTGACTTCTTTTCCACTACTTTTTCATGTCGCTAGTTCTTGTGACTCACTTCTCACGAATTCTTTATATCGCTGCTTCTTGTCACCTGTTTCTCGCTTGCCGCTACTTCTGCGGGGTTCCACCGAAGAAGCCACTGACGTATACAGTGCTCAGCGAATGAAACGCGACTCTCGCAGCGCACGGATGCCGATTATTTCTGCGTCATTCCCTCGCACTGGGACACCGAGCTGATTCCTAGCGGTATTGAACGAAAGCGAGTGATTTTGTGAAGCACTGTGATTCGATTTGGTCTCTCTGTGATCACCCAGCGCGCTCCAGTATCACAAAATGCTTTAACCATTACGTCGTCCGAGTATCGCGTTTCAATCGCTGAGCGCTGCACTTCCGTCACGGAGGTGGATGTCTGAAAAAAAGGGGATGTCCCCGAAACCCTCCAAGATGCGATGACAGGAGCTGGAAGCTCTACCGGTCACACCACCGACATATTTGTAATACCAAAGAAAAAATGGCCCCTATGTGCTTTGCTACACCGCTTCACAATTCGCATCCAACTGATGTCAGGTTAAGGCAAAGGTACTTAGCCAGAAAAAATTTGCTCTTAAATTAACATAACCTCTCTTTCACTTCACGCTTGGTTCTCAACGGTGGTACCGTCATCTAGAAACGCGATGGAGCGAAGTCGTTAACTTTCGTGTCGATATGTGCACCCGCAGTTAGCGCTTAAATAGTCTCGTCGCCTGTATGACCGCGCCGGTTTCGACATCCTGCCGGCGCGTTGCTTGGACACCGTACAACAACGGCCGCTACATAATTTGTCTTATGTGACGTATATGATAGCCGGTTGTGTTTCGATGCGCTCTACACCAGGAACGCAAAGACGGCAGTCGACAAGCAAATGATACGCCTTTCGCACAGCGAAGTGTGAGTTGTCAAAACGATCCCCTCGCAAACAGTTCGGTTTCGCTTGCAAGGTTTGACCGTTTGCGGACGCTCCTGGTTTGTGGCAGGTTTGCAGAGGGCTGTGTCGCATGCAATGCAATGTCTCCGGAGAAATGTGAGTCGTTTGAGAACTTTCGCTTGTGTGCCACTGTTGAGGATCTCTGTGCAGTGTCCAGGAGCAGCTGATGTAAACAAGCAACGGGTTCACATGTCCAGAATACCCAACCCTTTCCCCGTTCCTGGATTCGCCAGCTTGACGCTTATGTATTCCACGGCTTCGCGAAGGCAGGTTTCACTTTCGTGTTATACCGATTCCTATTGACAGAGGGATCAACCACATTTTTAAATGCTTGCTTACCCCTCACCTAATGCTACATAAGAAAGCATAATTAATAAGCTAACCTACACACAATAAGAAAGTAAATGTTTGAGTCTTCCCTGTCACTGTCACTTTTGCAACGTTCTTTTCTCCTTCCGAAGTTGCCTTACTGTATCAAAATGTATGTGCCCCACCACGGTGGTCTAGTGGTTATGGCACTCGGCTGCAGATCCGAAGGTCGCGGGATCGAATCCCGGCCGCGGCGGCTGCATTTCGATGGAGGCGAAATGTTGAGGCCCGTGTGCTGTGCGATGTCAGTGCGCGTTAAAGAACCCCAGGTGGTCGAAATTTCCGGAGCCCTCCACTACGGCGTCTCTCATAATCAGAACTGGTTTTGGGACGTTAAACCCCACAAATCCATCAATCAAATCAAAATCGTGATGGATTGTACGTTTACTCACAATCAGAACGAGTTCGTCCTTACGGCCACCACCAAAGGGCCGCCTCCTGGGACAGTATTCACCGCACAATAACCACGTGGCCATTGTTTTTTTTTTTCGTTCACGCTGCAACACCACCGAATCGCCCAACCTACAAAACATGGGCAAGACCGGAACATAATGTTTATTCTGCCCGCAAGAAGAAGTGATTGATGCTATCGTTCTTCAGATTAATTGTACGACATCTTGCAACCAACTTCATCGATTGCTTCGAAGCAGGAGTTCAGAGTTTGTGGTCCACATATAACAAAATGTAATGACGTTAAAGCATATCTCTGATATCAGTAAAAGGCGAATAGAAAAGATACCGCGTTTTCTCACGTAGACGATGTGCAAGGAAAAAAGAACGTATACGTATGCCTTATGCTGCTTGCATTCGTTATTACACGGCAATATTGAAAGCAAGGATGGGATGAAATTAGCGCGGCAAGATCCGGTAGCACGCAGAAAGGGGAGGCGATAATGATACTTGCACGCAGTGAGGCGATTATTTATCACGCTAACGGTCGGTTGCCCAACAGCTATAGATGAATGGCCTTTTTTGCCTCAGAAGAAAAAAGTCGGCTTGATTATGCCTGCCGTTTCTTGCCCGGAGTTAAATGCGAAATTAAAAGGAATGGAACATCAGCGTGGAAGAATCAAAGGCGAGATTGTTTTCTGCAGATCCGGGTACAAATCGCTTAGGGCTGTGAGCGGTTTGACGCTTCCTTCGTTGTACGTTTTCGTCGCTTAAAACGCGCAGCATATTAGGAAAGGCTTTCTCTCTTTCCCTTGTTAAAGAAGCCATTCCCTATTTCACCACTTATCCATGAGAATGTTGTTCAAAGCGTTCGCAAAACGTCTTGGTTAAACAGCATTCAAAGCGTTCTGCTCATGTGCATTCTAATAATTGCGCGCTTATGTATTACCTTCAGCTCTGACACCAAGCGACGACTTATAGCGAATATAATCACACATATTTATCTTAAATGCGGGTTTATTGTTATCACCACATTCCTGCGTTGTGGAGGGGAAACCTCAATTCATGAGTTGCAATAAATGACGATGTGCAGCAATCCAGTCGTCCTCCTCGAGCAACCCACGGCGATGGCATTTTCGATGCGAGCGGAAATGCTAGAGACCCGTGCGCTCCGTGTTTTCAGTGCCCATTAATGGACACCACGTGGCCCCGCCACGGTGGTCTAGGGGCTAATATATTCGGCTGCCGATCCGAAGGTCGCGGGATCGAATACCTGCCGTGGCGGCTGCATTCCGATGAAGGCGAAAGGATGAGGCCCATATGGCGGTTTTGGGACGCAGGACCTCAGAAATTAACCAACGGCTTTTTTTTTTTTTTGCAGCTTTGCCTCAGCTTTGTATCATGAAGCTTCGACAGAAAAGTATCTGCTACAATTCCATACCACTTCTGGGGGTCACACTCAAGTTGACGATGTCGTAGGCTTGGCGAATGAGAGAGAGAGAGAAGACAAAGAAAAGGAAAGGCAGGAAGGTTAACCAGACGAGCGTCCGGTTTGCTACCCTGCACTGGGGGTAAGGGAATGGGGAATATAGAAAGAAGAGATGAGAGAAGGTGAGCACTACCTGTGCTAACTTGGCGAGTGGCTGTCAAAATCACGGAGGACATGGATTACGAGCTTGCTAGTTCTGTTTATCGCCCAAAGATGGCCTCACTTGACGGCGACCAGTAACGCTATCCGGTATTCCGCTTACCGGACACGTTAAATTTTCCCATTATCTCAGAGATTATCAAGAGTACGTCCCTATGAATTCAATGCGGGCTACCCAATTTCAGTAGCGAATTTGACGACTAACCTTAAGTACAAATGACTCCCTCCCCAAACATATCTGTACTTCAATTAGGAAGGATTATGCAATCGCAACTGTTGATCTAATGATGTCTGAACGTAATGAAAATATCCAAGGAGTCTTTAATTATCGCTTAAGACAAGTAAACGCGAGAAATCGAGACCTTTGGTAGCCGAAACCAGAACTTAGGCGCTTCGAACACAGGAACTTTTGCCAGTCGGAGATCCCGCAAATATCATTTGGGATAGGCCGTAAAGGTTGACATCCAGTCACCAGTCACATGCGTTCCATACGCGCATATTCGAGGCAGGCAGACGCCACAGGCATGATATGCTGTTGACGTCATAACAGTAATACATTCATGCTCGTAGTAAGAGTCATAAATACATTCACACCCTTCCGTGCCAAATTTGACATGGAATGAGCGAGACGCAGCTATTGGTATTGTGTACTGTATTTTTTGTACCGTACATTTCCTCCATTTATTCAAGGCCAGCTTCGCATGTATCATTTGTCGCTTGTCCCCCGTGAAACAAAGTCTAAGACACATCGAAACCACGTAAACATGTACCAAACATGTTCATCTCCTTGCAGGCTACAAGCGCCTGTGTGGTTACATAAAAAATGAACGAAAAAAACTGCGCCGAGTCATCAGAAGTAAACGTGAATTAAACGGAACGCTCAGAAACAGATTAGCTTCGCTGACCAGGGCAATCTTTCCTCGACAACCGGTAATTTGCGGTGTACGCATGAGCCCAGACAACACGCCCTCGTCGCCACTGCTCTGAATCGGGAAACGCAGGATAACCCCCAAAATCGCGGTGTGCTCCTAAACATTACCGAAGAGCCATACTTCTTGGCTCTCAATGGAGGAACTAAAAAAAAAGCAAATTGTTTCTTTTTTTTCTCACGAGCGGAAAGAAGAAATAGAAAAGGAGCCAACCGGATGACCTTTCTTGAAAACGCTAAACGCTCGATGTCGCACGCGCGCAGGCTTGCAAGCTGTCGTTACGGAAGAGGCATTTTGTCCCCCACTGTACTTTTTCTCTCCTCGTACACAATTTTGAAAAGCTCGAACCGACAAAACAGCAAACTTAAGAAACCATTACAGGTTCCGGACTGGGATGCTCCCGGACCCATGTTGCTCGTCCTCTCCGAGCGTGTTCTTCGTAATAAAGGCTGCCGGTCTTGGTCCTTCTAAGCGAGCCGCTTCGCGCGTACAACGGCCGTCATTCTCAAGATGGCGCCCGTGTGCATGTGAGCGTCTCCGAAAAGGGGAGGTGCCCGGTGTCGTTTTGGTAATGTTCCTGTGCCGGAAACCGCAGCGTCACGTGAGGAGCAAATGGCGACGTAGCGGGCGCCATCGTCGTGAGTACAGTTCACTGTAAGCTGAGTCAAGAAAAGAGCTACGTGAAGAATTAAACTCGCGCCATCTTAGCGCGGTGAAATACCATAAAAGGGAACATCCTCCAGCACCGACTGAGGGTCATGTGGTGGGGTCGTACACGCATAGCTCGAAGGATCTTTTAAGGTTCATTCATTAAAACAAAATTTCTCTCTAACCTTATCTATCTATCTACCTATCTACTATCTATCTGTACAAGGGGAGTTTGCGACAGCCTTCACACTGCAGCCCCCGTTTCGCGAATCCTGACCTCCCTCCACCAAGCACACACAATCTGTGTCTTTTTTTTTTCCTGTTTTTCTTTCTTTTGTTTTAGCACGAGGCCTACAACGCGTGACTCCAAATCTACTTGCAGCAAGCATGTTCTCACATTTCACCTGCTAACAAAATAACAGTTTTCCGAGCGATACCTCGTAATATGACATAGCGCCCCAAGTTATGTTTCCCCAACCATTTTCACCGTTCCCAATGACCACATTAGGCCAAAAAAATTTTTTAAAAAGGAGTTGCGGAGGGAGGTGAAACAGGCGAGCATGTAAGCATCGGAAGTTGCAGAGGCGGTTTCGTTTGAAAGGGAGCGAAGCGTTACGCTGACACAATTGCTGGGATTGTGCGCGCGTGCGTGCACACTTATAGACCGTAGGACGGTGCGTGTGCGGTGTAGATCACGATCACCATCAGCGTACGTCCGGCAGTGAATGAGAGTTCGGAATGAAACACCCGGTCACTCGAAACGGATCACTGGGCATTGTTGCAATCCACACCATATACGCTTTCGCTTGGTTGCTAACAGCGCGAGCTTTTCATTCTATTTTGTTTTGCTTTGTTCTGTCTGTTTTCTGCGTCTTTCGTTACCGAGCAAATTCATTTCAGTTACCGACATACCGCCAATACGGATGTTTAGTAGTGACGTAACTGTGTTCCGGAGAATCCTCAATAGGCCTTTGTTAAAGTGAAATGAAGTGGCTTTGAACGCCTGATTGAATTAGTGTTGCCGTGAAGACATAGTTTATTATAAGACGTTCTTCCTCAAAGAGTTTCGTCAGAGTATTGTCACAGAGCCGTGAACTTTCTGAGACACCAAGTATCAATGTCAATAACCCAAGCATTCCGAAAACATTGCTATAAGAACATTGTTGTTTCTAATAAGATACGGTCGTAGTGGCTATCAAACGAACAAAATAAACAAGTATATTATCAGTCCTAATTTCCACGCAGATGTTTCAACTACCGCTTCTTCCTTGATACATAAAGCACGTCGTTTGCTAACCGCTGCACTTCCGCTACAGTTCTCTGCCGGGAAGTTGAAGGCGATGAAAATTAAAAGAACAACAAGAAAGCGCCGTGGTGCTGTTTAAAGAAAAGCGAACGTACGCAAACGGGCTTCAAACCTCCCTCCCAATCGACTCCACATCTGGAGCGCCAAGCAAAAATAAGCAAGAGCTCCGGTTATCCGACTGAATACCACTATGGCTGACAGCATTCACCGTGCAATCGATGCTCTCAAGACCACTGAAGCCCTGGACTCAGCTGCTCTCTCAAAGAATAGTCGCTACAAATGCGCATCCACCACAAATTAAAGCCATCCTTCTCTCTCTCTCTCTCTCTCTCTCTCTCTCCTCCTCTCACTCACTCTCTGTCCTTCCCCTCTTGTATCCATAGCGTCTCGAATCCTTCATATTTTCGGGCCCGCCCCCGTACGTACCTGCACACATCAGTGGCAGACGCGAAACGCCGTCGCCGCCGCATCTGCTCTCGATGCATCGAAGCAAACGGATAAATTCGAAGAGGGGATAATAGCTCGCCGCTAGCGAAAGCGTAACGACCGGGCCGAGCTGCAGCGGTGCTCCGAGGATGCGTCGAAGGAGCCGACATGCCTGGCGGTATATGAGATCGCAGTGAGGGGAGGTGATCGCAGTATTACTATATCCACGCGGCCTCTCCGAGACCGCGATCACGACGCGGGTCGGTCACCCACATCTTCCGAAGACCATCGCGTCTTACCAGCGCTGGCTGCCGCCGCCATGCAATGCCTCCTCCACGTGGTCACGACGTGACCTTCCGCGCCACTCGGGTCGCCGGCCAGCGGCCTCCGGTAAGAGTGAAAGGTCAAGGTCCACCCCCCCTCTTCCTATTTAGAGAGAGTGTACGGCGAGCCCGGAACAACGGTCGTCAGTGCCCACAGCCCTTGATGTCTTGCCGACGGTGTTGTCTACCGCTTGTATACTTACCTATTTCCTCTTTCATTTCTTTCTTGTCAGTCCAGCTTTCGCTGGTTGGGGAGTTACGAAACCTTTCCTGAAGCACATGTCGGGGTCAGTAACACCTGCCCAGGTGTTAGAGCTTCTCGGCGAAGTGGTTTCGAGCACGGAACAGCCGCGTGAAATAAGCGAAATATCGGCAATGTAACGGTGGAAAATATTTGTCGCGAACATCGTGCGAGCGTTGTGACAAACCTAGCTTGTAGAGCAAAGGCACTATTAGAAGATTAATGTAAAGCGTGTAGACACTTCCATTTCTAAGTGTGTCGACAGTGCGTGGCCCGTAGTAGTCTTGTTTCTGGTACGCAGTGGGTGGTGCTGCTTCTGCATCATGGAGATAAAAAACAGTCATGCCCCCGCTATGTCACATCTGTCTGGTGCGAGAAACAGCTACCCTGGTCATCTACCTTCACAGAGTTGAATGACTCTCCACTTATTGTTCTCTTGCGCGTATGTGTAGCTTTGCATCCATACCCATTATTCTCTGGCGGTATCGTCCCATTTCGAAGTGTGATAGTGAAGCATTTATTTACCTTTATTTTCGTGGCTTCTGGGAGGCGGCCCTCGAGAGTTCGGGGACAGATGACCAGCTCTGGACCGTCCAGCAAGCCGAATATCCACCTCAGTCCAAGGACACCGAACCTCCACCTGAGGCCAACAGACCAAAACAGCCTGTCCAGTTGAATGAAGTCGATTTACCCTTCTACAAAAAATATTGACTTCCAAACGATGCCAGCGTGTCGTGTGTTAGAGCGCTACATCGGAGAGCTATGGGGCTCGAAAAGTCAGCGTCTGTTTCAACAGTAAAGCGATATAAGTAATATCCACACTGTCCTTGTTTCTTTTACTTTTCTCGATGTCCAACTTCTAGCAAGAACAAGCCAATGCGAGGTAGAAGTGCTGACATTAGTGGAAAGTAAGTACGATAGCCCAGACCGAAGGAGCTGGCCAGTTTTAAGCAAGCTATCGGCATTTTCCTCCGTTTATTCCTTACAACGAGTCACTTAAGAACAGTAGCTTTCGTAACATACCGCAGACACCAGATATCATAGGTAGCAGTATTCTACGAAAAACGTAAAATCCTTCCCTCACTGCTAAAGCTGCAAAGCAGGGTATAAATATTAAGAACGTGTTCAGCGATTCCTGAGGCTCTGTGGCTTCAATTTCATGTGTTCGGCGACTCCTCGTCAACAACCAACGCTAAACGGAGCGCCAAGTTTTGTTGCGATACGTAGCTTGCTTCTACGGCGATATTTCACGGGGCGACATATGCCCTCTTGAAAGCACGGGCATTGTGATTATTTGAGAATGTGTGCCTACACCCATATATCTCTTCGTGCTTTACACATGCAAAAACGTTCCATGAAAATAACTCTCATTACCCGAGCAGCCTTTCTGTCGGTGACCCGCAATTACGCCTTCGTTTCGCATTCCCACGCATCGGCAATGTGAAAACGCCCTCGCACACAGTTTCTAAACTAAGGTGCTGTAACATCACGCCACGAATTAATGTGCGCTCTGAGGTTCCCTGTAAGCACTGCGTGCAACCGCATCGAAAAAAAAAATAAAACAAGCTGATACCACGCCCATAGCGAGCATTCTAGGATAGCTCGGCCACACCCCGACGTAACGCCAGCATGACAACGAAAAACAGAACGAGAGATGGGCGACCTTTAGGTCAGCAGCCGGACCGAGGACTGACCTCTCAAACCGGAGCGCCGAGACGGTCCAAGTTCAAAGCGTGACCTCCGCGACCCCGATTACGTGACCCCTGCGAGATACATACACCGGTGTACGCATTTCCTATGCGCCGCGTACACGTGCTTTTGAGCTAACAACGCGGTACATACCACGGCTTTCTCAGGTCACGTGGGCACTCCGCCGCAGTGTACGTTCCGCTTTAGAGACATTCCCCGCGACGCCCACATGCTAGACTGGCGATCCAGATATCGATAAAACATAGAGATAGCGAGACAAGGTCTTCGAGCAGCTCGTAGATCTTTTTTTCGAACTCATCTCACATGCGCCACACAAGCCTTCGTGGTTCGCCAGCAGGTCATTACCATGATGAGTAGCACTTAGTACCACAAGTTGAAAATGAGAACGCTGCTAAATTAAGAGTACGCATATACACACGCGAAAATTACACGGTGCAGAGTTGAGCGCCAGAATCACCTCGTCATCACAGATAAGAAGCCGCCGCTTGTTCTGTATTGCTGCAGGATATGAAACGAGTTGCATCAATCCTCGTTGGCTCGAGTTGTATCGAGTCGCATCAATCACAGTTACCCCTCCTGAACTAAAAATATCGCCACTGGTTCTCCCACTACTGATTAAGGAGCACATACTTCCGACATCTGGTAAATTCTTTACATTATACAGGGTGTCCCAGTTATCTTTAGCCAGGGTTTAAAAATATGCCGGTGCACCCTACGACAACGCGACCAAATGCATTTTTCTTACTATCGTATGGAGTGAGTCAGACTATTTTTTTGTGTTCCACTTAATTGGTTAATTAGGCGAGATTAATTAATTAACTTCGGAAGCAACAAAGTTAGGTAAATAATTCCTATGGAAAACTTGTAGAGGGGTCTGTCAAATGCCCAGTTAAAAAGTTTCCAACTTTCTATCTATTCATAATTAGTGTTTTCCAGCTTGCTGCAGATGCCCGCGAAATTAAAAAAATACCACGTGACATAGCGGCTTGCGCGCCGCGATTGCAGTGCTCTCAAACTTTCCGCGTAGGAACTAACAACGCATTTAGCCTGGCGTACCGTCGATTAAAAGCGACGGGGCTGTGAAAAGGGCGGTGGTCGTGCGATCGAAATCAGCAACCGTCACCGCTAGCGCTGCGTAAAGCGATTGACGGACTTTTGCGGCGCTAGCGATGGCAGTTGCTGATTTCGATCGCGCGACCACCGCCTTTTTCACAGCCCCGTCGCTTTTAATCGGCGGTACGCCCGGCTAAATGCGGTGTTAGTTCCTACGCGGAAGGTTTGAGAGCACTGCAATCGCGGCGCGCAAGCCGCTATGTCACGTGGTATTTTTTTAATTTCGCGGGCATCTCCAGCAAGCTGGAAAGCACTAATTATGAATAGATAGAAAGTTGGAAACTTTTTAACTGGGCATTTGAGAGACCCCTCTACAAGTTTTCCATAGGAATTATTTACCTAACTTTGTCGCTTCAGAAGTTAATTAATTATTCTCGCCTAATTAACCAATTAAGTGGAACACAAAAAATAGTCTGACTCACTCCATACGATAGTAAGAAAAATGCACTTGGTCGCGTTGTCGTAGGGTGCATCGGCGTATTTTTAAACCCTGGCTAAAGATAACTGGGACACCCTGTATATTTGAAATCCAATAGGAGTTCCACCAAGCCAAAGAGTTTCATGCCCATTCTTCTGGTTGAAAAGGAGACCGCCACAGCGACGTAAACTCACTGCTATAGTGCTAGAAATTCTATCAATTCAAGAATCTGTGTTACTATCGATGCATTTGACCGTTGACAGTATATGAACAGCACAGAAATAAATGTGATGTTCCACAACGTCGCTCCCGCATGTGACCGTGATGTGGTCGTGGATTCGAGAAGCTTCACCATGTCCTCAAGTGCGTCTCCTCAGCCCTTAAGATGAGGAAGCAGACTTGAGTGCAAAATAAGTTGACATACTTCCTGTTTCTCTATGCGCGCTTCCAGCTGACATACGGTACACTTCGCAATGGAAATGCAACGTATAGCGTTACATTGAAGCAACAACAAAAGAACCATCGAAAACAACAAGTGAACGACCGTCTACTGATGCTATTTTTTATTAAGGCGACTTCACTGTACTGAAGCTGCAATATAACGCGCAATACGATCGTTAACATCCACCCAGAATCCCCACTCGCAGTTTAGCTGAATCATTCAGTTCCCTCAGAAGATTCCTAGAGGAGTCCACAGCTGTCGCTTCAGAGACATTTGCCAGTCGAACCTGGGTCCTGGGCGTTCAAACCAGGAACCTTTGGCTGTGGAGTATGACTTGACTATAATTCCGCATGGGTTGTAAAGGTTAACGTTCCATCGCCGGTGGTTCATATTCGCACATATGTAGTTCATAACCGCTTATTCAATGCCGATTTTAGCCACACGCGATGCGGTTATCGTTAATCGTAATGTAACTGACAAAAATGTCATGCTACTGACGTATAGACCTGTCAGTCACTTTCGTTGTAAGCATTTGTTCACTAACATGTAGATTTATGTGCCACGTGAACGGGACGGGTACTTGCAATATTTTCGCGCCGTATTTCCTGTGCCATATTTTTCCTATATCTTCATATTTTTCAAGCTCACTCTCGCATGAGATAGATGAGGCCGTCGCCTTAATAATTTTGACATCAAGCGGCTTCTTATCAATAATCGCGGCGGCTTCTTATCAATAATTTTGACATACCAGAGAGGACCTCTAGCTAGCTGTTGGCTAATCACATGATGGAGCCGGGAGGCCATGCCACTATGCTCTCTCACGGGCCCTCTGGACAGCCTCGAGCTAGTCTTCTTGTTTGCAACTCGTGATGGCCTTCTCCCAGTCCTCTTTATGACTTTATGAGAGAAGCGGATTCACACAGCCATGTGTGACGCGCTTTGATGCCAATGGGAAAACTACGTGGTAAAAAAAGTATCGTGAAGTGGTCAGCCGGTGTGCACCCGTAAGCTAGCTCATACCATATTCTGTATATGTTCTGCAACGTCTTTTTCTCGCACTTCGAACTTTTCAGTTTAATTCGAGCTATTTTTTTTTCTATCCGCGATGACATATTTTCTGTTCCGGTGTGTTATTTTAACGGAACTCATTTCAGGGCCACCTGGCACAACACTTTGGATAAACTAGACGTCAGTGCTTTGGCGCTCTTGCATCTAGCTTATACAAATGGAATGCTCACATTTATAAACTGGACCACTGGCACAATTTCATTTGGCCCTAACAAATCTTCTGCTAATTCACTGTTACTCCAACATCAGGGTTGTCATGGGAGTGCATGGCAAACATCTGCTTATATTACTTTTTCAAACACGGATGCTTGATTTACACGCAAAAATTAACCAGCCGCTGCTGTCAACGAAGATACCTACGTAGAACAATTCCACGGTATGTAAATGAATAGGCACAGCAAAGGCGCGGTACCTTCTACCTGTTCATGATCTGACAGTGATCGAGATCATTTTCACCCCGACACTCTTGCATCGCTGTTGTACCTGGTATACTTTCCAAGAATGAGCCTTTTCAAAAAAATTCCAGCATATCCACGGAGCGAATGATGGTGAGTGGGCGAAGCTCGGGAGGTTCATCGTAGATCGTGCCGAGTTCCGGATTAATTTAGTTAAAGCGCACGCTACGAATCCTCATGGTTCAACTATGCACAAGTGAAATCTCCCACCGGCACTTCATTGCAAGTCAAGATGCAGTGCCTATATATATATATATATATATATATATATATATATATATATATATATATATATATATATATATATATATATATATATATAGGTTGCCGGTAAACGCTTCTCCAACGCGAGCAGTCGGTATTTCTCAATCAAGAAACTCGCTAGGAGACGCTGCCTGCGCCAGCGTTGTCTCTCGCGGGTGAGGGCGCGCTCTCCTTCTTTGCGAGCTGGTAGAGCGTTCCTCTAAGAAAGAGCGTTTCCATAGCCAGCGCGCGCCTTTCGCTCTCTCTCTGTCTCTCTCTCTCTCTCACAAGACAGCAGAGGCACGCGCCGCGAGAGAGAGAGAGGCACGCGCCGGGAGGCACGCGCCGAGGGCGAGCGCGTGCCTCCCGGCACGCGGGTTACGCCTGATGCGGGACAAGGTTAGACTAAGAGGAGCTTCGCCCCTAAAATTCTTTTATTAACATGCCAGTTAACTGCGTTCACGAAAGCACTTCATCAAACACATAGACAAATATCGTCCCACTTCCTGCGTGGGCACGACTAAGCCACCAGGCACGTCTCCGTGGCTACGGAAGCCTGTCTTGAAACAAACGCAAGCGCGCTGTTCGTGGCGCAGTTATGGCTCATGGAGATAGTGCAGCGGTGGCGCCATCTATTCAGCGAGTGCTGCACTTTATAGAGAGACCCGTGGCTCGCATAATGATGCTTTTTACGAATTAGAAACAAAAGTATATGTTACGCCAGAGCCAGGGTTTTCTCTTTTCATTTTTTTTTTCAGGAGATACTTCTTCATTTGGCTCTCGTGCCCCGCAGCAAATTCAAAAGAACACAGGATGGTGAGAAAGTAAAGAAAGAGAAAGTGCGCGTCCTCTGCTGTCATCGCCTCCTGGTGCAGAGTGCCACTATTGAGCGTTTATGGCGCTAGCGTCCAGTTATGTTTCCTGCTCAGCGCTGTCGGTTCACCTCCGGATCGGGGTTATTACGGAACTGACAAAAAGGAACCTTGTGAAAATAAAAATCGTATAGAAACATCAAGTTTAGGTTAACATCACACTTGCCCCAATCAACCAAAAGGCCCCCTCAGCAAACCAAATCTACACAAAGCGCTACGGACTAGCCCCATTCAAAACACTTAAGCCAACGCTAAGCCGTCTTTGCACATTTTTTCTCGATAGATTCACGGTCGTGGGCAGGGCGTCGCATTACAGTGTCAAGATAGCCCAGCACGAACTTTCGCTCCTTTACTAGACCTTCGGAAGGTAGAATAAACAAACAGCTCACTATATTTCACGTGATAGATGACGTTCAACTCATGCGCTTTTGCAGGCTGCAGGCCCATATTCACAAAACTTACTCACGCTACAGGTACTCGCAAGATAAAATTTCAGCCAATCTCAACGGAGGACACATCGTTAGTCAAGGCAGTTAAATGGCAAGCAGTACATACTTAAGAAAGTTTTCCGAATTCCCCCCCCCCCCCCCCCCCCCCACCCGGTATCTCAAGCTGTCGTACGCAGCTAACGCTATCTCCGAAAGGGCTCATTTTCGCCATTTAATTTTACCTACGTTAACTTACATTGGCTGCCTGTCATTACCACCAGCCCAATGCTGTCCTTCGTATCTTGCGTTACATATTCGCGGGAACATTAGATTCGCAACGTGACTCACTAAGCTGAAGGTCGGGGAGGTCCCGGTTCCGCTGTCACGCCCCCCTCTGCTGATCTACTGAGCACGCTTATGGCCGTTATTTGCTGTAACGAAGATTAATTAGCACGACTTTGCTTTTCTTTCGGTTGCGTTGTTACAACTTCCACAGTTACCGCGGGCACGGAAGTCTTATCCTGCCCTCCGCATGTTCACCAGGCCCGACAAGTGATTTTCCTAAGCCACTGAACTAACGTTATAAGCGGCACCTCTAAACATCGTCTTCGCTCGACACGATTGCGCTGCGATGTGCACGACTGCGTGCCTACAGAAGCACGCGTGGAAGCACGCCTTGGAAAAACGGCAGCGCTGATCGTGACGCCTCTGTAGATTGCGACGATAGTCGGGGAGGTGGTGCCATCTATGGAGTACGGCCTAAACTAGCCTCGCCTCTAGAACGACGCGCATTCGGACAGTGTCCCTTTTGCCCTTATTCAAAGCATCACGAAAAGAAATTGGGGGACGGACGCTCAAGGCCTCGACTCCAAAGGGGAATGGACAGTAACAAAACGGTTTGTTGGTCTAGTTGGCTATCCATAACTCCGCGGTTTTTCCACCATATTCTGATTTCGCCGTTCTCCAGTTGTACTGATAGTCCTGTCAGCCATGGTGATTCAATTTGCTCAGAAACTCACCAGCAATTATAAATTACCGAATGAACGGTGAAGTTTCGGTTCCAACCGAAACTAGTAGACGCTTGGTACGGTGTGTGCGGTGATTTCACGGCATCTCCGCTATCAGAAATATAGAGCTTGGGACAGAAAAATAAGAGTGCCGAAGTCATCCGCCGATGCATTGAGTTACACCAGCTTTTCTGAACTGGACAGCGAGGATGTGAGCGCTGAAGTATCACCGTTTTGCTTTTGACCACCCGCTTGCTCGGGTAGGCGTGCGTCGCAGGTAATTACGTCAAAAACACAAAGTGGCCCGCATGGCAATGCGCTAAATATTTTTATAATTAATTTTCAGGAAATTTAAATGACTTGCAACTGTGTGGTCTGGGATATATTATTACGGTAACGAGGAAAACATATATTGAGAATTTCAATGAGATCCGTAGACACTGAAAGATCACCGGAGTGATTTAAGGGCGACTTCAGAAGACAACTCCTGATTTAAGGGCAACTGAGGAATTGCCATTAAGAGTGGAGGCCCGTGTGCTGTGCGATGTCAGTGCACGTTAAAGAACCCCAGGTGGTCCAAATTTCCGGAGCCCTCCACTACGGCGTCTCTCATAATCACAAGTGGTTTTGGGACGTTAAACCCCACATAACAACAAACATTAAGAGTGGAACGCTGTAGCGTTATCCGGCCCCGTTGGTGAAACATTAGCAGCAGCGCCTTCTCTATACAATGCTAGAAAGGTGTTTGCACTTCAGTTTCCTTGTAACAAAACAATGTTTTCTTGTACACTGAAATGAAAGTCCAAGATATCATATCTGTAGGACGTAATTAAGGCGCGGTTTACCCTTTTCAGAAGAAGCTTTTTACTTTGACAACTTAAGTCTTATTTGCTAACGCACTTGTGTCCTGACGGATTGCCTGCTTGATCGGGTCGCTTCGGAATGATTTATTAGTCGAGGGTTCAACGGAATACCGTCTGACCAGGTAAACGCACTGTTAAAAAAGGCAGGTCACTGACCACTGTCAGAAGAAAACAAATAAAGACACGTTTCGGGATCCGTACGGATCCATCCATTGTTCACAATGGAACGACGGCTAAGCAGCAGGCTCTTAAGTGGCATGGAGTGCATGACGCAAAGTTTGGGAGCCCGTCATGGTGGTCTATGTGGCTATGGTACTCGGCTGCTGATCCGAGGATTGAATCCCGGCCGCGACGGCTCCATTTCGATGGAGGCGAAGTGTTGAGGTCCATGTACTGTGCAATGTCAGTGCCCGGTAGAGTCAGGTAGTCGAGATTTCCGGAGCCCGTCACTACAGCGTCTCTCACAATCACACCGTGATTTTGGGACGTAAAACCCCAGAAATCGAGCAATCAAAGTTCGGTAGTGCATGTGGTTTAGTGTGCCAGGTGATCTACTGATTGTGTGACTTGTCTGAATTTTTAGTGATTTGTGATTGAGCCTCGTTGTCAAATTCTTCTCCGTGGCCACGATGCGCGCGTTGTCTCAGTTTACCTCGTGGCCCGTCTTCTCGGCATGCTCTGCGAGTGCATGCTCTGCCAGGCCCTAAGCGACGTCATTCTTGTGCTGCTTCGAACGCCTGCAGAAGGATTTATTCTGAACGAGAACAAAATCAACAAGAATGATTTATAGGAAACAAGCGCCTACACCGCGGCACCGAATTTCCTGTGACACGAGCTCCTACAGCGCTATCGCGTTAAAATCTAAATCGTCTTACATATAAATTCGAAAGTACGGCGAGCTGAATGGAAGTTCTCGAAGAGCACTGTCGCCGTCCGTTTTGTTATGGAAATCGAGACCATGTAGGTCGACAGTTGGTCTGTGTAACATCAAGCCGGCGACGGAATTGGGAGTGGCGCACGATTGAGTTCAGCCTTGCTCATCACGATTGCAGGCGCTGACTTTATTTGGTGTGACCAGTGAGACGTAAGTACGACTAGGTTAGCACACTCCGTTCGGTGCCCAGGGTTCTGTACACGTGTGAGCTACCGAGGCCTTTTACATTCGTAAAAAAGGGGAGGTCGAATCAATCAATCGCCGATTGCGTTTCGATGGGGGCGAAATGTTGAAACCCGTCTACTGCGCGATGTCATCGCACGTTAAATAACGTGTCGTCGTCGTCGTCGTCGTCGTCGTCGTCGTCGTCGTCGTCGTCGTCGTTGTTGTTGTTGTTGTTGTTGTTGTTGTTGTTGTTGTTGTTGTTGTTGTTGTTGCTGCTGCTGTGGAATGAGCGAAATCTAGACGTCCCCATGTGTCACATATTATGGCCCGGTCTTCTTTCTTTTTAATTTCCCGAAATTCAATATAAAGTCAGGCACCTTTATCCGTGCATTCCTTTTCGTTCCACATTCTTTCGTATACTTTATTGTGAGCGGTGCACAAATAACATTATGGATGCAAAACGTGCTGGCTGAGTTTTCTATCCTAATTCTGACTTACTCCTGCAGAGTGCTGGTATGCGTGTGCGGTAACGCAAATGGAGAAAGTATCACCCACGGTCAGCAGACAATGAAGCGCGGAGTGACTAACATAAGTGACACGTCATGACATCAATAACTTGACACCATTGCCACTTACGCAACGATTAACTATGAGAAAAAGAGCTTCGCTGTCCCGATGGTGTTTCGCGGCGTGAAGCTGCCTTGATCTATCTATCTATCTATCTATCTATCTATCTATCTATCTATCTATCTATCTATCTATCTATCTATCTATCTATCTATCTATCTATCTATCTATCTATCTATCTTCTAGTTACGCAGATAC
Organism: Hyalomma asiaticum; assembly: GCA_013339685.2. Classification (NCBI taxonomy): domain Eukaryota; kingdom Metazoa; phylum Arthropoda; class Arachnida; order Ixodida; family Ixodidae; genus Hyalomma; species Hyalomma asiaticum. Next base: position 48,646,608 of record CM023487.1, on the reverse strand, counting down.
TGTTTGTCACATGTCGCACTTGCTTTGAACAGCAGCTGTTAGTATGTCAGTCAGCGCCGTGCCAATTGTTTTCACATCCCCTTCTCTGAACCGCTGTTAGACTCGAATGCATTTGCATTTAATTCAACGTCATTCACTCGTCCACGAACATCGCAGCATGCATTATGCATGGTCTCGGCGCGTCCTCAATTCAAAGTCGTTCCGGTTGAGTCAGCTTTGTAGACATGTTTCAACACTATACCGCCTCGTTCATGCATGTTAAATTTGAATTCAAAAGATGGCGATTTGCGTGCAATTTCCATAAATACACTCTCAAATATGGTGCCCCTTATTTTCCTTCGTGTGTAAGTATATACGGTGTCTTGAGTGTCTTTTATGTTATTCTCTGTGACACTTGCGACTTTAGTATGTGCATAATATCGGAACGGTTTATTTACCACATGTTGCCGCCGTTTGTATTGATAACTTGGCGCGGCTGGTCAAGCAGCAGCTACGCTGCTTTTTCCCATCCTCACCGCACACAGTACACTCAGTTTTAAAGGTATGTAGCGGTGTGATAGGAAAAAAATTTAAAAAATGCAAGTCCCAAACATGGGATCCTTGCTTCTTTTACTTCACCTAGGTGCAGCAGATAGACTCACTCATTTTAATGAATGCACCCGGTGTCCATAGGCACAACCATTATTTCGCAATGCATCGTAAATTATTTCAAGGACGATTAGCGCTCCAACCTCAAGACGCGTGTCATACATTTAGTGAGTCAGCAATCACTAGTATGACGAACCAAAGAAAATACGCACAAAGAAAATTATAACTACAGTGTCGCGTAACAAAGTATGCAAAAATATCCCCTCCTCATCACACGGCGCCATCACAATGGCCGACGCCGCAGCGCAATAAGACCCGGAACTGAGGCAGAACTCACGCGAGATCGCCATCGGCTGCCTTAGCGCTTTCTATAGTCTGTTTCAGTAGTTCCGTGCAGCAGCCATCGAACACAGAATGCTTCCGAAACGAGACGAAATGCCATTGTTCGGACACGCACCCCCCGCTTCGTCTTCCTCCTCCCAGGGCTGCAGCTGCCGCTGCAGCGCCCGCCATTGGCAGATGACAAGCCCGCGGAAGGACACCTTTAACATGTGTTCGCCTTCCGGATTGGCCGAAGAGGGCTGCAGCTTCCACGGTGCTGCACGGAACTTCTGAAACAGACTATAATAACCCGGAGTCAAACCAGTTGACCCTTCCCCGAGAAACAAGCAGCAGAGGGAGGCAGTGTTCTGAGGGAAGGGGTCATTCGACAAAGGTCAACGCAATTCATCGTCTCTTGCGCGCGTCCGTACGCACGCAGCCGTGACAGCCAGGCTTAGAGCGATACACTTAAAGCTCCCCCCTCCAATGCAGCCCGAAATCGCGGCCCTAATTGCGGCCTGGCCGTCTCGGCGCAACCCCCTCCCCAGTAATACCCGTGCGTCCGTCTCGTTCGTTCTCAACGAGTGCGTTTCTATATAGCATTGCGAAAGATGTAAGTACTCGGGCACTCGTGTAAGTATTAGTATCCTCGCAGTCAGTCGTATCATTGGTATGTATGCGTGCGATTACGAAAAGGTCGCCGGTCTAAGCGGACGCGACCAGATCCGGACGGTGCAGGCAATTTGCTATCACTCAATCCTCAGCTCACGCTGTCGGACGGGAATGATGAATCAGCGTGTAATATAAAGCACCCGAGAGAGGAAGCGGCCGCGAGTAATGCCGTGCGAGTGTAACTATACACCGAATGATATATCGGTGTAGAGGCTGGATGCACTGATGTGCGTAACAGGCACCTAGGAGTAAATAAAAAAATAAAGGCAAAATGAGTTTCATTTAAGTATAATGTCCCAAGTATACCTTGTTGCACGTATTGAGATTTTGTTTCTCTCTGCGGTGAAGCTGCTTCGTTCTGCAATGAACTCATAACAATGCACGCATACCGGCGACGTCTTCAAATTCGTTTTATACAATTCACCTGCTTATATAGTACATTCTTTTGACTCCATTGTCTTAAACAGCCTGTAACTTATATCGTCATTGATTATATATCCTCGTTTCTATCTATACATCTTCTTTTGTATATTTTGCTGCCGATCTCCCGCTGTTTCCTGACTGACCTCCTTATCTACTGAATGAGTTTTTTTGCGAGGTCCCCCTGACAGTTCCCACTTCGGGACCTCCGGCCGATGGTTCTCCTATCATTCAAAAAGGTATTGTAAAGCACTGTACTGTAAATATATGTGAATAAGGTTAAACTGTCGCCTGAACACACAGCGTTGGCGGTGCTCGCAGAAATTCGCTTGCGCCGGCATTTGCGCGCGAACTCCATAAAGCACTAGGACTAGCGCATAGGACTAGCGCTCTGTCCTTTTGTTTCGGTCTATTTGACCGTTTCTCTTATTCCATAATGCGCTATACCACTCCAAGTACCATTTCTTCCCTCTGGCGCTCGGCTCGGCCTTGTCCTTAGACCACTAATGAGTGATGGCGACAGTGCGGAGCCCAAGGAGGTTTAGCGGAGCCCAACGTGCGGCACTTGAAGTAGGCACTATGACAGACCCAAGCCCAACGTCAAGAAACGCAAAGGTGTAACCAATACTTGACAAAGACAGTCTGGAATAAACTCCAAAGTCGCACGTTTCAGCTTCGATAACTTACGATCTGCACTGGGTGCACGGGCTGCACGGGCGGTGAACCTTTCACATGTATTCTGATGCAAATCTGGTGCATTACCCTCTTCCTAGAGAGCAGTATACAAATCACACAGCTCACGGAGATAATAAGGCATCGCGCGTGGTATACAAGCACGAAGCAGCAAATTATACTCTCTCGAAAACGTCATGATAGCACAATTTCAAACGAGAACCTCGTAAGCACTTTATTTTAACCAACTCCCTACCTGAATAGGAAAGGTGGAAAATTTGAAGCGCTGGTATACGGAATGATACAAGAAATCACGTAGCACACAATTGGGAAAAGCAAGTCCCTGCGATGCGGGGACCTGTCACTTTAATTCCTTGACCGTACTGACAGCTCAGCAAGTGCCCACACAGGACTTCCAAATACGTCCTAATAAACACTATTGCCTCCGGTGGAGCTGCAGGCTCTCCATAGCATGATGCACTACTGCGTCTCTCGTAATGCAAAAGGTGACGAGGTTCTTCACCGTAAGGCGAGTGCCTCAAGAAGACTGCACAGTACTGCTCTCAGAGACCACCGTTCGTTTCGACTCAGTTTACGCCGCACAAGAACAGTTCAAACAAAAGGACACTTATAAAAATGCCATATATGGCGATATCAGGAGTTGGGCATGGCCCATGTTCGTATGTGGTCGTATTTGCCTAAATCATGATAGAGGCATATGTGGCAATTCTTGAATGACTGTGACATGTCCCGGGCAAATACGGCCACATAGGTACACGCGCCATATGTAGCCAGATACGCATATCTAGCTATATGTGGCGTGTTTGCATATGTGGCCGTGTTTGCCCGGTACATGACACAGTCATTGAAGACATTCTTCGTGTAGGTATTTTATTGCCACATATGCCTCTATCACGATTTAGGCAAATACGATCACATACGGACACGAGCCATATATATGCCAAGATTGCCCCGCTCCAGATATGCCGAATTCCTTATATCGCCATATATGGCATTTTTGTAAGATGAGAAAGACAAAGAGTACACCCGACTGCAGCGACGAACAGCCACACCACACCCTCCCGACATTTTGACCCTAAAGGTCAAAATGTCGCCGCGGCACACCGATTCCCGCGCTTAGCAAAGGGCAGCAAGTGCCACGTACGACTGGGACGTGCCGGTTCTTCAAGGTAGGCGCATCATGGCGTCCAAAAAGAAAAAAATAAAAGACAGTGCACAAACTATACATGTCACTGCTCGAAAAAGGCGAGAGCGGAGAGGTCAAACCGATTCACCCCAAATTGCTCGCTCAAACACGGTTCTCCTGCAAGCAGCGGTCGTTTGTCGGCTCTGCAAATTGAGAACAGTTACACAAGTCCGACTTCCCCGTTTTTCAAGCGGTGGTTCACAATTGCTGCTCAATTAGTGTGCCGCATAACTCAATCCATTATTTCTGCTGGGTATTTGTGAAAACAAAAAATACAAGCGGACCAAATTTAACTTCCCTGTACCGCTATTCGCAAGCGCCCATTCATTCCCCCTTCGTCCAACAAGGACGTTGTAGGTGGTGCAAATCATCCCATATAATGTGGGTGCGCAGTCTCTTGAGACCTCTTCGCTGTGCCTGTTAGTTATAAAAAAAAAGTTGGAAGTTGCAAGCTGCTTGCGCTTTATAAAATATGTACGTACCTGCCATTACATTACTGCCATTAGGGAAATTTGGCCTGTGCGCAAAGCACTTTGCGTATAACGCAATACGGGGTGCAGAAGCGCATGCGCAGACATCGTTGACCGCCACAAAAGGTATAGCGTCCGCTCTCAGAATCCTTCAAGCGTTCGTCGGGCGCTCCGTTGCTCCAATGTCAGTAGATGACGGATGTATTTGCCTTAGCTTTCTATGATGAAGTTTCGACACTGAAGCACCCGCGACAATTCGACACCGTTTCTGAGAGCCACACTCAGATTATCGATGCTGCAGACTTATCGAGTGGCCGCCGAAATCTCGGAGGACATAGATTATGAGGTCTCTTGCTCTTTTTATCACCTACAGCTGTACCAGCTGATGTCGACAAACTCAGTACGATACGCCTCCACATGTAGTGGATTTTTCGGACACGCAAGGATTCCCTACGGTTGCCTTCAATATTGCTTTCTTTTTTAATTCACCTAGCTCGGTAGCGTGTCGAGGGGTTCTGGTACACTTAGAGACATTTGTCAATTTCTTAGGTCATTCGCAGGAAAGACTTGGGGGATGCCCACAAGCGCTACGTTGCACCTCTGCAGACTGCTGTTTCTCAGCTTCATCCAATAAACCTTGCCTTCATGAACTAATTTAAGCAAAACTAGCGCTCGCATGATACAAGTTATACAGGCCAAGGCACTCCAGATCTCTCTAGACCTGCCATGGAGTAGGTCAACAGTGTCTACTTCAGCAATCGCTGGAGACTACCCTGCCAAGACCCACATTGAGGTCGAACCACTGAGGACACATGCAAATAATCTTGCCCGGACTCGGCGCCGCCACCAGGCCACTGTACCAGTGGACAGGCGACGTACCTCTTTCTGCCAGATGATAACAGCGCACGGCGAAACAATGCCAGCTCTCTTTACTACTGCCGCGATGCCTTCTAATGGCACCTCACGCACACATATGTCTGCCTCAACGTACACCTGGCGTCTAGAAAAAAAAACAGAAAGGATGCCTCTCAACACCAGCATTTGAACAAGTGACTTCACCGCTGTAATACGATAAGTACCGGCAGCATAGAAGCATGCCAGCATGCGGCAGCATAGTAGTTAAATGGCAATAGGCAAAAAGCAATTGAGAAAATAATATAGCAGGGCTTATAGCAAGAAATAGTAATAATAGAAAGAAGCGGCAAATACACATGTGCTTACATAAAAAGAAATTTTCAAACAAATAACAGAAGTCATTATAAACGATAAACAATATGAATCAACATAATAATTTATATAAACAGAAGGATTTATCAATGAATACCGTGTAGACGTGGCATATACATAAATAACACATGCTTCCTGATATTTTCCATGGCATGTGGCTGTTTTAGGTAAATATCACTGTCAGTCCCTGGTTTTTTTTTTTTTCATAAAACATCAGGTAGAACGCTTCAAACGCAATTTTTTACCACGGGACGACAGTGACTCCCGGTGTAACTCCTTTTTCGTTTCGGTACAACTGTAATTATTTGCACCAGCCCAAGACAAACCTGGCTGCTCTGTTTTGATTTTTCTCTAATTTATTGAAGCGGTATTAGCCTTCCGCTAGGAGAAGGGGGGCGCAACATCCTAGGGGGGAAAAGAAGAGGACGTGGAAGTAGAGACGCAGGCATTAAAAGATGGACGCACGTTCCAATGCAGTGTATTCTATTGTGTCCTTGTAAATAGGAACGCTACATTTATTAATCAAACCTACTTAATATTGGTCCCAAAGAGTACAGGCATATTCTAAAATTGCTCGAATACAAGGCAGGTAACCATACCTTCTAAGGTGAGAATCTGCACATCTCAATTTCCTTTGTATATAATTCAATGCCACTGCGGCCTTGGAAACCACGCAATCCACATGCGCATTCCAGGAACAATCGTGCGACATTAGCACCTACCAAATATTTGTACGTGCTTCTCTTTTATCTAAATTATAACCCCTTAAACAATAATTCGCATCAACTATTTCTTTCTTCGTTGTAAAACACACATGGACGCACTTATTAGTGTTTCAATTCATTTGTCATTTAAATCACCACTGATGAATATGTCCAAGATTAGCCTGTAATTCAAGGACACCCTGTTCACTCTGAATTTTTCTGTAGACAACGCAACAATCTGCAAAAAGTCGTATATTAGAGCTTACGCCTACGTTGATATCATTAATAAAAATTACAGCATATCCACGGAGTGAATGATGACGAGTGGGCGAAGCTCGGGAAGTTCATCGTAGATCGTGCCGAGTTCCGGATTAATTTAGTTAACGCGCACGCTACGAATCCTTATGGTTCAACTACGCACAAGTGAAATCTCCCACCGGCACTTCATTGCAAGATCCAGTGCATATATATATATATATATATATATATATATATATATATATATATATATATATATATATATATATATATATATATATATATATATACATTGGATCTTGCAATGAAGTGCCGGTGGGAGATTTCACTTGGGTGGCCGGTGAACGGTTCTCCAACGCAAGCAGTCGGTATTTCTCAATCAAGAAACTCGCTAGGAGACGCTGCCTGCGCCAACGTTGTCTCTCGCGGGTGAGGGCGCGTTCTCCTACTTTGCGAGCTGGTAGAGCGTTCATTTAAGAAAGAGCGTTTCCATCAACGCGCGCCTTTCGCTCTCTCTCTCTCTCTCTCTCTCTCTCTCTCTCTGTCTCTCTCTCACAAGACAGCAGATGGAAGAGTGAGAGAGAGGCACGCGCCGAGGGCGAGCGCCGGCGTGTGCGTGCCTCCCGGCAGGCACGCGCCGGTGGCTACATACTACATACATCGGGACGCACGACCCACGCCTTAAGGAGCTTCGCCTCTAAAATTATTAATAGCAGAGGAACCAACACCGATCCCTGTGGGACGCGTGACGTAACCTCAAGAAAGTCCGACTTTATGTCATTCATGACAACGCATTGACGGCGTTCTGACAGGTAATTCTCGATCCAATTAAGAATTCTTTTATCTATATTTAGTATTCTCAATTCTTCAAGGAGCAGTGGATGGCAAACAGTGTCGAAGGCTTTGCTGAAGTCTAAAATGATGCAATCTGTTTGTCTACCTAAATCAACGACGAATACCAGGTCGTTATAGAACCGGAGAAGTTGGGTCGTACACGAAATACCTTTAGGAAAACCTTGTTGAACCCTCGTTAATAATTCGTAATCTAATTAATTCTTTACTATAGCCTTGTAAATTATGTGCTCAATAAGCTTACACGATACCAATATAACTGAAATCGGTCTATAATTTATGACGTCTTTCTTGGAACCGGCCTTGTGAATCGGGACTACGTTTGCAACTATCCAGTCTTGTGGTAACTGACCATCACATAATTGTTTTTCAAAGATTAGATACAGGTAGAGCAAAATGGGGTGAGCACACTGTTTTAGAAACTAGTGGGGAAACACCATCAGGATCTCTCATCATCAGGACAGCTTTACTTTCATCTAGATTCCCGACCCCTTTCTATTGAAGGAGGAAAGCGCCACTTGATGGTGTTGATGGCAAAATTGCTTCTGTGTTTTTTCTTTTGTTTGTTTGTTTTTTCGCGCTACGCATGCGCTTATCTCTTATTTTTCGGCGTTGCGCTCACTGAGCTATAGCTGTGGTCTACTGACAACAGCCGCGCAGCCCGGAAGGTCGTGGGAAGAGTATAAAAAAAGAAGCTTCGTTTAAAACAAGTTACGGTACCCAGGTCGCCTTGCTCTACGTTCATTAGAAACTGTTACGGCGGCTTCATTTTTTTTTTTTTTTTGGGGGGGGGGGGGGGGGACCTCGCAACCGCCTTATTCAATAAAATGGGTTTGCGTGCGGATGCTCGAATGCCGGTAAAGCTCAACGACTATTTCGTTTTTCGCTACATTCGCACGACCGTTCTCACAATCGCGAAAATGCCCGCCTACAGACAAGCGAGCGTTACCGCTACCGTCTAGTCGGCGTCATGCCTCTCGTGGACGAAGCCCACCAGCAGACGCGACAACTAAACAGCTGATTTCTGGTTGCACTTACCCCAACTACGAAGGTCAAGGTAGGTGGGGGCTCTTCCCTCAAGTGCCGAAATCGAACCGCGGACCCTTGTTGGCAACTATGTAATAACCACTGCGCCAACTAGGGACACCAGAGCCCATCGGCAGCGAGACACGCGTAGCGTGTAACCCACCGCCTTCCATAACGTAGCTGCGTTACCTGCAGCCACCGTTCTGGTGAATGTTAATGGTTGCAAGCCCTTAATATATCTGACGTTTCGCATCGAATGCGCTACAGTGGTGCAAACGGCGGACGTTTGCGGTTGCTAGGAAGGGTAACGGTCGGTTATATATACATATACACTCCGTTTCATACATCAGGTGCACCGCTGTGAAGACTACGCAAGTAGTCCGAAAAGAAACTGAAACGAGAGGTGTACTGCTCCGACAAACAGACGGCAAACGTAAGATGCAACCTCGGCTATTTCGATTGATTCCCCAGCAATAAGAGCGTTTTTTTTTTTTTTTTGTCAACTTCATCACAGATACTCAGGGCATTTATTGTTGAAATCCACGGGCGTAGCAAGATGGGTTCCTTGGTGGTTCATGACGAAAGGCATCTTGGATAACCCGGCAGAACAAGGGCACAAGAAGGAATGAGGCGAGGACAGGGGCTCACATTCCATACTGAATTTTTATTTTCGGGATCGTACATAACTGTACGAACAAGAAACATGTGATAACACTTCGAGAAACGCGCGTCAAGGGATGAACACAATCAAAAAAATCACAGCATATCCCCGGGGTGAATGATGATGAGTGGGCGAAGCTCCTGAGGGGAAATCATCGAAGGTGGCGAGAAACGTCGAAAACGTCGAAAACGTAGAAGGTGGCGAGAAACTCTTCCAACGAGACGAACGATCCCCTCTCCAAAGCGTCGTGCATCTCTTCGTACCGTTGCTTGAGTTTCTGACGATGTGCCTTCTCGGCCTCGTCGTCGGAAGGGGACTACAATCCTAGTGATTTTCGTTATTAACTGATTTGGGGGCCAAATTAGTTCGTTAAATCGAGTTTTAAATGTACCTCACACTCGGGGAGTCAAGTTTATGCTGCAGTTCATAAACTAGAGGTAGCAGCCTGGACACACAACGCCATCTATTGAGCCATTCATAAACTAAACTACAGGTGGCTACATACATACGGAGGAGGGAACGACCCACACCCTAAGGAGCTTCGCCCCTAAAAATAATATTTCATGAAACCCTAGAAAATGAAAATGATATATACACTGTGTGTGCAACCGGCTCTCATGTCATGTGCAGGTACTCTAACACTTTGACGCACAATGTAAACGACGCTTCATTGATACAGCAGTCATAGGCCGCAAGGACTTGCTCAGTTTTAGATTAGCTCTCACAGTCTCGTGCTTATCGTGGCATCAAATAGCTCTTTGAAGTGGGGGCGACAAGGTACGTATTTGCAGCGCAATGCAAGAAACCCATCGCCACATACACATTTTTACTTGGTTCTTGTGCTCATTTAGGCGCACACTGATACATCTGCCGGTTTGGCCTATGTATCTCTTACCACATCACACCAGAATACTACACAACACTCCTACTTCTCAGATGATGGGGTGGGGGGATGTATGTGATTCTCATGGCACGACTCCTCTTTAATCCTGCAATGGTTTGTGGCTTTGCAGAAGATGCTTAACTTATTTGGAACTTCAAAAACAATCCGCATGTCACCTCTGTCTCCAATATTTTTCAGCCTACGCGAAACCTTGTGTATGTAAGCAATCACGACTCTTTGGACCTTGTCCTTTTCAGTAGCTCTCCCATTTTCTCAGGAAGGCTTCTCTGGAGCGTTCTTGTTGAAGCAGCTATTCTGCCACCTACACGAACACGTCGTCAACAATATCCAGCCGCTTTTAGACGGTCGTATTGCTGCTAGAAAGCGGTCCAGATCAAGTCCGGGCATGATCCTTTAAGAGCATTTTTTTCAAACACTGCATGGCTATTCCTCTCTTCACCAGTTTCCAACGGGCACAGTGAAACTAGAGAAGAGGTCTGTTAGTCCTTGGGCTGTAAACCGAGCAGCTACCGTTATCAGCAGACATGAAGTGAACATCAAGAAACCGAAACCTACCGTCCACCCGTACTTCAGTAATCACGTCAAGAGGTCTCAAGCACTCGCAAAAAATCATAAAATCTTAAGTACGCTTTTCATTGAACAGGTCACCAGGGCAATAAAGGAACACTGAACAAACCTTCAGCAAATCTAAAGGATCGCTGAAAAACAGATACACTCGTAAGCCGTCCAAGAAGGAGCTCATGTAATTGCGCTCGATATAGCTTGTTGAGTACAGAGACCACGCTCGACCCAATGTAGATACCTGATTTTTCTGTACGCGGCCTATGCCGTAAAACGTAATACTATACCGCCTTGGTCCTCCCTGATTGGTCAGGTCTGCTTGTCAAGGCCGAATGGACCAATCCGTGGCCAATCTCAATTATCTGATTTGTCAGTCCTCCCTTGAGAAGCAGAACTGATCAATCAGGGAGGACCAAAACGAAATAGTATCCCGTTTTACGGTATAGGCCCCAAGATGTGGCTTATCCTTCCAGAGCACAAAAGTTGACGACAGATAAAAATGCTGTAATTCTGAAAACCCTGCTATGGAAAAATCTGTCTCCTATAAAAATATTTCGGCGCCGTATTTATCAATATTGTCCTCGACCCATTCAAGGAGTTCATTGTACAGGATAGAATAATATACTCTCTCACATCGGCTGGAAAGGTCTTGAACCCTTTGTAGGCGTGTCAGCGAACAAAATCAAGCACATTATCAGAACATTTTGAATAAAACGGGTCATCAGGCTTCAGGAAGTTCATCTTTGAGAGTGTAGGTATAAGGCTACTCATTACTGCGAGGTGCATGCCTCTTCGGAGAATAACACTAAAAGAAACATCCTCCTTCTGTGTCTTAGCTCTGCAAAATACGTCGAGAAAGTTCTTGTCGGATTTGACGACGCGCTTACGTAGGCTATCAAGGCTCCATTTCCTGCACAGTTTTGCTTCTCTCGCTACTACTTTTGTGAGCCAAACGTTTGCGTGCTCTTTAAACACCGCAGGCACCGCCTCACTGGCTTCCTCTGAGGAACATTTGTAAGAGAGAGCACCAAAACCGCCCTCCTTATCCGCGGGCATGACACACATCAACTGCTTCTCAGGAAAGACGCTACGCATTTTACTGGCAAATTTGAAGGTTGTGGCTTGCGTCGTACCAGGACATCCAGGCACCCCGAGTTCATCTTCAATGAGTCTTCATTGCGGCGCTCTCTTGGACACTTGATGCCACAACGGACAGAAGCTCAGGCTTAGTCGGACCGGTGAAATGGGCGAATTTCGGTCCCGGGTCAAGATCTTTGCCCACACTATTGAGGTCAAACCGTCCGGGACATGAACGCCACTGATCGCTGTCCGCCGATCCCTCTTCACGTTCAGCAGGTGCATAAGGTGCTTCTGCGAAACACCTAGACTGGCGGATCATGTCCCCGTGTTCCTATGGCAACCACAGCTGAGGCTAGTACGGGCTCCACGGCCTGCAACGTGTCTAAAGAGCGGGGCAAATGTAGCCTGTAAGACCACCGTTGGTCACACTTCGATGCCCACTATGGAGTCGTATCACGGAAGTCCAGTAAGCAACACTCTGGCAGGTTCCACTAAAACCAAGCAAACGCTTGATTTATCTCATTGACTGCAGACCACGCTCTTCGCTGCTGCTGTAGCCAACGTGAAACAAGCACGCATGATTGTCGCCACGGTGGTCTAGTGGGGATGGTCAACATCAACTAGAGGGTGTTGGTATGGCACTCGGCTGCTGATACGAAGGACGGAGGGTCGAATCCCGGCCGCGGTGGCTGCATTTTTGATGGAGGCGAAATGATGATGTCCGCGTAAGGAATGAGTGCACGTTAAGGAACCCCAGGTGGTCGAAATTTCCGGAGCCCTCAACTACGGCGTCTCTCACAATCATATCGTGGTGTTGGGACGTGCAACCCAAGAAATCAACCATATTGGTGCCCTCCTGCGACTTCATTTTTGGTAAGTATTGAGAGGTGACCCTTCAAGTGGAAAAAGAAAGAAGGAGCCGATAGTAAACCTGACGGTAAGCCCTTTCCGCTGGTGTGGTCAGGGAAGAGGTGTGAAATGGAGGTGAAATAGAAGTGAGGGAAGAGGTGTGGTGTGAGGGTGAGTAGAAGAAAAGAGGAGAGAGTGCAATATACAAAAGATAAAGAAAGTAAGGAAAAGAAAAAACGCAGTTTGCTTTCGCCAGGTCGTCGCGATTGCTTGCCAGCTAGGCTGTTTAGACAGATCACACAAACGAACTGGCTTTAATTTTTCTTTTTTAGCAAAGCGGAATGGAAAAAGCCAAACTGATCAAAATTTGAATCGACCATGATGAACACGCAGGTTATAATTACACTAACAAAATAGTCATATTCAAAACACGTGAGTTACCGAATCAAACAGCCATGCTTACAACAAATTAGTTTGAAATCAGAAATGAGTCGAACGCAGAGCCTGCTTGAATCAAAATGTGTAAGATCCGCTCTTGCTCACCGGACGTGCTCCATAAATGCCACATGAACAAAACGAGCAACATTGCAGCCTCCGGTTTGATGCCGCGCACTATTGGTAACATTTCTTTGTCTACGCAAGATGGTACTCGGTGAAGGACATTCAGGCGGTTAACTTAACGTCATCTAAAAGCCTCGCGAGTGTTTTTCATGCACTGTCATTTGGAACTTTTGTGCACTGAAACGGGAACGAAGACGGGACATCAAAATGTGCCAACTCCAACACTTGTACCTGAACAAGGGCTGTAGTAAGTTACCGGCATTCAACCGGAATGTCACAAGTTTGGGGTGGCATTTCAGTTCTGAGGTGTTTCGTAAAGTGGAGAGGCACGCACGAAAAAGGAAAGTTAGCATCCACGCGTCAGTAGGCCAGAGCTGCAGGGCCATAAATACGCACTTCTCATGAACGAAATCTTCTTAGTTGACGAAATGCTTGTGCTGGTCCCGCAAGAGGACGCATTTCTCGTCAACGAAGAAGCTTTCCTTTCCGAAAAATCCGTATAGATTTCCTTCTTGCTTTGAGCCACTTACGGGTGTAATAAGAATTTTCCATTTCTAATTTGAGGTGCTTTCACGATGTGAAATGGCTGACAAAAGAATTGTTCCAGCAGGCTCGACCATATTGTCAATAACAGTCACTTGCGTTTCTCTCGATTCTGTTTAAAATAGATTTAATACTTGTCATTTGCAGTACAGAATACATTTTATTCTGAACATACTTTCTCTAACAATGCAAGGTCGACTATATGGTCGAATACAAGGTCGGCTATAAGGCCTAATATAAGGCCGAAAATATAAGGTGCGATTTGGACATCCCACGCAACATGTAATGATAGAACGTGGCGGCTGCACCGACGAGAAGAGTAGGTGAGCTAGGTGCTCTGAGGCAGACGGAGTGGACCTAGTGCGGCCCCTTGCATCTCAACACACGCAAAAACAGTACCGGAGGGCAAACAATAAACGAAATGAGGGGAACCTATATTTCGCTTTCTTTTTCTTTTTTACCAAGAGGGAAGGCAGAGAACAGAACTTGAGCGACTTTTCGAGGCCTTCAGCGCCTTATGTTTAGACGGTTTTTTTTTTCTTTTATTTAGTTTCAAAGGAAAACAAGAGAGAAGCAAAAAATAGTAACAAAAAATACTGACGGTAAATGGTGAGCTCTCTGCGTTGTTGCCCATTCTTCCTTTTTTTTTTTTCGTGTTTCGGAATAAGTGTAAATTTTTCACCGACTCCCTCCCTGCCTATGCCCCACGTCTTGCGTCACCTGGTTTCGAAAAACGAAAAAAAAAGAGAAAAGAAGAAGAAGGAGCTCGCGCAAAGATTGCGCCTGAGTGAGAAGGGGTCAAGAACCCGCTAGAGATTTTTCCTTTTCAGTTTTGTTGTCTCTAGCGAATGCGCGGTTGCAATTAGTGGTTGCCCGCATGGATACAAAAAACAACGCTTTTTGCGGAGGGGTCCGTATAATGGCAACCATGGGGGAACTTTTTTTTTTCTCCATGCTGGCAACCGCGTGGGCTTTCGACAGCACACCCCCCCCCCCTTTCACCCCCCACTTCTTAAGCGCCCCCTACTCCCATCCCGCGCTTTTACGCCTTGTTTCCAAGCAGCAATTTTCTCGGGGGTGGTTTCGCACATCGATGACGCAGTAATCGCTCTGTTGCCGCGGTTACTGTATACTCTTACGTGCCTGCTCTCGCAAACGTGGCTGGCAATCTTCAGCTCGTTGCGCGTTCTCGCAAGCCAGTAACGGCCTTGAACCTTATTGGTTCTTATGACGGCGCCCCACTACCGCAAGCCTCTATTAAAAGGACTAATTAGTGCCCCCGGATTTGGCAACGATCCGGAACCTTTGATTTTTCACTTTATCATACTTTTTGTTCTTCCGCTGTGTGTCGTTGTACTCTTTTTCTCTTTTTTTCTGAAGCTCGCTTGCTGACCTATAGTCTTTAGTGAGGTCACCATAGAAACTGAAAATAAAACAAGTGCGAGAGCAAAGCAAAATACTTGCGCGTTTCTCTTGCATAGACCCATTTCCCTGTCGCAACCACGTCCGTTAATGTATTGTTGAGGAAAGTTAATGGGAATGGTGGCGGCGACGTGGTTTCTGCGGTCGGGCACGGTTACGGGAGGGGTGCATGATGGCGCGGTCCAGTTTTTAGTCTTAAGAGGAAGATTAGTGAGGGGGAATCGCTGAGACCGGGAGCTCCGCCGAAAAGCATGGAAGGCCTGGACAAAACATTGTGGGAGGAAAGAAGCCTTCCGCTAGCGCCTAGTACACGGCTGCTGTTGTAAGGCAACCCGGACCTTGGCCACCGGGAAGGTCTGGAAAGAAGAATGGACGGGTGGTATGAAAGGAAAAAAAAAGTGGGGGTTCTCACTGACTCAGCATGCAGTTTGGTGAGAGATACCTTTACATATCAACGATGTGTTGTTTCCGATGGAGGGTGGAAACATCGTATTCTTCACTGCCTCCGCCTCATCTTCACTGCAAACTAGATGCAATGCAAGAATTTGCGACGTGTTGCGTCACCACGCTTCCGTCTATACAGAGGCTGTAAACTTCGTCGTCACATACCGGTGAATTTTACAGCGTTTGTCACCTCTTTCCCGCCATTGCTATACTGTGGCGTACGATCTATTATAACCTGTATGCTATATCTAAACTACGTCTGTTTATTCATTTTGCCTTTACTGTCGTTGATGTCAGCCGAGGTGGCGCAGTGGTAATGGTGGTCGCCTGCTGACCCGAACAGCCCGGTTATAATAGCGGCCACGGCGGTTGCAGCTGCTATGGAAGCGAAAATGCTAGAGGCCCGTGGCGTTTGTGCTTTCAACGCATGTTGAGAGCACAAACACCACGGGCGATATATTCCATATATTCCAAATTTCCACTACGGTGTGTCCCGTAATCATTTCGTCGTGGCGGCATGCAAATACCAGCAATTATTATTCTTACTATTGTTCGTCCTGTTTCCATATAGGAACTCAAGCATAGTCTGCTTTAATGACAACTGGAGCATGAACTACAGAGAGTTGCCTTACGAAGAAGAAAACCCGTGTTTGTCCAGCTGGGACGCCAACCATCGGCTATCGATGGTGGTTGCTGGCTTCTCGCTCGACGGTGCCAGCGCTGCCTCTGTAGAGGAGCCGATGGCTTAAGCTTGAAGCTGACTCGCTTCAGGCTTGCGCTGCTGGCTTAAGCTAAGAGCTTAAGCTTTAAGCTTCTTCGCCGTGGCCGGTCACTGTTTCCTCGGAAGAACAAACCGGCAATAAACGTCTTCTCATCTCTCTAACTTACCCTATGACGCCCCTGTATCTGCCATAACTGCACGCTTCCACTCCACCAGGGTCGGATAAAAAGCAGATGCAATCATATTGACCTGCCTGCATCAACCTTCTTCGCACACTCCAGGTTTACCTCAAGCGCTCGTCCGAAGACGGAAGACAAAAGAAGAAGGGCGAAGACGTCAGCCTTGCAACATCTCCCAAGGGTCACAACAGTGGTAGACAAAGCTGACGCTCAGTGCTTCACAACCTGCAACCATTCGCAGATTTCAGAAGTCTACAACCTTCCCTGCAACAGTCTCATGTGGAAATGTTCCCTTCTGAAAGACTGACTGATCTGGCGGCCAGGCTACTTTATGTTATGAAAACTACAAGGCATTCTAAAGTTTGCATAAGGCAAACATGAACATGCAAAGCACAAATATAATTGGGTCTTTCTTTCTATTTAGAGAAGAATTGACACAGATACAGAACGCATTAACCGTACGTCTCTTATGCAAGAGAAGTATTAATTTGTTGACGTAAAACTCACGCGGCTCAGACTGGTCGAATGACGGTGATGTGTTTATCTTCGAAATGAATTGACTTTCAAACAAAAAAAAAAGGTTAATTGAAATCGCTCCAACAAAAATGCCTCCGTTAAAGAACAGCCATAAAAATGTCCGACCGGCTCTGAAGAAAAATTAACTGGAAGACGGCGCGAAGGCGACACACCATGTAGATATACGCGGCCTGTGCCTAGTTAATAACGACGCTCCAAGCGCCGCCGCCCGCCGTAACATTCATATATATCTTTCAATTTGGTCTCGCTATCTTTTCGCGAATCCAGCCGGTCGCTCTATCTCAGCCGGCGGGCCGACTCCGCAGCGAGCACAGGACGGGAGCCACTGGGCTCGCGTTTTTCCCCGTTTAATTGGCGGTTCACGTCGAAACGCCAAGACCGGCCCCGGAGCGATCAGTTGCACGCTACATCCGCTAGGGGCGTGGCCGACGCTCCGCAAAACCCCTCCGTTCGGTTCGCTCGTTTCGCGCCGGCCGGCGGTAGTAGTTCCTGCTCCTGGCAAGCCCGCCGCCGAAGCCCGCCAGGGGGCGGTACTTCCCCCACCGCAACTGTGTCCGGCGGATCGCCCACTTCTTTTTTCTTTCCAATCCATGCCTCACTTCGCCTACTCGATGCGCCGTTCATGTTGCGCTAACTTCTAAGTGTATGAAGGAATATTGCGAGGCCGTCAAAACAGGCGTGGTTCTTCATGAGTGTTTCCGGAAGCCCCAAACCGCACCGCAATTAGGGTTCGCCGAGGTCGAATGGAAGGATAAACGGAAGCCGTACGCGGGTTCTTCTTCACATCCTTGTGGCCCTGGCCTTCACGAAGCACTGCTCGAGGGCTCGGCATTTCGTTTTTCAGGAAGACGAATTGTGCTGGTTTCTTCGTTTGCAATTAGAACATGGCACTATGCTGCGACGGAGACGGCGGAGCTTTTTAACAATCATCAATAACTCACATTTGTTTTTGTTTTAGTTGTTATATCGCGGTAGCGTGCCTATCAACACTGAGTTCCTTGCGGAACACTTCAGATTCGCCACCGAGCAGGGTTGTGCACCACTTGCAATTCCACAACCTCCTCCACAATAAAGAAACGCATAAAGAGGGCGTGTTGACAGTCCTGTATGATCGATATGATATCGGAAGACGTTGGCACAGGGAAGAGTCAATGCTATATCAGGCTGTTTAATAAAAATTTATTACTTGGAGGAAGGTGCGCACCGCATTGGATATGCAATTAAGTATGGGCCAGGGACATGCGTGTTCGAGCGACATGCAACAAAGAAAGAAAGAAAGAAAGAAAGAAAGAAAGAAAGAAGGAAAGAAAGAAAGAAAGAAAGAAAGAAAGAAAGAAAGAAAGAAAGAAAGAAAGAAAGAAAGAAAGAAAGAAAGAAAGAAAGAAAGAAAGAAAGAAAGAAAGCTACACGTGACGCAAACCTGCGTTGGGTACGTGTGCACGAGACGGTCCAGCTGACTAGAACTCCACACCAGTCAATCGACAGCGCAAGGAACGCTAGGGGCTGGAGCCTTTATAGACAGTTAAGTTTTTCAGCAAACCGGTGCGTTGGTGCTCAATCATGAAGGTCCCTACCAAGCGCTAACATTCCGGTGCTCTTCCACATATACGTGAAGTATCAGGCAGTGAATTGACGAAAGTGCAAAGCATGACCACAATGTTATTTTGCGATTACACAGCTTTAATTTATTGTTAAAGTTGTGCAGCACACAATACCTGCACTGCTCCGTCTCTTGTCTGGGTAACACAGCTAATGAATGAATTAATAAAAGAATCAATCAATCAATCAATCAATCAATCAATCAATGAAAGTCAAAATACGCCAGTTCGACTGACAGTTGCCCACCATATTGAAAAAAAAATATGAAAGAAATAACGTAACAATCATTCCTTTTCCTTTCCATCCAGTCCGCTGTACACACACACTTTCAATCCTCCCCCAAAAAATTATCAGGTACCTCATCAACCTTTTATTGTTGTCGCGCTTCACTCGGAACTTGGAATTGCTCTCTATCACGACTGATCAACCACGGCACCGCGAGGTGTCGGCAATTGCCTTGCGTGCCGCGGGAAGGGCGTGGCGATTAAACTTGTCTTCCAGTATCTATGGTGCGTTCTGTTAATTTCCGGAATATTCGGCGCACGAGCAGGTTGCCAGCCCGCGTGTTCGAGACGCCCGGCTGCACTAGAAATCAAGCAACTTTCGCCAGATCGCCGAAAATCGTGCTCTCGCGTTTGACTTGTAAACGCTTAAGGCCTCGATCGATTTTCGAGGCTCCTGAACTGACAACACCGGCGATTTCTCAGTGTCCACGGATCTCAATAAAATTTTCAGTAAATGTTCTCCTCGATACTGTAAATATATATGCAAACCCAGGCAGTTGCAAGCCATTTATTCTTCCTGAAAATGAATTTTTTGAAATTTTTAGCGTATTCCCATGCGAGTCACCCTGTGTTTTTGACGCCATTACTTGCAACGCTGCCCACCCGAGTAGGTGGGCTGTCAAGAGTAAAGCGATGATACTTCAGTGCTGAAATCGTTACCTGTAAAGTTCAGAAAAGCTGGCATTACTCAATACATCGTCGGATGGCATTGCCGTTTTCGTTTCTCTGACACTAGTTTGACATTTCTGATGGCGGGTAGGCTGTGACGTCATCTCATGAATCATCCACCCGTTTCGGTTTTCGTTTGAACACCATCGTTCTCTTGCTTATTTAAAATTATCGGCGAGCTTCTGAGGAAACTCAACCACTCTGTCTGCTACAGGGCTATCAGTGCCATTCGAAAACAACGTTAGCAGAAGATGGTGCAAAAAAAACCATTGGAGCTCCCCTTGAAGCAAGAAACAAAGAACGGGTTCAATAAACAGTCGAAATAACCAAGCACGCAGCCTTGAATAGAAAAGCGAACACTATATGCTGCACATAGCAGCGATGCCTCCGTAATATTTCTTTACGTGCAGTTCAACTTCGTCGTTTCCATCTACACTCGAAGAAATTTTTCACGGCGCCCGTATTGCTATAGACTGCCCGCCGATCTTATTCAGCTGTTCGCGTGCAGTAACCACACTGCCCATAATGCACCAGTTTATCTCGACTAAGACGAATAAAAAGTTGGAGGACGCTTAACCTTAGCCCCGCTCGCATCGCCTCCTCGTAAAAGAATTACGCTTTCACGCACTTTCAAATTACAGACCGAGCCACCGTGTGTGTAGGTGTTAGGTCGTAGTTCACAATTTTTAAGACGGATTTTACTTTCAGAAACTGAATTTTGTTCGCCAATGCACCCGTGAGATTGCTAAGTGCTTGTAGTGCTTGTGTGGTCGTGTGCCTCGGATGACACAATAGCAGCTGGGATAATTCTTTCCGCCGTAGACGCCTACGCCGACGTCGGCACCGTATTTTCTTGCGATGCAAGCTCCTAAAGGTATCACGTTAAAGAGACTGCCCACCGTTATTCATCAATTTCCCTTTCTTTTTGGTTATAGAAAGCGCACTACAGAAGTCTACAACTTTGCAGTGGATTCACTACGAAGTCAGCAGAAATGTCCAACCGGAGTTTCGAATACGAACGCTCATTTTCCCTTTCATAAATGGTACTCCACCTTGCGGAATTCCGCAGGACTCATTTTGCCCTATACAGGAATTGAAAGGTGCTGAGAAGGGTCAAGGAAATGCAGTAAGGAACGAAAAAAAAAAGGAAAAAGAACGAGGTTTGGGCAAGTGGTAATTTTCAAATGGCCAATGGTATTGCGCAAAAAGGAAAGTTCTTGACGAACAAGTCATTCGTTCGCACGCCGAACTATGCAGTTTCAAAGCGATGCGCACTACCTCCGCCCCTGTTTTTGGGAGGCTCTTTTTATTATTTAATTACCGCCTAAGCTGGTATACCATAGCGTATGTAAAATACAATGAGTTGATTACGGTTGCAGCGCACCGCCCTCCCCTTTTTCTTTAACCGCGTTTACGGCAGCATGCATCAACGCCACGTCGCTTAACAAATTCCTTTCTTTTTAATTTTTCGGGAATTTTCAGAATAAAATATAATATACGATGCAATTAAGCAAGGAAAAGAAATTTGTTGTTCAGCTGTACTTTCGCCGAGACTTGACAATGGCTCCACCGCTACCGCATGCTTCTCATCTCCGCAGCCAGCCATGGGGCGACAGGCTTTGTTAGTTGCCATTTTCATAAGACTAGAGCGAGCTAGAATTGCTCCAGGTTGCTTTAACCGGGCGTACGGACGTGACCCGCATAAGTTACTATAATGTGAACATAATTTTCGGTGTTGCTCGAGCTCGCGCGCCCGAGACTTGGGCGTCCGATTCAGAGGAGTCTTTTGAAAGCTTCGAGATCAATGGCATCCAGTGAAAGCAGTAAACGCACTAATTATATAGATAGTAATTAAAATGACCACTCTGCCGAATGTATTCTTTGTTCTCTCCGCAGATTCCGCCGCCGTTTCAAATTTCGGTTTGCTAACTCTGCATTTATCGAATTATCTCTCACCCTATGTGGGAAACGGGAAAGGGGGGAGGGGGCTTGCTCGAGATTTCCCGGTATACTTTTGCAGAAATATGCATAAAACAGGATGTAAAGCCAAGCGAATCCTCTGTCCCTGATGAAATGTAGTGGTGCGACGTGTTGTGCAGGCTGTATTAGCCATCAGGGTGTCGAGACATGGTCAGGCTTCTAGCTTTTACTCTTTGCCTCTTCCAGGAAAATTTTGAATTTCTTCTGAGAATGAATCGTGTTGAATTAATACGGGCAGAACATCGCGTCAGCGGATAAGCACCGATCAGTGAAAGCAGAACATAAGGAAAAGGCAATTTCCTGCTAACGTGTAATAAATCCCGTAGCGTGTAAAAAAAGAAAAGCAGCAAGCCAGTTGGATGCCCATAAACCACATTGCACCATTTAGCAGAAAGGAGAAGCAGCAAAACTGCTTCTCAGTATAATTCAACTACATACTAGTTTATGCAGTTTCACGTGACAAAACCAGCTGCATTTATGAGGCACTCCCCGTAGTGGTGGGGTCCGGATTATTTACCATCATCAACATCATCATCATCAGCCCATGTTATGTCCACTGCAGGACGAAGGCCTCTCCCAATGCTATTCTCTATCCTTTCTTGTCCTACACGAGCTGATTCCATTTGATGCCTGCGAATTTCTTAATTTCGTCACTCCCTCTTACTCTCTGTCGTCCACGGCTGCGTTTACTCTCTACTGGTCTCCATTCCGTCGTTCTAACTGTCCATCGGTTGTCTAGCCTTCTCATCACGTGGCCTGCCCATGTCCATTTTTTTTCCTTCTTAACTTCGATTATTACGTCGGCGACCCCGTCTGTTCCCTGACCCACTCGGCTGTCTTCCTATCTTTTGGAGTAACACGTATCATTTTTCGTTCTGTCGTCCACTGTGTGGTTCTTCAATCCTTCTCTAGCTTCTTTGTAATTCTTCAACTTTCTGCCCCATATGTCAGTACTGGCATAACGCAGTAATTATAAAATTTCCGCTTGAGTGGCAATGGCAGGTTTCCGTTCATGAGTTGGCACTGTCTCTCGTATGCGCGCCATTCCATGTTTATTCTACAGTGTATTTCCCTTACATGAGTGGGTCTCCTCTCAGTAGCTGTCCTCGGTAAGCGTATTCTTGTACGAGTTCTAATGTCTGGTTTTCAATCGTGAAGATACTTTTTCTTTTCTTTCTTTTTTTTTTTTTTTTTTTTGCCGTGCCACCTAGCATTACCTTTGTTTTCTGCATGTTCATCTTTAACCTTAGCGCTTTCCCGGCTTAAGTCTGCAATCATCTTCTGTAGTTCGTCGCCATCATTGCTGAAGAGTCACCGTTAATCCTTAGCCCTGTTTTGACCCGGCCTAGTCTTGTGAAGATTTCTTCCGAACCTTGCACCCAAACCTAACTGCAAGCCTAAAGTGCTCTGCCCATATCAAAATGCGGCCGCAAAATATGCGGCCGGGATTCGATGCCGCGCCGTCGCAGGCCATCGCCTAGCCCCTAATCAAGCTACCACGGTGTGTCGAAGCTGAACTACGTTTAATTACTTTTCTAGAATGTCCTTAAATGTTATACGTTGCTACAGCTTTTTTTTTATGCTTTTGTGGGGTTTAACGTCCCAAACCAGTTCTGATTATGAGAGATGCCGTAGTGGAGGACTCCGGAAATTCGACCACCTGGGGTTCTTTTAACGTGCACTGACATCGCACAGCACACGGGCCTCAACATTTCGCCTCCATCGAAATGCAGCCGCCGCGGCCGGGATTCGATCCCGCAACCTTCGGATCAGCAGCCGACTACCATAGCCACTAGACAACCGTGGCGGGGCTGTTATTGCTTTTGAAAAGCAATGAAGTTACCTTGAAATTACGTTAATCGAGCTTCATTCGCGCACCAAATTTCATATAATCTTTGTTAGCAGCACATTTATGCGGCTGTTTCCTTTTTCTTTCATTTTTTTTTTCGTTACACTTGATGTATAGCACTCAGATTAACTTCCCCTCGTTGAATTTCCTTCCTTGTTCAGTGCATCTTTTATGCTATAAGGGGAGGCGAACACGCACCATCTTAGTCAAAGGTAATTTGGGAAGTAACGAATAATTTCCTCGAAATCACTCGCTGAAGCAATTCATTACGGTAGTTATCACAGGAAAAAATAACTTAATTACTGCTCTGGCATCACCGACAAGTCTTGCAGAAACCTACGTATTTACGTTAAAATAGCATTCAGGTTACATTACGAAATTGTCATGATTCGGAAAGGTAACGATGTCGCCAGAAAACTTATTCCAAGGCCATGTCACGACAAACAGGCGGGGATTATCTCACAAGGTTCCAAGGAGCCTCCTTGCAAGGTTCGGAAGCTCCACTCCTCAGAAAGCTGCGGAAGTGTGGCGACCCCTCCCGGAGATCGTCGAAGACTCGCGTACAGCTTCGAATCGTGCCTCGCGGGGTGGTGGCGCCGCCTGCAGGCAGAAAGATGAAAACACAGATACGCAAGGTTGGTGGCGCAGTGCATTCCTCCATGGTGCTGTGCTTTCGCTGGCTGCGATGCGGCCGGCGGCCGTGCAATGCCACGGCCACTCTGAGAATTTGAAAATATTCCATTACCCCTACCCGAACTTCTTATTTTCGTGGGATATTTAGTTGTTATGGTTCTCTTTGGCGCAGCTATAAAATGGACTAAAAGGGGGAGGGGGCAACTTTTGTGACTATATAAATTGTGACAAAACCTTTGCACGTTTTCTTTCGTTCTTTTCTTTTACAAGGAATCAACGTAATTCTTACCGTTTTTTGGCGTGTCGACTTCGCCTTCAACTAATGGTCTGTATAATTAAGAAGTCATGAATAACGAGTGGCATGATAATTTACCCGCAGTCGTCAAACATTCATGATCAGTCCTCTTTCTGGCCTGGAAACTGTCTTGGCAATTAAATGAGGGTTACCGACCGGCTTTGTTTTAATAGTTCAAGCTGGAGAAACATTTGGGGATGAAATTAAACATAAATTTGCTGGGCATATAACACCGGCGGCAGAAATCGCAGTACCACGTTCTGGACGACTGAACAACAAGAACAATAATAATATTAATAATGATAATAAGTGCGTTGTGGACAACGGATTGCAAGAAGTTAATACTGCATAATAAGGCGCCCGGGGAAGCTTTCGTAACGCCTACTTACAATTTCATTAATTTTGAAAGGAAGAACGCTAGATTGACTCGATGACAGGAAGCTAAGTGAAATAAACATAAGCATTCTCTATACTTGTTAATTGTGCCATCACTTGAAAAGAATATGTGAGCAAGTATAAAAAAACTTACAACTCCACCTCACACAGTCACACGAGCAGGGACTGGATGGAGTTATATAATTATACCTCCGCAGCATATATATATTGGATACTGTTACTTTTGCTAACATAGGCGCACTACTCGTTCTATAACCGCTTTTCGCATGTTCTCTTATCTCTCGCATTCATGACATGCCTTCCGGTGAGTTCCTCTGCTAAATGGTTCATTAATTTTTGTTACACAACTGTGTTCGAGCGTCCTGCATTTTTCTTTCTTTCTTTTTTAACGCGGAATGTTCGTTCTGCTCCCCCATTGAAGTAATTGATTAAAAAAAGCCTCGCTTTCACGGCATAGCCGACAAACAGCTGGGATCTTATCTTTTCGTTCATACCTTCAAGTCAGGTTCATGTAACGTACGAACATTGCTGCAGGCGAATGAGCGGGGAAAAAAAAACGCTAAGTGCACTTCGCGCACAAACAGATCTTGCAGCATGACACGGCTGTCGTACGCCATACATAATGATAAGATTACCTAATGCTTGGAATTGCTAAAATCGTTCACAGGAAGGAACCGACATTCGCAGCACATAAGACGCACTTAACCAAGATTCGTCGTTCGATCAACGTTATTTCGTTAACTCCTTGAACGTCTGCTGCTGTTCGCTCAGCGTACCTAAATCCTTTGTTTTTCCTCTTTTTTTTAAGCTAGCTGGTTTCCCGTTCACCTCCAGGAAGTGGGCATATATGCTTTCGTCACTATATATATATATATAAAATCTAATAAAAATAGTAATGCATGCTGGAGAAGAAGAGAGAGTCGGGAAAGAAACATGTTTTAACCTCCGAAATGCGTTGAAGATTTGTAAGCGTGTGTTGAGCGGCGGCTCAGACGAGAAGACGAAAACAGGTAGGGTTTTGTATACAGGCTGGAAGTCGTTATTGAAAGGCTGGGCTCACCAGCCGCCGGCAGAAAAAAAAAAAAAAGAGGAGAGATATATAAGCAACGTACTGCGCTGCCTACCTAACGCGTGTGGCTCTCATGCGGTTTCTACTAATTGGGTCGAGTGAGCGCAAGCACAGAAAAAACTTATATTGAGCGTGCATGAGCTACGTTGGCCAGACAATGGGCATGATGTGGTTGCTGCCGCTGGGTACGTCTGGGGGTGGCAGAGTCAGATTTGCCGCTGATTCAGTTGAATTCTGAGTTACGTCTCCGAGGCTCGTGTTATGCTCGCGGTGGATGCAAGTCTTCCCAGCCGTTCCTGGTTCAAACGTCCCTGGTTTACCGACGACGACTCAGGTTCTCCTGCGCATATTTTTCGTTCTACGGGCAGTGTAGCTGCCGAAAAATATATTGCGTGTAGAAGCTATATAACGTACCCACACAGTCCCCTATGTTACTTCCTTCTTTCAGAATATGACGGAACGAGAAATAACGAGCTCATGCCCACACTACAACTCTTGGTATCGCTGGAAAACGAGGCAGCCCGCGAGCCCGCGCGCTCGGATAAAGCGCGCCAACGGGCCGCCGCGCCATCTGCCGACCGTATCGCAAACTCTTTCCGCCAAACCGGCCCGCTCACGACACTAGGTACACCTTTCTAGGCACTCTAGCCATGTCACGACAAACAGGCGGGGATTATCTCACAAGGTTCCAAGGAGCCTCCTTGCAAGCTTCGGAAGTTCCACTCCTCAGAAAGCTGCGGAAGTGTGGCGACCCCTCCCGGAGATCGTCGAAGACTCGCGTACAGCTTCGAATCGTGCCTCGCGGGGTGGTGGCGCCGCCTGCAGGCAGAAAGATGAAAACACAGATACGCAAGGTTGGTGGCGCAGTGCATTCCTCCATGGTGCTATGCTTTCGCTGGCTGCGTTCCTAAGTTTTCTGAGGATCAGCGGATCCTCGTGGAGCGGTCTCGGGTGGCAGCTCTGTCTAATCGTGGGCAGTAGCTAGTTACCAGTAAAGCGCTAAGGTGGCTAGTTACTTTTTCGCGAACTTGCAACTACAACAAGTTACACTTAGAGGAACTTGTAGGTGTGACATTGTTACTTTTTTTTCTACACAGTAACTGTAACAGGAAATAGCATCACACTAAACTTTTTGATTAAAAAAACAAGGTTACCCAACTGCACCCCTCGCTAAAGGAAGACGCACAGTTGATGTTTTGCACGTTTTCAGACTTTCTTCCTTCTCGTATTAGAACTTTCTCCATGGGCCACACGTAGAAAGAGAGAAAGAAAGGCTCTAAAATGTCTACTAGCCTATTCGCCTGGTGTGCGACCGATGGCGGCGCTGCGAACGGCGCCTGTATGACGTCAGAGCGGGGATTCGCGCGCTTTCGTCTGCTACGTAGGCCCAGCGCCGTGTTGAAGCCACCGTTGCGGTAAATCTCAACAAAAAAGCAGTTCAGTTGGTTATCTCGCGTATGGTGGCTACTGACGCTGTTCGAACAACCGTGGGTCTGCTTTTAACGTTCATTTAGAACTACGGCTCTGTTTTTTAGAACTGCGGCCGCTTGTCTCCGCGGCGAGTGCTGCGCAATGGTGAAGTACTGCTCTGTGCCTCAGTGTACTTCGTCCGCTCGTGAAAGAGGCGTTAGCTTTCACAACTATCCTAAGGACCCAAAGCTGAAGAAGAAGTGGATGGTCAAGCTCAGAATGGGAAAGCGCCCCACGCCTTCATCGACCGTGTGCAGCAAACACTTCGCGGACAGTGACTTCTGCTACCCACCGTACGCGCCACTCTTCGGTAAGTTTGTGACCGTGTTTAAGCGCCTCGCCAATACTTAAGCCGTTTATTGCACGCAGGCTATAAGCATAGGCGACTTACACCAGGTGCGGTGCCGTCCCACAACCTGCCGCGAAGGCCCCTAGACAAGGAGCCGACGACGCGGCCTCCGAATCGCCTCGCGGGTAAGCGCGCCTCGTGAGCTCAGCTGAGCGGCGCAGGATGTATGAGACTACGGCTGCGTCTGGATGGTTTACATACGTATTTTACCTACGAAGCCACGAAGTCACCTACGAAGTCTCTTTTCATTTATAGAAATAATAGAAATGGTGCTGCAATTAAATATTTCATGGTGCCAACATTAAACATTCAAACTACACTCTAAGAAAAAAGATGGTATACCTTACTCTTTTAGGAGAGTCAGGGCTTGCCACATATATGACTCTCTTCGAAGATACCCGTCAACTCTCTTTTCTGCAGGAGAGTCACGGCGCTGCGAGAGTGTACACTGACTCTCTTGCGAAGGGTGGTAGGACTCTTGTCTAAAGGATCATGTGACCACTGCTGTGAGAGTCACTTGACTCTTGCGAAGAGTGCTAGGACTCTTGTCCAAAGGATTGCACGACCACTGCTGAGAGTTACTCGACTCTTATAAAGACAGAGCAAGGTAGTCATACCAAATGGGTCAAACGACTCTGCAAAATAACTACTGTAACTGAGTCAAAAGACTCTTTATGTGTTGTCACAAGACTACTAACAGGGAGAGTCAGGTATTCATTTTAGGTGAGTCAAAGGACCCCATAGAGCCAACGTGTGCAAAAGAAAAGGCATTTGCATTTTCACCTTATATTCACGAAACAACTGAAGAATTACATGACTTTTAGAGCACAGTGAAATGACTGCAAAAGATTGTCTGCAGTTCCTTATTGAATGGTAGAAATATTTTCTCGGACACAAACAACAGCTTAAGAAAGAAATTTATTATACACATACATTATGGCACTTGTCGTAGGTAGTCTCATTCAAATGAAAGAAATGAAACAAGTACAAGAGCAATTCAATTTAACCCGACATATATGTGGAATAATGTCTGTTCATACATAGGAACATGAAATGGCATAACTAGAAGAGAGACTAATCGAATAAATGGAAATATGTTTATATGCAAAAGATCCGTCTGCACTTTCAATATATTCAAAGTGCTGATCTACAGCACAACAACATCATTAGTAGCTTCTTTATTTACAAGTCTAACAATGCCTCAAGGAAATAAGACAACCTCAGTACACTGACATTGCAAACATAATAAATGAATTACTGATGTGGTACTAAAATGTGTTCCAGTCATTTATACATAAAAAGTGAATTTAATAGCACACAAGTGTTTTCACAAAAAGATAATGGTAAAATGAAGTTAATTAGCTTGTACACTTGGACGATTGCAAGGCCCCCTATTACTTTCAACCAAAAATAACGATATTCACACTAAACAATATGCCTACCATTATGAACATGCAATATGCATATCACATGCCAGTGTGAAAAAATTGTTCAGAAGATGCATACTTTAAAAATGACAAACAACAAATCCTACAGGTCTCTTTCAAAGTTTAGAATGCATGGATAACTTACCACTGCTAAAGAGTGTAATGATGTACTTAGAAAATGTACACTTAGCTGTCACTCGTGCAAATGCAGCGACGTAATTCACCCACATTACCACTTGTACGATAAAAGCTCTGTGAAAATATGCAGACTTCAACAGAGCTCTGACTTGGAACTTCAGAAGTTAAATATTTGGTCCATTATATCATGTAAACAAGGCAGTGGCAATAGGCAACAAAAAGTGCACATTGCAGATTGGTCATGGCAACACAGTGTCTAAGGCAGCTGCTGTGTATAATAGCAGTTTGTTAGCAACACACAGAAGGCACATTAAGCACCTTGCACTGATACTACGCCACGAGAAAATGCGGCGTCAACATATGCATCAAACAGAGCACAATGAGTATCGCTTATCTAGGTGTACACAGCTATCTCATGTGCATAAAAAAATGAGGTGCAACAAAAGGCACACTAAGCATCTTAAATGAATGCATTGCCACAGGAAAAAGTGACAAGGAGCATGAAACAGTTCCCTGTGAGCATCATGTGTTTTGGTGAAGCAGTTAGATTATCACATGCGAAAAGGAAAGGGTGCAATGAGAGGCACACATAAACCACTACCTGAGCAGAAGTTACCAAAGGCAGTGCACTACAGCATAAAAAAACGTTGCCAGTTGTGACAAAAAAATTCACATTGAATGTTTACAAGGTTAGCAGCTGTGCTATACATTGCTATTTCATTTAGCAGCACAACAGTTCATGCTTTCAGAACACAAAAATGCAAGAGCCTTTTAGTGTTGACAACATGGTGTCACAACGTGCTCTGCCAGCAATCAAACTTCTGCTTCAAAATGAAGCGTCCATACTAGTCAAGAATGGTTCGAAGAACACTGTATTGTGAAAATTGCTACTTTTCTGCACTTTTTCCTAAGTTTCTGTGTACAGTAGTCCAGAGCAAAGTAAAAAAAGGGGAATACATCTCACTAACAGAAATTCTACACATGATACTACAGAATTTCCTTTAGAGTTGCTTTTATAGAAAACAAAGTATTCCTTCTACCCTTTCTCAATAACTACCTACTCCAAAGTAATCTTACTGCAAATATGGGCTGTTTCTCCTGTAACTCCTAAATGGCATCCTTTTCGGACAACTGGAGCATTTAGGGGAACCAAAAAATAATTAAGAGCCTTGCATTTTGTGTGAACAATTTTATAAACATGTGGAGGTCCTGCACACAGATACATATTGCTGCAATGAGATGAGCTCGAAGAACGGATGCTGGTGACATACCAATAGCAACACTCAGCCCATAAGTCTGGACATTCTCCAACATGATGTTCATTTCTGGAGAGGACAGGATGCTTTTGGCAGTGAAGGCGGGTATCAGTGTGTATGCATCCTTCCAAAAACCTAAAAAAGAGAGGAAAAAAACAAGCATTATTATGGCAGCCAAATGCCTACAGGTGCATCACACAGCTTTTCCACAATCGCAGTACTCAAGAGAAACTGAACACATTTCTTCAAACATTCAGTGCTGCGTTTGTGCTCTTCTGGAAGACCTTGTCCTTGGTTGTGCTGTAATTCATCATGCATAAGAAACTCACCCAAACTTTCACATTACTAAGCACATTTACTCAAACATATATGGTAGTGGCCCAACAGTAAACATCCATTGTTTGTGAAATGTGCTACAATTACACTATATCTGTCCATGAAATGCCTTTCCAGCGGGATGCCTGGCCATGAAGCGTATAGTGAACCTATTTCTTGAATGTTATGACAGAGTATGCTGCTTTTTAACCCATAGAAGTTGTTATGATAAATCAGAAAATCCTGAAAGGCCACATCTGAATGCTTTTTCTCACCACAAGAAATGTTTACAATTCACATTGAAGCCCCCATCAAAAAAAGAGAGAGAGATTGTTTCAGCGTAATGGCTCTTACCAGTGGTGCAGACATGTCAACCTTTTGCCCAATCAATAGGAATAGGAGATGAATGACGGTACCAACCCCACTGGTACCTATAAAAGAGTGAAATGCAACATTTAGGCAGGTCAGCTTTGCAAAACGAGTCAGCTCGCAACCTCAGTAACTTGCTTGCATGTAGTGCCTAAACATTTGAGACACTGATACTGAAACCATGAAATGCACAAAAATATTACACAGATTTCACAGCCAATGCTGTGGAATCTACGTGGAGTGAAATCTTAGTCAAATACTTTCATTCCAATGCTTGTCTGCCAGGTACCTGTTGAGCCTAGACACATATTTTAAACATTAGTGCCATGTAGAATACCTTATGATCCGAGTGAATCATATAACTTTCGATATCCAGCTCACCCCTTATGACAGCTCAAGTCAACAATGCATAATAACAATGTTGTCTTGAAATGCAAATGATAATTCGTTCACGACATCTTCATTGAACTGACACATTCATCGACCTACGATAACCGAGAACCATCTCGCTCGCTTCAAATCACGATTGCAGTTGCTGCAGTGTACATTTCGTGGCACTAGCATATAACGTAAATGACTCATATATATTGCCTTCAAGCAACAAGCATGCTCAGCCACATTATTACCCTCACGACAAAGCAATTATGTTCAGTACTGACAAAAACGAATACACACTGTTTTGTAACGCAATCACCAGGATACACACGCTACTAAACGGAGTCGTCTGTGCTTGTGGCAGTGATATATGTTATATCGGCGTCCCCGCCTCCTGCAATCTGGTTGTTTCGCACGTTATTACCGACGTTGCTGAAACGCTACTTTTGTTCCATCAACACCGTAAAAGGGCTACAGGACGACCAGCACGTCACACACACACACACCCACGCACACACACACACGCACGCACACTCACAAGTACAGCGCGGGGGGGGGGGGCAGTCGCCTGACAGAACCACAAACATACCTGCTGTTCCTCTGACCACTCATCCTTGCTTTGTGAACACACCGCCCGGGCTGTCTTATGCGGTTCCTGCGCACCAACAGCAATTTCGCAATGAAGTAATCAAGTTACGTAATTCAGTGACTTCATTGCACTCACCAAGTCCCGGAGGCTTTCCCGTCGACAGTCTCATCAAATGGCTGAACTTTCTTCTCCAGAACCGCAGTCGTAGTTTATCACATCACTGGAAAGGGACTTTCTCAGAAGGTGCACTCGCTATTCGACCACGTACTTGCATAATCGACAAACTGGGCAAAACAGCTTCCTTGCGAGCACGCACAAAGTTCCGCGTCGGTCGTGGCTGTCGCTGGGAAGAGGCGACTACGACGCTCCATCCGCCGGCGACCGCGTGCTGTACAACGCCCTAACATGTTAAATTTGTCCACTCGATGAGCGCCAACGATGATAAACGCACAATACCGCACGTAATATTAGTAAACACGTTGAAAACACGCGGACGAAATGCATCACACGCGCCGCAGTCAGCCTGTTGAACAAGACCTGTTCCAACGGCTCGCTCAGTGAGAAAATTTCATAGGGGGCAGTAGTGTTATGTTGTCATACCATATTTTTAAAAAGTGTAATTTTGACCTTGGTAGGAGGTGCAAGCCGTGCTTGCAACGCGTACTGGTTCTTTATGCCTAGGCTTGAAAATGTATGTTTATTTTTGGTCAAATGAGAGAGGTTATATCTACATAATTTCTAAGCTCGCGCCGCAAGCGACGGTGAGATAAAAGCACAGCCTTAGAGATCCGTCTTTCGTACGGATCTCCAAGGCTGTGTAGCTGTAGCGCCTCATCGATACAGCTGATGACCGAAGACCAGCAGACTTACTGTGTGGTAACAGAGGGGCGCATTCTTGAGCCTTAAAGGGGCAGTGAGGGGGGCCGTGGAAGTTTCGGCAACGTGTTTTAATGCGCGGAGGTAGATGAGGAAAAAAATGCTCATTATCCAAGTTTGTCTGCTGAGCCAGCGCTGCTACAGGGAGCAGAGGTGGGGGCATTGTGAAAGTTCCTCCTCGCATCTCCTTCCCCCACCCCTCTTTACCACCCTGAGTTTGTTTACAAAAAGGGGGGGAGGGCAGGGGGGGGGGAGGCAGTGCCGTACTTAGACAACTTCGGCTTCGGTAAGGTCCACTTTCCTACTAATGCAATGAATTTATATAAAGTCCAGACAGTCTGAACGTAACCAAATAAAGGTAGTTACTTGCGCCAACACTTTTGTCATGCATTTATTATCGTCGCATATAGACATATAATAGTCCTATGCGAACATCCAAATGCCGAGTTTAACAGTTTCTGCTTGTTCTGGAGTAGCTATATTCACTACGCGTAATACTTCGTTCCACTGCTAATATTATTTCATTCTGAATTTGTGTACAGATTCAGTAATTAATCATGTGCAGGAAATTGACCGCTGCAAGTGCATCGCGTTCATTGAAATTGTAGTTAACCCAGAAAATTTATTGCGCAAAGCTTTCCCACGTGCAGGTACAAGAATGGTCCACACACACACACACACACACACACACACGCACACACACACACACACACACACACACACACACACACACACGGTTATCTTTAGTATCTCTTGCAGGTGTCAGTTTACTCTCACGGTGACTCTTCTTACAAGAGTCGCGAGCCGTACGGAGTCAACTGACCCCCTCAGAAAAGTTTGACCCTCCTTGGTGGGTTTCTGCGACAGGCCAAGAGAGTCAGAGTGCAGTGACTCTCTTTTGACTCTTATTTTTCTTAGAGTGTAGTCTCAATAGTGTACTTGCCTCTTAATTTAGAAACATTGCCCCGCCACGGTGGTCTAGTGGTTATGGCACTCGGCTGCAGATGCGAAGGTCGCGGGATCGAATCCCGGCCGCGGCGGCTGCATTTCGATGGAGGCGAAATGTTGAGGCCCGTGTGCTGTGCGACGTCAGTGCACGTTAAAGAACCCCAGGTGGTCGAAATTTCCGGAGCCCTCCACTACGGCGTCTCTCATAATCAGAGCTGGTTTTGGGACGTTAAACCCCACAAATCAATCAAATCAATTTAGAAACATTAACACAATGCAAAAAGCGATATGAGCTCGACACCAACTGCAGACCAGCAGTGAACATAAATCCTATGTTATGTTACACGTTGACATTGCCTCACTCTGCTTTGCACGAGCAGCGAGCATTGGCCACTTCACTGCTGTCGATCACGACAGAGACGTTGTGCGGTGGGTTGGTGAGTCCACTTGTTTGGAGGACGAGAGCGGCGACGGTGATGCGACCTCCGTTGACGGCCTCGACCGCGCATTCAACAACGTGGCCTGCGTCGTACACCACCTCGCCCTCGATGAGACACCGCGACGTTTCGCAAGCTTTATCTACATACTTGTAGATGCTCGAGAACGGCACGCTTACTGTAATATCGAAAGAAACACCCAAACTAATTAGTATCGTACGGCGGAAACAAGATAACGAGCGCGAACACTCACACATAGTTTCACTTACGAGCAATGCGGTCGGTGGCACCGGCGCACTCGTCGGCCATCCGGGGGATTTCTTGGCCCTGTCGATTGGGTCGCAACTAAAACAAGTTCAAGATTACACTCGAAAACAATCGTTGCAGGCGTTAGTTGACCGTCGCGAGGCTGTTCGTTCGACAAAGTTCTCACGTGAAGCAGACGATACGCGTACAGGAGCAGCGGCTGCTGCAGCGCGGTTGAAATCGGAGTCCCCGCTCTGACGTCACACGCGAGAGGGCGCCACTCCAAGATCTCGAGGCCAATAGCGCTTCGCCTGTCGTCGTCTGGTCCGTGTGTATTTGTGTTAGGGGGAGGGGGGGGGGGGGTTTAGAGCGCTCTCAGCAAGCTCATAATTCGCCGAGTACTATACTCCGCGCGTTCATTCCCCGCCAACGAAAGCAACATCGACAACAGAGAGAATTTGTTCACGCGCCATATATCTAACACACAGGACGAAGAAGAAGAAGAAGACGGAAAGGTCCACGATGCAGAAAATGGGTAAGCCTTGAGCCCGAAGTAATTTTGGCGTCCACATTAGGACGCACTTCTATTAACTGAATAGCGATCATTGCACATGTCCTACTCTAAAGCACCTCGCCTTTCTCTCTGATTTGGAAATGTCCGGCCGTCTTCTTGCCGCAAGGCTGTGTTAACAACGAAAGATTGGCCTAAGTGTGTGAAGAAATACCTATTGTGAACAGCTGTACAGGCGAAATCTCGACAGAACTTGCGCCTGTCTTTATATACGAAGCAAAGCATCGGTCTCTGGGCTCGCGTCTCTGTGCTTACGCCAGCGCACAAGTGCTGCGTGATTTTAAAAAAAAAAGGGGGGGGGGGGGAGGGAGGGGGTGCATGTTAAAGAAAGCGGGGGGCTTTCCGGCATGTGCAGTTTCAGTTCAGCACGCTGAGCGTACTTTTTTTCTGCTTGAGGGGCGGACATAAATTTTCACCGACAACTGACGAGCTACGAGAATGTCATTACCGCGCCGAATATCGCTAATCTTAGATAACCACTTATTCTCGAGCACGCAGAATGATCGCACCCATGTAGTGATACCATTCCAAGGTGCTACTTCTAGCTGTGCTTGCAACAAGCCATCGCCCAATTAAAATGTTACGCCCGTAATCGATCTCCTGACAACAGTAAAGACAAATGAGCTGATTGTCTGGACTAAAACTCCGCGTGTTATCACTTTGTGTTCAGTCAGCAGCAGTCCATGACACCGAAACCTAAAGAGACACTAGCAGGAATTGTGTGTCTTTTTTTTAATAGTAGTAGTAAATTAATTTTTAACATTGTCAAAAGCAAAACTCTCGTGAGGACAAAGCGCACGGTTAGCTATAGACAATGCGCAAAAGTAAAATAAAAGTGGCGACTCCTGCTCAGAGGTTCCCGCACTAATATGCTTGACGACGTACATTTTTGACGACGTCTACCAAGTCCTACATAAATACATATTTATGGGTATTTGTGCATTGCGTTGTAAGGAAGCCAGATACTTAGTATGACGTGTTTCGGACAATTTGGCTGAGCCAATGTGGCAAGAAAACGCTGAAAACAAATAGAGTTCGTGACGTCATCTCCTCAAAATTTTAGCGCGGGATTCAAATGTGAAACTAAGATCAAACATTAATGTTGATTTTCGATTCTAGCATTGAAATGAACGACTCTGGAGTTCCCCAAAAGTAATCTATCAGTCTAACTATAATCTAACTACGTTAATATTTCGCTTCATATGGTGCATCTTTAAACAATTGCTGAAAAAACGGCTAAGAAGGAGACTGAGCGAATGGAAACGAGTGCAATAAATGTAAAAATGATAGGCGCAGCATGAGACACAGGAAGAAATTAGACGCGAAAATAGGGAGCATGTGTGCAACTAACTTTGTTACGCTGAAGAAGTGGAGATTGCTAAGTCGTGTAGCGATGGGAACAGAGTAGGCACAGTCGACGATGATATGTTTCGGCAACTGTAATTACGTAGTAATACATAACTGAAGCTATAACATGGTATGACAGGGACAGGAAATCCGGCGGCTTTGGATCAAGTAAACTGCGTCAAGACATCGCTGGATGTATATTGCTCAGGATTAGATCGCTCAGCTAATCAAACACGCTTAAAACGTCTAAGTGGCACCGTTTCGCAAGCAGCATTAGAAAGCTGGTGAAGCGAAACTACGTGAACAGGCACTTTGTCCTGTTAAACTAAGCATCTGTGTTTGTTTTTGACGTGCTGCTTCAAATATAGCTCAGCGCGTGCTCAGGATCAGCATAAACCAAATCGAGTCCCATTTGGTCAACGCAAGTGCTGACCCCGCGTTGAAGGAACAATGGCAAATTAAGTACGGCAGATCTGGTTGAGCATTCAACTGTGTTCCGTCCACACTGTTCATAAGATTCCTTTACGAACCGATAAAATCTCATGGCTCAACAAACAGATGAACTCATAGCATGCACCAATGAGATAAGGCTGCGTATTATTCCCCCTCATTACAACCACTGACAGAGTCGACTTGATACGCTGTTATTAGTACTGATTAAAATCATCGCCTGACAGAGGTATTGTTCGTTCCATCTATTTTCCAGCGGAGTCGTCCCGAGAGCCCGGGTACTTCTTGTCCGGTACGTGAACCACACTTGCTCTTACGTTGTTCCATTCAGCCACGATCAATGCATGCACGGGGATTTCCCTTTCTCGCCGCGCGCATACGCCTCAACTGTAGCTGAGGTTGTCCCCGCGGGTGCTCACCAGCATTGGTAGCTTAATGGTATCTTAACGCGTGGCTACGACTGCTAGCTTATCAGCCATGTATAGCTAAAGGTGTAGCTTGCAGCGGAAGCTTCGCAAAAGAAAGTGGAAGAACACGTCGCCTCCTGTGGGTATACCCACCTCATAAACCCCTACTACACCGAGTGCGGCTTCTATGCTGGGCGTTTGCACATCTGTTTAACTCCCACTTTTACATACTCCTACGCGCGGTTGTTCCGGCCGGGTGTTCCTCAGAAGACCTCAACAGGTGAGATTACCTAAGGCAACTAAGAGGTAACCGTTAAGGTAACACAGGTGTACCTCCACGCGGACAGCCCTTCGGAGGTCGCGGGGATCGACTCCCTGCCGGGGCGGCTGCATTTCGATGGAGTGCAAATGTTGAGGCCCGTGCACTGTGCGTCGTCATTGCACGTTAAAGAACCCCATGGGGTCGAAATTTTTGAAGACCTGCACTACGGACGCCTCTCGTAATCACAGCTGGGTCACGGGGCGTAAAGCCCCCAGAATTCAATCAGTAAGTCAATGAAGACAGCCCAGCAAGGAGCGAGAACACGACATTCACGCATATTTGGTCTATTTATTTCAAAAGAACACATACTCACGTTATATACCTCAACGTCTTTTGCGTCACTTGAACTCGTCGAGCGTATAATGTTCCATGGGATATCAAATAGAGTTCAATAACGTGTCCCTGTACGCTTCGGAATCTCATGCTATTCACAGCGGATATCTCCGGATTGATCAGCATTTATGTTGAAAGATCACTGCTACCTTCGCCTCTCTTTTTTATACAGAGTAATACCTTCTAATAGCTAGCCTTAAGAAACCAGCTCCTGTATGAAATCACAAGACATTTCACAAGTGCGACACACATTGGTACGCACATTTTTTTTAATTACGACGCACGGGCCCTTCATGCAACATTTTCTGTAACATATGGAGAAAACGGTGTCGGTCTGTTACAGAATGAATATGTGGGCTAGTTGGTAACGCGTCTTTTTTGTAAATTAGAAGCGCTAATTAAAACGTCGCATGTAGAAACAGACACCACGAGTGCTTGTGTGTGTTTCTTTCTACGTGTAACGTCTTCATCAGCACTCCTAATTTCGAAAAAAATGTGCCGATATCTTGCGAAGGCTCTCCCGTGAACACGTGAGCTAAATATTATTTCACTGCACGCAGCAGGGATCTTGCAATTTGGTTTTCAAACGCCGCTGGAAAGCGCCCGCTCTTCCTTCAACTAATGACGTCACTGGGGGCACCGACTACGCCGCTTTACATTTTTAGGGGCGAAGCTCCTTAAGCTGTGGGTCGGTTGTCACGCGTCGTATCGTGCAACCTACACCACTCACAATACCATGCAACGCCATGCAACGCCGGAAGGCTCGCCCTCGGCGCGTGCCTCCCGGCGCGCGAGCTCTCTCACTCTTCCATCTGCTGTCTTGTGAGAGAGAGACAGAGAGAGTGAGAGAGAGCGAAAGGCGCGCGTAGACTATGGAAACGCTCTTTCTTAGATGAACGCTCTGCCAGCTCGCAAAGAAGGAGAACGCGCCCTCACCCGCGAGAGACAACGTTGGCACAGGCAGCGTCTTCTAGCGACTCGCACCCCTCGCACCCCTCATCGAGTCCCTCCCGAGCACGGGCGGCTTCCCTGTGCGAGCGGTGATATACGCCGACGACGTCGCCTTGTACGTGCGGGGTCCCACGCGGCAGTGCAGCAGGGTGCGTGCATGCATGCAGGACGCTCTCCAGCGTGTCGCCGGATTCATCGACGGCATTGGCCTCACATTGTCGCCCTCGAAGACTGAGGCCCTCGTCGTGCACCCTCGTGCAGCTCAGCGTCGCTCCTTGCCGTGCCTCCAGCTCCATGGCGCGCCAATCTCCTGGCGAAAGTGCGTCCGCTACCTCGGGCTGACGATTGACAATCGCCTACGGTGGTCCCCCGCGGTGCGGCGCATTCGGCAGGAGTCTCGTCGCGTCGAGGGCGTTGTGCGAAATCTGCTGGCTCGCGGGAACGGCTGCCCTCCCTCGTTTGCGTGTACCATGTACGAGGCGATGGCGCTGTCCCTGGCGTTCTACGCCCTCCCTCTCTGCAGTGTGCCTGTGCTTCAGTGGCGCCTGATTGACCGGGACCATCGGCGAGTCCTCCGCATGTGCCACGGGATGCCCCGCAGCTCCCGTGTAGCGGACACCCTCGCGGAGGCTCGTGCGTGGCCCCCATCTCTCACGGCTGACATGCGTGCACTGTGCCATATCGAGAGGCTCCATAGGGCGCCTGGTGCCGGCCCCCTCCTCGACAGACTGCGGCGGGTGCCGCACTCGCGCGTGGGGCGGATGGTCGAATTGTACGACAGCATTGTGGTCGATGACCCCGTGACCTGTGCGCGTTGGCCGTCACCCCACCGCAGTGTCCATTTGCCTGTGTGTGTGAACTTCCCAGGAGTGAGCACGAAGCGTCACACACCTCACGGTGCCATCGCGCAGGAGGCGGCGGCGCGAATGCAAGACGACTTCGCCGGCAGGCTCCATGTCTTCTCCGACGGGTCAGTGCTGCAGGACCGCTCCGCCGCTGCTGCCTGCACAGCTCCCGAGCTCGGCGTGGACAAGCAGTGCCGACTCAGCTACTGTGCTTCCTCTACGACAGCGGAACTGGTCGGGCTACAACTGGCTGCTGACCTCCTCCTCGAGTCGCCGGCCGTTACGAGCGCAGCGATATTCTGTGACTCTAAACCGGCCTTGCGTCTGCTCGCGAAGGAGGAACGCGGCCCGCCGCTCGCCCAACGAGTCGCTCACAGTCTGCTGTCTTTACGGGAGCGCGGATGCGACGTCGTCCTGCAGTGGCTTCCCGCACACGTGGGCATCGCGGGAAACGAGGCAGCGGACGAACTCGCTAAGCGCGCCCACTCTGCCGACATCCCGCTGTCCGATTGCGCCAGTTCGTACGACTCTGCGCTCATCAATTTTCGTAGGGAACTGGCGCGATCCCACCCTGACTCGCGCATCGCCGACGGCTGCCCGCCACGCCCACTGCCCGCGACCGGTTTCACTCGGCGGGAGCGTGCACTTCTCTTCACCCTTCGAACCGGCGCGGCGTGGACAGCCGAACGCCGTCATCGACTTCGCGGTGCCGTCTCTCCCGCGTGCATAGACTGCGGGGAGGTGGAAACCCTCGCACACCTCCTGTGTGGCTGCCCTGCCTTCGCCTCCGCTCGAGAACAGTTGTGTGCCAGCTACCGTAAACACGGCCTGTCGTGCTCAACACTACAGGACTTGTTGCACCCGGCTGGTTGCACTGAACGTCGCCGCTCCGCTCTTTCCGCCCTCCTCAACTTCATCGAGGACACGGGGTTGGCCGGGCGGCTATGACAAACTAGCGTGTATTTTAAGTGTTTAAGCTAGCGTGTGTTTTTAAGTGTTTAAGTGTCTTTTAAGTTCTTAAGTTCGAGCTTGATGTTTACCTGTGTACAGAGTGGTGCCTATGCCCGTGTCTCCGTCTTCTAAGTTCTACTTTATCTTTCCTTCTCTGTTTTAGTCCCCCTCCCCCATCCCCCGCACAGGACGGTTGAGGTGTCCTCCTCAACGAGAGACAGTTACTATCCTGTGCTTTTCTCTTCTTTTCAAATAAAGAATCTCTCTCTCTCTTCTAGCGAGTTTCTTGATTGAGAAATACCGACTGCTCGCGCTGGAGAACCGTTCACCGGCCACCCATATATATATATATATATATATCACAGAATTGACGATGCGCCTCTTAGAGAACGACGGTTTATTAAGTCAACGTTTCGGTCGGAGCCCGACCTTTTTCAAGACATATATATATATATATATATATATATATATATATATATATATATATATATATATATATATATATATGTGTGTGTGTGTGTGTGTGTGTGTGTGTGTGTTTGTGTGTGTGTGTGTGTGTGTGTGTGTGTGTGTGTGTGTGTGTGTGTGTGTGTGTGTGTGTGTGTGTGTGTGTGTGTGTGTGTGTGTGTGTCAGTGCACGTTAAAAAACCCCAGGAGGTCGAAATTTCCGGAGCTCTCCACTACGGCGTCTCTCATAATCAGAGCTGGTTTTGGGACGTTAAACCCCACAAATCAATCAAGTCAACCGTACAGTGGAGGGGCTCCGGAAATTTCGGCCACCTGGGGTTTTTTTCATGTGCACTGACATCGCACAGCACACGGGCCTCAACGCTGCGTCTCCACAGAAGTGTAGTCGCCGGAGGCCGGGATTCGATCCCGCGACCTGATTCGATCCCGTGTCAGAAGCCAAGCGCCATAGACCACCGTGGCGGGGCTAATTTGTTGCCTTCTAAACGAACAAATAAAGCGTGGTAGATTAGCTTTCCACGACCATCAAGTCAGCTAACGATATATCTACGTCAAGCGATTTAATCGGTGACCGTCGTGACGTCATTTGCAGGAAAAAAAGTGGTCTCTTTCCACCTGTGTTTTGAAACCAAGGTGCGAATTCCTTAGTGCGTGCAGTGCAAAATTATTTGGCTGACGTGTCCACGGCAGCCACCTCGACTGATCCACACTATTTTATAACTTAGTTCAAGAAACTTCACAAGGCCCTTTTAGGGCATGAAGTTTAGCTTGTATGTGCTCAGATGCGTATGCTGCAAGATCTGTGCTGTGCATGAACATGTGCTACACGAATGTGCACAGATTGTGCAAGTGGCCGGGAATATTACACACTGGGGACAGTAACGCTGCGCAACAAGCTATCACGAATCATTCTACGAACTATGACTTTACGACAAGCTCCTCTGATATAAGGGCCGATCTTGGATGGCCGACTTTGCAAGATAGACGGAAATACATGCGCCTAAATCTCTTTCACAAAATTTTTGTTGGAGCAACAGGCCTAAGGAAGGAAGGATATATCCTTGATCCTACCTACAGGTCAGCCCGTCGGGATCCTTCTTTAAAGGCCAGAGAATACAGCTGTCGTATTAACGTACACAAGCATTCGATTTTTCCTAGAACATGCCAAGATTAGATTAGTTTACCGCAGGAGGTTGTCTTGTCGCCAATCAGTTCCTTTGACTGTGCCCTTGCTGATTTTTTGTCTCACTATAGGTATCGCGTCATCTTTATATATCATACAAGCAACCCTTGTCTATTAATCTGTTTGTAATCATTTATAATGTGATGTTCTTGGCTTCAGTGTCATCATATTTTCCGAGTGTTATGTTCACAGTGTAGACATGTCATCTGTAATCTTAACCGTATTGTTGATCTTGATATGTTAACTCTTGATGTTGTAACCGCCTGTAATGTAATCTTTTTTTTTCCTGCAGTAATGCCCACCGGGCGCTGTAGGTATCTGAATGAATGAATGAATGAATGAATGAATGAATGAATGAATGAATGAATGAATGAATAAATAAATAAATAAATAAATAAGGAAAAATGCAGCCGGGAATACTCTTTCATATGACGCTTAATTTCTTCCACCTCATTTACCTAAAGCGCTGAAGGATCGCCTAGCCGAACAAAGCCTTCATCCTCATTACAAATGCTTTGGTACGAATAATCTGGTCGTTCCCTTTTCTTTTGCAGAGGGATCGGCGGTCACATGTGAGTACGCTTACAAACTCT
The DNA here is from genome assembly GCA_013339685.2 of Hyalomma asiaticum. Lineage (NCBI taxonomy): Eukaryota > Metazoa > Arthropoda > Arachnida > Ixodida > Ixodidae > Hyalomma > Hyalomma asiaticum. Next base: position 48,603,739 of record CM023487.1, on the reverse strand, counting down.
ATATTTGTAACGCGTGCGCGGTTGAAATTGAGCTATGGCGCAGTAGAAATACTGTTATGTTGTCGTGATTGATGGCCGCCAGAGCCTAAATTTCGTTTATTCTAAGGGGTCATTGAGCTCGCGTGAACTTCCGTTCTTGCATTTTTTCAATAACTGTGGTAGCACAGGGTAACGGTACACAAGAAGAACACGGAGACACACACACAGAGCTACCTGTGTCTCCATGTTCTCCTTGTGCCCTGTTACTTTTTGCTACCATAGTTATTCAAAATGTCATACCAACAAGCCCGTCTTGCAACTTTACTCGATTGTATTTTTCAGCTGCTTCAGAGTAAGCATATCCGTCCGTCTCTTTCATTTTTCTTTTTTGTGTTTTTGCAATCAACGTTCTGTGTCAGTGATTTGATTGATTTGATTTGTGGGGTTTAACGTCTCAAAACCAGCTCTGATTATGAGAGACGCCGTAGTGGAGGGCTCCGTAAATTTCGACCACCTGTGGTTCTTTAACGTGCACTGACATCGCACAGCACACGGGCCTCAACATTTCGCCTCCATCGAAATGCATCGAAATTCGATCCCGCGACTCTCGGATCAGCAGCCGAGTACCATAGCCACTAGACCACCGTGGCGGGACATCAGTGATTTCGTGCGCGCACGAAAGCCACCGTTAGATAACCCTCGTAATGACCCTCGTAATGACCTCTTCTCGCCCTTTGGAAGTTCAATATGCTTGCCTTCTAAAGAGCTATAGCGTACTATGTACTAATAATCTAGAGCCGCAAAAAAAATAACTAATAAATCACGAAGAGTAAGGACAAGTGGGCATAAAGAAAATTTTGCCTATGCTTAATTGCAATGGGGGAATCATTGGTACACGCAACGAACGTGTACCAAAGGATAACTCGGCGATGTGAGGCTCGCGAGAACGCAGCCGTTCTTCCCGACAATTATATATTCCCGCCACCCACAACTGCACTTGCCCGAGCTCGTTGGTTATACACATCACGAGGAGTGCTTCCAGCCAATCGTATACCGACAAGGGCCCAGAAAGAATAACGACGCACCATGGCGGTGTGTGTCGTCATTCTTCGTCTGGACGTTGCCCGCGTGGCTGGCTGAAAAAAAGAACACTTCTCGGCTCCGTTCGTCCAGTGGGCAGCGGCGCTGCCGGAATCAAATGGCCGACACATAACAAAAGCCCCTTAGCGATATGTAGACATCTCTTAACAAATGACCATCAGGAGTAACGGCTGTCGCACATCTGGGCAGTGGAGCTGTTTATAGGATCGTCATGGCGACCAATTTCTTTTCTCCTCGACCCACTACTCACACTCTTGGCTAAGCCCAACGCAGTATTATAAGTCATGTATATTATGGTCCACTGTTACACTCTTAGTCAGGTACTGGATAACGAACTGCCTGGAGGCGGTACGCCTCAGCCTCACGGCTAGCGTGCTGGCTATAGAAAGCCGAGCGAAAAAAAATAGCCGTGACGCTCCCTCTGCGCCGCGGAATGCATGTGCGCATGCGCACGCTTGCGGTCTGCAAAAAAAGAGGAAGAAAATGGGCGAGGAGACGCCGGCGCTGTGCACGCTCGAAGGGCCGAAGCGCAGTCGTCGCGGGCTTCGCCATTGGATCTCTTTGTTCTGTGAACGCCGCCTGCGAGCTGTGCAACCGAGTCGGCCGCGTGTGCTGTTTCTGTGCCGTGAGATTCGCCGTGTGGTCTCCTCAGTGAACGCGAAAGGAGTGTTACGCCAACGCCGCCTGCGAGCTGTTCAACCGAGTCAGCCGCGTGTGCTGTTTCTGTGCTGCGAAATTCGCCGTGTAGTCTCCTCAGTGAACGCGAAAGGAGTGTTACGCCAACGCCGACTGCGGGCTGTGAAACCGCGTCGGCCGCTTGTGCTGTTTCTGTGCCGCGAGATTCGCCGTGTGGTCTCCTCAGTGAACGCGAAAGGTGTGTTACGCCGACAGTACAACACAGCGCTCTACGAGAAGGCTTCGCCATGAAGGCTGAAGTGAGCGAGCCGCTGCGCACACCGAAGCAGGCACGGCCCAGTACAGAACACGAATGGTGAGTGATGCAGCTGTATTTCTCTGTAGAGGCCCGCGCAGGTGTCGTGCGACACTGCGTGTCGTCAGTAACGCGCAATAAATAGTAAGAAGATCGAGTATTAGCATTTAGCAACGATCGACGTGAAAGAAATGTGTGTTTGGAAACAGATGAAGGCAATGAAGTCATTTCACGGGCAGTCGATCGACAGACGCGAGCGCCCATGATAGGCATATTGTGCGATATCATTTGCTTGCGATAAAGCTTGAGTGTGTCTGCATGGGGCTTTTGCTGAATATAAAACGAAGCGAAACGGCGCCTCGGTGCTTAAGGTGCTCGGCTGCTGACTCCATAGACGGGGGCTCGAACCCGGCTGCGGCGGCGGCATATTGGTATAGGGGTCAAGCTAGTGGCCCGTGTAGATTTAAATGCACGTTAATGAGAACGATAATGGTCGAAATGTCCGCGGCACTATGGTGTGCCTCATAACCACACCTCATATTCGCATCGTGACTTCGGCACGTAAATCCCCACAAGTTATTACTCAAGCGAAAGGCTGCGGTTATCACGCCGTCATATGATCATAATTTCAATTCTATCATATTCGCACAGTTATGGTACCTGATTTTTTTTTAAATCCTCAGTCAGGACGACGACGTGTGAGTCATTACTGCGTCAGCAGCTGTGTTTGATCAAAAAGCATTTGTCCAACGTGGTTAATCGCAAAATCCGTTTTGCTAATATTTACAAATTTTCAACTATTTTAAGTGAACATTCTGCGTTAACATCAGTGACCGTGAGAGTAAGTCTAGAGATGGACACGACAGAACTCCACCTCTGACTTTCTTTCACATTTATTTGCCTTCCAGCATATCGCACGTATGTTAGTGCGGCACAACGCTGCCCTAAAAACACTTAGCAGAATCTCTGTAGAATGCCTACTATGTGCCTTGTAAACGAAATTCTGGAATAAGAGAAGTCGAGTAGGAATATTGGGTGAAACATAACTTTTGTTTCCAAATATACCTAATGAGTCTCTTTTTTTCTTTGTCCTTTTCAGGAAGCCCGTTCCGGTAAAGCAGCAAGAATTGCTGACCCACTTGTTTGTCCACAAGGCTTTCCATTGTGGGAAGACTCTCGACTCTCGTGGGCCTTATAGTACACAATACCAAAGATTTAGCATATTCGGAACTATAGAGCGAAATTTGGGAATGGTTCAGCGTGTTGTGCACAGTACCACCTGCAAACCTTTCTAAACAGTATGCCGCTGAAGCATCAAATTTATTTCATTTCAACAAGCTTAAGCCCTGGCTACTTCCATACTACATGTTCTCAGCTTCCGTTTAGGCTCATAATGTAATATGTGCTTGGCTTCGGTGTGCCAAGCAACGAGCCAGTATGGGAAGCCAATTTCTAACTTAACGGATGTCGTAGCTTAATTCCAAGGGGACTTTGCAGCCATGGTGTCCGGTGTTCATTTTAAACAGGTTACTTATGCACTACCCATCAATTATGTATTTAACGACGATGAGAAAGAGTGATGAATCTCGTCACGATTGATAGCACAATGCTGAGCGTGTAATGAAATATGTTAATAAACAACACTGAGGCTGTGCTGTGTATGTTATTGCTCCATGTGTGCAACGTGCGACAGCGGTTCTGTGCGTGCTTATGAAATTGTCTGTCACCACGTTGATGTGACAAGTCTTGTTGTTTTGGTTTTAATAAAGTATAACAACAAATGTTTGTTGTGTCAGTTGTGGGACCAATTGTCATGCATGCGAACAGAACTCGTGGTTGAAAATAAACAGCGAAAATGCGTGTCTCTCATTGTTACTGCAGATGTTGCGCCAAACAGACTTAAAAGTTTGTTGCGACATATTGCACGAATTAAACGGGAAACGTGAAGCCAGAGAGAAAGGGGTTAACAGTGGTGATCGAACAAGGGCTGCTTGGTCATGTAATAATCAGGTAAATTGAAAGCATCTGTTATGAAATAAATTTAAGCATCAAGGGCACGGTACACGTGTTGAGGGAACCAGAGCCCTCCGTCTCGTGTGTGTGCGTAACGTGCTTAACCGTCCATTATACCAACAAGCCTACGTTTCTGCACCTGTGACGAGAAATATTATAGAAGCTGTTGATGTTGTTTGTTTGGTCCTTTCATTGAAAACTACAGTCACAGATAATTTCAGAGTCATACCACAGTATCTGTGCAAGAGATCTCACGTCGGCGTTCGCAACAGGGAAGTATCAAAAGTTTTTATTTTTAAAAGGAAACCTGCCATTGCAGAATTTGTGGAAGTTGTGCTTCACCCCGATGCACGCCTTTCACATACGCTGTGATAGCTTCTAGTACATGACACTGAAATTGAAGGTGCATTAGTAAGACAAGCACCTTTGGCAGCGTAAAAATTCTATATCGCCGAGTGCTGTGCAGAGAACATGCCGCAGCAAAGCGCCCACAGCGCAAGCGCTGATTGCGGAAACAGCTGATCGTCGAATCGCTCGATATAGGCCACTGCCGCTGCCCGTAGCTCGCGACAGAACGCGTACGTCAAGTGCGTATATGTTGTTATAGGCTTTTTTAAATATTTGTGCGCCGAGTGCTGTGCAGAGAACATGCCGCAGCAAAGCGCTGATTGCGAAAACAGCTGATCGTCGAATCGCTCGATATAGGCCACTGCGGTTGCCCGTAGTTCGCGAGAACGCGTACGTTAAATGTGTATATGGTGTTATAGACTTTTTTAAATATTTGTGTTGCCTCGGCACTGCCGTATCTAACTTTATATGCGAATAGCAGATATTCCTCGAACCGCCAACAGCACGCTGCGGCCTCACGACGCTTGTAGCTCGCGGCTGCAATAATCACAACACTGCTTACTGCTGAACAGCATATGCGCGTGGAATGCGTGAACTTCATTGTGGCACATTCAGACGTTATCGTTATGCTGGTATTGCTGCGTACTTCTTGCGGCAGCGACGCTTGTGATGCATGAAGCAGAAGTCGAGAGGTCAACGATTTATGACGTTACCGGCACGAAACGACCAACCGAAGCAACGTTCAGGCAAGAGCGGTTTGCAGTGGTTTTCATAGCTCCCGAAAAGTCCTGTATTTAGCGAACACAGAGACATACATGCGGATAAACGTATAAGTTACGAGCACCGCTGACGAAGGAGGGACAAAAAAGAACACATGGTATATATATACCCGTGAAAATGCACGCCGATGTGTGGTGGCGCTGTGGCGTAATCGGTAAGTCATCGGGTTGCGGTGCGTGCGTACCCGGGTTCGATTCCGCGGTGGTTGTTGCTTGTGTACGAGTGTCCTATTGAGTGCATACTTTGATTTCTGTCTGTAAGTGCCTTGACATGTTACCTGGTAGCGAAAATTGCGGGTTGAATGCTCATATGAGCGCTGCAATTAACATTTTATTCCGCAGCCGCCTTGGGGCCGCCTAAACGCGGGGCCGCCTGTCTGGCTTCACGCATGAAGCGCAAGCCGCGTCTAGCCAGGAAAATTTTGATCTGAAATCCTGCGTGAGTTCCGTCACGGCTACGGGGTGGGGCCGCTTAGAATTGGGCCGCTGCCTCTGGATGCCTCCTACGGAGCCGCATAACGAACTGCATAGCGGCGGCCCAAATTTGACTTGATTTCCCGCCTGCAGGTGTGGACTCTAGGCAGGACCTGACTAAGAGTGTAGAGGGAACACGCGCGCGCGTGTTCACTCTAACAGTGGACCTAGCTGCACGAAGGGCAACGTGGAAAGAAAGAAAGAAAGAAAGAAAAAGAAAGAAAGAAAGAGAAAAAAACGCTCGTCGCGCGTCCCCAACAGCCTCGGGTTACACAGGAGAAGAAAGCGGAGCCGTCCTTGTCCGCACCGTTGGCTTCAGCTTGTTTCTGCATGTTAGTGAGGGTGATAGTGAAAGGGATACTGATAGTGATAGTGAACATGACACCCTTGGCCTGTTAGGTCACCACAAACGATAAAAGTACAGCTTCGCTGTTCCCCCGCGGTTTTTACTATTCGTGGAACTGGTTCGAATTCTTATATTTCCCTTGGTATTTCCTACTTTCTTTGTATTACCTCTCGATGTGCACGTGAAGGGACGAAGCATGTACATCCAAGATGGCATTGTACGTGGGACTAGCCTTTTTCCTGGTGACCCTCGTCACTACCATCGTCCTGCTCACCACCAGCAACGGTAACGGTGAGCACGTCACTGCGTTTCACCTTTCGTGTTTACCGGTACATTGCACATTGGCTTACGGTAAATGCTCGCTCGGTCTCCAACGTCTCCGTTCGTGGAACTGTTCCATGCATAGTACGCGAAACCATAAGGTGCGGGGGGAAAATCATACACGATAGGCAAGTAGTGTGATGATGCGTGCTGCAACTTTCCGCGAATGTTTTGGACTCTGCCTGTGTTAACAATTATTATGAACTTGATCTTGTTTACAAAAAAAATGCACTTAGGTTGAGAATAGCCCGACGCTTGGCCTTTTGGTGAAGAAACCGAAAGTCCAGCCTTTGTAGACACGTACACGGGAGGAGAGTTTAGAAGAACACACACTGGGTGAGAAAGGCAGTCGGTGCGCAGTATATATTCGCCGAGGTGCAGGTTCTTGTGTTGACAAAAGAGTACTGCGGAATCCCGCAAGATGGAGTAACATTTACGAAAGGGAACGTAGCATCCACCCATTCGTAGCATAAAGCTAGAAGGAAATTCATACGGATTTCTCAGAAATCAAAGCTTCTTAGAGATCACAAAAAAATTCGTTTTGGCCCTAGGATCGAACCCAGGACCAACGCCTGTCCGGGCCAGCTGAGATACCCTGGGGGCTAGGAATTGATAGCGTGGCGGCGTCCTTGTGTTGGTTGATTAGTGAAACAATTAATGAGAATCTCACGAACGTTAAGGTCAGTTCGGGCAAAATGCCTTTGTGTCCTTCATTCAGAATTTTCAAGTCATGTTTTAATGAATGCAGGGAGTGCGTACATTTCCGTAAGCAGGTTCGGCTTTTAAGAAAACAGGCGATAGTGGTACCCTGGCTAACATTTACTTTTCGGCATTAGTCTGGTTCCGACAACGTCCTTTCCCTGCTCTGCCGAATGATTAACCGGCAAAAATGAATTGTACTACATCCTCGAAAAGAACAAATCGTTCAACACAATACACTCTTGACAATTTCACTTCATCGGAAGTGGCCTAAAGCTGAGGAAGCAGCTGAACAATATTTGCAAGTTTTACACCAACCTCTACCAGTGTCACAGGGGCCTCGAATAATCCGCAAGTGTTGGACACTTCCGCAGTCTCTAGTGACACCTTACCTCCTCGTTCTGGCCATGCGATTCACATAGTGTGCACGACGCGCGCCAAGGCTCTTTCGCGTCGCAAGCTCGTGCGCGTACCTCATATCACACCTGCGCCTTGGCCACGGCTGGTAATGATGGTCGCTGGGTATTCACGCGTCAAAACCGCGATATCATAACGAGGGCATGCTGTGCGTTGAAGTTCGACCACCTGGAGTTTTTTAACCTGTCCTGGTATCTCTCTTGCTTTCGTGGTGTACAAAAAATCGAGCTTTTCCGTGCAAGGTGTTCAGCCAACAAGCTCCTCAAGGTTATGCAATGCGCTGCAGAAACACCAAAGAGGGGAGGGGGGGCTCGAAAGTATAGGGAGATGGCAGTTATGCAGCGCTCAGAAATGTTCCAGGGTGCTTCGACACAGAACCCTTCCTCCCCACCCCCGCCCCGTGCCGCCAGGCTACGACCTTGATAGAGTGCCCGACTTCCATCATCTCTCGAATAAGCCTAATATGTCTGGATTGATCTATTAGACCCTTGGACAGCTGTATTAATAACGTACTGAGTGAACACAAAACTAATGATGATGATGATGATTAGTGGTTTTTAATGGCTCAAGGGCCATGGGTGGCCAACACAAAACTAAGGTCTGCAAAGTTTCATCGTACGGTTCTCTCCCCAACCTTCGTTGTAAACAGCACTAGCGCTTGCTTCTCTTTCAGCCAACAACCAATAATATTAAGTGTGGACTCGGTGGACTTGTATTATATAGAAGCCAAGCACATTCCTGGTCTCGGGTCGGGAAGGGTGTCTCATAAGGAATTGAAATTCTTACTCTACCATTTCGTCACAAACACAAAGACCACGGAATACGGAAGACTAGTCCGTTCTCATTGCGCACCCCCCCTACCTCCCCCGCCCCCCAGAATGACTCGTAAATTCTGCCTTGACAGTCAGTACTCACACTGGTAAGACATTCAATTATACTTTCACGGGAGGCGAACTGACTGATCGATGAGAAACTCCCTCGTTGATCAAGCGTGTCTTGACAGGCAGGAATGACCAATCAGTGAGGACCAGAACAGACTGGAATTCCGCATTCCCGATAGCGCATAAGTACCCTATTCCCATCTCTGTATAAGCGCCGCGAGTTCCATTCCTTCGCAGATGTGACTACAGATGAAGACCACAACGGCTTCAATGACGACGTTCCTAGCGGCCAATCCGGCACATTAAACTACGTGACACGTGAGTACGCACCACCACGTGACAGTGAGTTTTATTCCTCGTCAAATTTTGGGAGAGGTGTGCTTATACCATAAAGCGAGGCGGTGGCCCATTGACCTGTGGTTTGTAGCACTTTATATGCAAACTACAACGAACACATCTGCCCGATTACGTGGTTACTGTGTGGGTGCTCTTGGTCGTTACAACACAATTACGCAATCGTCATCGAGAGCGTTAAAAGAAAAGCCGGCTCCGCTTCAGTGGTTTGCCTATTGCCCTTGTTTTGTGTTTGGACTGTCCTTCGTACTATTTCTGCTTAATTTGATCTAAATTTTGCGATTCATTACCGCTAATCTGTATCCCTTATTTTACTGCAGTAATCTGGTTTATCTTGACTAATCTCAATCTAAAGATCCATTTAATTTATTTTTAACAGTTATTGACCGGTTTTATGGAAAGTCATCGGGGTACGTGAGCTTACGCTGCTGTGTAGCGCAGTGGTTTATATGCCCGCGTTTCCCTTATGTATCTCTTGTGCTTATCGTCGCCGTCTTCGAATTATTCTCGTTCAGTTTGATCTCATTATTCGAATGTTTACCCTTAATGCGTATCTTTTCCTTTATTATACTAATGTAGTATATATTAACCATTCTTAATCTGGATCTGTCTTAACCGGTTTTGGTCAGTGATTAGCATGTCGCAGCCGTTTTCAACTGCTCTTTCCTGGTCGTGAGCACGACTTGAGATACGACACGACGTGCAGACGCCGACAGCCCACTCCCCTAAACTGCTCTGCAACTGAAATCAGCAATGCAGGGCCGATACACGCAGTCATATATTGCACTGCGGACACTGTACTCCATCAGTCTATTCAGCTCCTTTCTAACCCTGAAGCCTCGCTCACTTAGCAATAGGCACTCACTGCCTTCTTTATGTTGTCAGTGTCCAACTGCCGGGACTGCTGTGAAACGATGACGCTTCTCTGCACAGGAGTCTTTTGTCTTGCAAACGTTGTGCCCGTTTTATTTGTTTCTTTGTGCCTCGACTTGAAGCGACATTGAAGTGAAACAGTGAAGTGGTTTAGACATAAATTATAGTTGCAGGGGTTGTATCGTCGCTGACTTCGCCAAGTTGACTTTTCAACATTAGAAGAGAAAAATGTGAGAGCCTCATTTTTGAATTTCGCGCCGAAGCATGGGTCCTACGACGTCGCAAGGGCCCGGTCACATCGTTTCCATAATCCCAATATTGATTCGTTTGTATTTTCTTCTATTTATTTGATGCACTTTCCATATTTGCTTTTGATAGCTGTTGTAACATTTTTTTTTTTTTGTAGAGGTGTGATACATGGCTTCGAAAAGTATACTTATTTATCCACACGAGCATGCATACTGCATTAATCACGTTATTTTATTTTATTTATTTAAATCATTTCTTTCGTCCTTGCAAGTGTTGTTTGCTGACGTGTGTGTACGGTGGCTTGGTCACGTTTAAGCTGCTTGAACAGCTTTTTTTCTGCCTGGCCTCCTGCATCATTGTTGTACCTGTTGCGAACACATTTCAATTCAATTCAATTCGATTCGATCTCTCACTATCTTATTCTCGCCAAATTCGCTCAACAACATTTTCTTAAACACGCTGCTAACTCTCTGGCTCTTCTTTGGTACATAATGTGTATGTCGTTTGCCTAAAAATAATTACATGGGCCCTAGGAGGCGCTGTCAGAGATCTATAACGTAAAACATACTAGTGCATTCAATGATGATGGCGATGATGGTTGTGGTTCGGTCAGGAAATGGCGCTAATTTCTGCAGCCCATGTAGGGAGCACGGCCTAAGCGTCCGTGAAGGAAGGAGAAAGGAACTGAAAGAGATAGAGAGGAGAGAAAACCCGTAGTGGAAGGCTCCGAAAATCTGACCACCTTTGGGAGTGTGTCTTCGGGAGTGTGTCAAGCCTGCATGGCGTCGCGTATGCCACATCCGCAACAGTCCTTCTTTCGCGGGTGGTACGCTTCCTGAAGCGCTTCTGTGCGTTGGCACAGAGTTTCCAGCGTTTCATTCAGTAGACACGCTGCCTGTAATGCTGGCTGCTACGAATCTCAGTATCAAATTGTCACCGATCGATTTAAGGCAGCCTTCAAAGCAAGTGAAACCCTAAGAACGGGTTCTCGCCCCCTTCGTCTTTAGCTAAGCTGCGCGAAGATCACTTTAATCTTCTTCGAGGAGGGTGTATAACATGAAACGATTCATCCCCTCTATCACCTAAGCACGCGTATTCAAACGACAGAAGCAAACTGTCCGCCCCTCAAAGGCAGGATGCATGATGCTGCCAGGAAGTCCTCGTTGTCGCGCTGCAGTCAACTAACCGGGCGCCGCACTAGGACCAGGTCTTTATTTATTTATTTATTTATTTATTTATTTATTTATTTATTTATTTATTTATTTATTTATTTATTTATTCTGTCTACCCCATCAGGAATCATAACATATGCATGGGTAATGAGAGATACGAACGAGGAAGTGATTTATTTATTTATTTATTTATTTATTTATTTATTTATTTATTTATTTATTTATTTTCACATGGTCCCGCCCTTACAATCCAACAGGAGGCAAGACTCCGCAGGCTGGTGTGCGTAAGTATAATACATGAAGTTCTTTTGCGCCCCGACTGCCACTTATTGTTTATGCATGTACGTATCTACTCGTGACAATAAAGCGTCGTCTTAGAAAAAGACCGCTTTCTGGGTTATGCTGTCATGTTCTCCTTGACATCATGTTGTTTCTGAAATGAAACGTGACGTCACGTTAAAGCACTATGCCCTCCGACTACGGTTCGCAACAGTTTCGCAGCAGCTCGATTGGAAGCCAATTACGGCCAAATCCCTATGAAGCTGGCGTTTAAAACTGTTCCGTGAAACTAGATGGACATCGTACTTCCGGTCCAGTAATACCTCCACAAAACTTGCCGACACACTGCATCGCCGGCAGCAGCAAAACTGCTTCAAGTACAGTGGCTAGAAGTACTTCAAGTGCGACACGGAGAAAGACGCGTGCATGGTACGCTACGTACTAACTTAAGTATGCGTTGTTTGTACAGTGTACGTTCACAGCGACGCTCTACCCTGCCGTAGTTATTTTGCCTCGTCAGCAAGAAAAAATGTTGGCCAATCCCGGAGTTTGTGCAAAACCTGTGAGGTGCAGGAAGCTTCAAGTGTTCCGCTATATTATTATTATTATTATTATTATTATTATTATTATTATTATTATTATTATTATTATTATTATTATTATTATTATTATTTATTTATTTATTTATTATTTATTTTCACATGGTCCCGCCCTTACAATCCAACAGGAGGCAAGACTCCGCAGGCTGGTGTGCGTAAGTATAATACATGAAGTTCTTTTGCGCCCCGACTGCCACTTATTGTTTATGCATGTACGTATCTACTCGTGACAATAAAGCGTCGTCTTAGAAAAAGACAGCTTTCTGGGTTATGCTGTCATGTTCTCCTTGACATCATGTTGCTTCTGAAATGAAACGTGACGTCACGTTAAAGCACTATGCCCTCGACTACGGTTCGCAACAGTTTCGCAGCAGCTCGATTGGAAGCCAATTACGGCCAAATCCCTATGAAGCTGGCGTTTAAACTGTTCCGTGAAACTAGATGGACATCGTACTTCCGGTCCAGTAATACCTCCACAAAACTTGCCGACACACTGCATCGCCGGCAGCAGCAAAACTGCTTCAAGTACAGTGGCTAGAAGTACTTCAAGTGCGACACGGAGAAAGACGCGTGCATGGTACGCTACGTACTAACTTAAGTATGCGTTGTTTGTACAGTGTACGTTCACAGCGACGCTCTACCCTGCCGTAGTTATTTTGCCTCGTCAGCAAGAAAAAAATGTTGGCCAATCCCGGAGTTTGTGCAAAAACCTGTGAGGTGCAGGAAGCTTCAAGTGTTCCGCCTATTATTATTATTATTATTATTATTATTATTATTATTATTATTATTATTATTATTATTAATACATGGCGCTCCGTCTGCTACTTCTCTTGTTTACATTTCTTTTATCGTTGCGCCACGTTGTTCACTTAAGCTTTGCACCAACTAGAGCAACGTAGAACGCTGTTAAAAAAATATACGCCACACAAGATACGGCTACATCAGATTGTGCAAAAGCTCTGGTCCCAACGTCGCTCTCACCGCGAAGGGGACGTCACCGACGACGTCCACACTTGGCCACATTGACTTTTGTTACCACTCCTAGTACCAAAATTACCAGGCGTTCTCGTGAGTAACAACTACAATTCTCTTTGCTACAAAAAGAAATGCTGTAGGCTGCTATAACAGCACACTCCCTTACCATTTGCCTTACAATGATCGCAACGAAACAAATCTAACGTGCATATCTAGCTGCATAGTGGTATTGAGTAGGTTCATAATAGTCATGCGAACAATCGCAGGGCGAGAATGGACACCTTGGCGACACGAGTGGACATTGTTGCAAGTGATTTAGTGGCGGTGTTATTATTTCTACGGAGGAATTCAGTCGTATTGCATCACAACAGTGTATCTTTTTTAACAATTTGGAAGCACGTCATTGAAGCATGCAAGAAACGCCTAACGCTGTCATTACGCGATTCGACCTACTTGCAGAAGAAAGGAGGGGGTCCAGTTAAGCACATTAGGTTATTATATGCTCTCCAAACTACGCCGTTTTAGTGATAATTATTAGTTTTATTTACATTTTCTCTATTTCAGGAGCTTTACGTAGCAGCTGTTTCTATTGAAATTGCATAGAAGCTGTTCATTGCTATTCTCTCACCATTGCCCTCGTGTACTTTTGTTTCGTTGTCTGGGTGATGCTGCCGGCCAAGCTGTGAGATGCAGATTTTTCGAGCGCCGCAAGCATGATCTGTACGGGCCGTTGTGTACCCTTCATGTCTTTTGTTTAAATAAACTAACACTAAACTTTCGTACACGTTCGAGTATACAAATTGAAATCCGCCCAACGATAAGTCAATCGGAGTGGCGGTTTGGGCTTGTTCGTACATCATACATTTGTTGGTACATTTGTTGTAGCACAAATTTGGCACAAGGACATAGAAGAAGGACACATGCACAGTGCTACTCGTGTGTGTTGTAGCTTTCTTACGATGATGATGACGATTGTTGTGATGGTGATGATGATGTCGTTTGCATACTAGCGGAAAGACGTGCGCGGCGTGCCGCCGGCGGAGAAACGCTTCGGCGGCGACACAGCCACACTGCTCGCGGCGAACCGCGGCGGCAGCCCCGCGAAATCCCGCCCCCTTCGGGCGAACGAGCGCGAGACGCAAGCGAGCCACCGCACGGGTACGAAACGAGCCTCCGGGCGGGTCCGCATGACTCCGCGATGAAGCGCGTACGTCACGGAGGGGAACGCTCTCATTGGTCTTCTCCCCGGCAGCACGCGGCGCGCCGCAAGAAATCACGCACGGAGCGATCCTTCTCGCAGCACGAGAACCCTGCCGCGCGGGCGCGGCAGCCTCGGAGGCTCACGTTTTGCCGCCGCCGGTGCGCCGCGCGCGTTTTTCCGCTAGTGCGCACGGGCCTTAAGTCATCGAAACGGCAACTGCTTTTTCACACTGCACCGCACGCATTGCGCAGCCAGGATGCTGGTGTGCACGTTCGGCAAGCTCGGCGTGCTGCCGGCGATGGTGCCGCCCGACGGCACGTGCGACGTCGTCTTCTACGAGGAGGTCTTCTACGACCACATGAACAGGAGAATACGGCCGACGCACTCGGCGAGGGCCTTCCACGTTCTGCAGGCTGTGCGCAGCACATATACGATGACCACCTTCGGGACTTCGATGGCCACCGGGTGAGCACCTCCTGCGCCCGGCTTTATCTTTGAGAGTAATTAGCGAAAAATAAGAAGGAAATAATTGAGCAGCCAGTCCCGTGTCGCGGGAGCAGCCAGTCCCAAGTTGGGGGCAAGCATGTTAGCGGTTGCATGTGCTCTTTCTTTCTTTCTTTCTTTCTTTCTTTCTTCCTTTCCCTCATTCTTTCTCGTTCTTTTGTTCACGTTTTTTTTCTCTTGCTGTCTTTCTTTCCCTCTTTCCTTTATTGGTTTCTTTCTTCTGTTGTTTCTTTGTTTTCTGCTTTCTTTTCTTTCTTTCTTTCTTTCTTGCTTGCTTGCTGTAGTCCTTTCCTTCCTTCTTTCTTTTTCTTCTGTTCGCGTCCTTTTTTTTCCTCTAGGTGTTTTTCTTTCCCTCTTTCTTTTGTTCATTTTCTTTTTGTCTGTTTTTACTTCTTTCTTTGTTTTCTGCTTTCATTTCGCCTTCCTTTCTTTCCTACGTTCTTTGCTACCAAAAACAAAGGGGTTCATGCGGCTCAGATATGTTCATACGTTCTGTGTTTGTCGGGCGCGCACTGAAGAGCCTGCACGTGTTACGAGCTCGCGCCTTGCGCTGCATCTATTTATTCATACGTACGAAGCCCCGTTGTAAAGAGCGCGTACGGTGAAACCAGTTTTAGTTTAGCGTTAGCGTGATAGCGGACGCCAAGGTGAATAGCGTTACCGTGCCGCAAACATTCGTTGCGGAAAGCGAGCTTTAGTTTAGCGGGATAGCGTTTACGGCCCGGCATGACTGTGGCGTCCCCTGGCGAAGAATGCAGGAGTTCAAAAAAAAGTGAAAAGAAATAAAACAAAAAATGATCACACGTACTCCAGCATGCAGTGGTATCCCAACTTTTCGAGAATAAAGATACATAAATATATACGAGTCACACTGCAAGAGCGAAAAATTGACACGCTGCAGAAATGGAAACAGCTAGGACTAGCAACGTTCGAAATGGGAAGCGATCTCGAAAACTCGGCTAAGTTATCCCTAATAATGCGTCGTCGAAGCTGCCTGAAGGCAAGCGAAGCCACTTTACACAGTCATTTGCTCCCGCACTAACACGAATGACGTCACGTACACCTTACACAGCCTCTACCAAGGCCTGTATAACTGCTTGTGCGTATGAGGGATATACGTTGCGTTCTGAGGGAGCCAGAGATTAGACATGGTGCGTTTCAGATATTTTGACAGAGACAATGTGCCGAGAATGAAAAAACCGTGGCGTCACCTCCTTAAAGTTTCCGGCGCGGAATTCAAAGTTAAAACATTGAGCTCGATTTTCTCTTCCAATGCAGAACGTGATAAACATCACTAGAGTCGAATTATTACACTTCCTCGTTTCCATGTGCAAACGGCAGTGGGCGCTCGCATAATGGAATTTCTGTGTGTAACGCGGAAAGGTAAACCGTGCATACGCCGCCATAAGGGAAGTAGACACATTGCGTAATGCGTCTCAAATGTAGTGTATGTTTGATCTGATGCACCACACCTGTGATGTCTCGTCTATCCAGGCAGCAGTGTCTGTAACTATTATTATTATTATTATTATTATTATTATTATTATTATTATTATTATTATTATTATTATTATTATTATTATTATATGCACGAGTCGGCCTTCGATTACCTTGCACAGGCAATACATGAAATGCCTTAGCAGTTGTCCCTCACATGGACCGGTATGGCACCTGTACGCGGTTGACAAGTCGCGATCTACAATTAAGTGACAAGCTTGTTCACTGCTAATACTAGAGTACGATTAATATACGGAAGGACATGCATATAATGCCGCCTCATAACCTGTCAGAACATGCTGACCATGAGTCGAATGTACGAGAACGTCCATGCAGGACAACGATGCTTAAGAAATCATTCTTTCCTCTAACCATTTTTCAAAGCGAGCAGCCTAAGATGCGCTTGTCGAACATTGTTAGATACGTACTTGCCATTTATTTGCGTTTTTTACACCACGGTTATTCACAAATTGACTCAGCAGGCTATCCTTCTGAAGTACATACTTCCTAAGTTACGTCTCGTGTTCTCCACGCGTGAAGAGTCATGGTGCGTTTTTTTTTTTCGAACGAATCGTTAAAATTGAGTATTGATTTTAGGAGGCCACGAATTTCATCAAAACACTAGATTTGTCAGTTATTTACGAGTTTCGTGTGACTGCCAGGTACTTACATTGCCTACGGTTCTCGGCTTCTAACCCTAAGGACGCCAGTTGAATCCTCGCCATTTCGATGAAGGCGAAATGCTAAAAGACACTACATATACTGCGCAATATCAGTGCAGGTTGAAGAACATCAGGCGGTTGAAACCTACGGAGCCCTCCACTAGAGCGCGCCTCATAATAATATCGTAGCTATCGCATGTAAAGCAGCAGCCATCGTTTATTACGCGCTTAAAAGTTGAGCATGTCACAAGGTATCGACAGCAGTGCGGAAGTCCACCACTCCTTGCACACTACAGACTGAGCAACTCTGGGCTCTCTTAGACCTCTTATACTTCACCGACAATACTTTCAATGGGACTGCTTCCCGACCAATCAGGAGCTCGCGTCATGCGACGCAAAGCAGTAACACCGAACCCGTCATTTATTTCACAGCGCAATCGCCCATTCAGTGGGCAGCGACAAGGGCGGCGTTATGGCAGCGGTGGCAACGCTCTTCGATTCCGGCATGGTCCATTTCGGCATGCTCAACGTGGCAGACTTCGAGAACTACGGCAAGCACGGCAGCTTGACGTACTTGCAGGTAATTACTCCGCATGCTCTCAGCTGATTAGGCATGTGTGACAAAGCCCGCAAAGGATGCTCTCGTCCACGCGAGCCGGCGACATGTCTTAGCGAAAAACACACCCCGTTAGAAGCACCTTCAATGCCGATTGCCGAAGGAAAACTGATGTTAAACAAGCAGAATTTGGTCTTATCATTTGGTCTACGATAGTGCAGCATGAGAAACCGAAACTATGCATATGCTGGCCTGCTGCATGAGCGCTCCCTGGAAGCCTTCCAAGCTGTATAAGTGTATCAGTGTATAAGTTCGTACATAACTCCGTGGTGGCTTAAGAAAATGCTGCAGCATAAATTAAAGCGCTATTAGCGCTATTAAAGCGTTTACCACCATTGAGTCCTTACATCAGAGGTCATCGAAACGCGTCGAGTTCTATCGCATTCCCAGTTCTGCTTTTTCGTCAGCGATGATATGGATAGCACGGTACCTGCTACAAATAGTGCAACGCTCAGGCAATTCTCGTAATAAACTTGCTGTTGTGTGCAGGAAATAGGCGTGTAAAGAAAAGAAGTGTCTTATGTTCGACAACTGGAACTAGAGCTATTTCAAGGTAAAGCACACCGCCATATTTGCCCCATGCTATAGGCTGTAGTAACATGCACCAAATCGCGGCCCCGAGATGTGGCAGGAGTTGTTTTACAACGAACTTTTGCGGCTCAACGTATTTACAGGTCACAAAGGTAAAGACAAAAGTCACAAACGTAAGCGTCATTCTTATTGCAGAAAGCTGCAATAGTTCGACATGTGAAACTTGAAAGCGCTGCAGCAAGTTTCACCATTACCAAGTCGCGCTACCTTCTGTCAAGATAATAATAATAATAATTTCTAGGTTTTTAAGTCTCAAAACCACGTGTTTATTATGATATACACCGTATAGTGGAGGGCTCCGGGAATTTCGACCACCCGCGGTTCTTTAACGTGCACTGACATCGCACAGTACATGGGCCTCAACGTTCCCGCCTCTATCGAAATGCAGCCGTCGCGACCTGGATTCGATGCCGCGACCTCCGGACAAACAGCCGAGTGCCACAGCCACTAGATCGGCCACCGTGACGCACTACTTCTTCCATGAGTTGTGTACTTTCTAGCACATTGGAGTCTTTCCTTCCGTTACTTCCTGTGTCAGGGCCGTGCTTACTCATTCCTTCCTCTACTGTTGTGTGACTTCTTTCTCATTTTTTTACCCTCATACGCATCTGTAAGTGCACCAAAGTATCATTCCTAAGATTTTTTTGGCGTACTGGTCCTTAACCAAACCTTAATGTTGTCAAGAAACTGCAGTACGTAAACGCAGAAAAACAAAAAAAACAAGTGTGCTTCCATCTGCAGTCCTATATTCCCTCCAAGAGTTTTCAAGGAAGTGCCTTTATAAACTACCATCACAACTGAAGCAAACAGAAGTTCGCGCAGGTAAACGCTTGCCTGCATGATGGACGATTACCAACAGCTAATCCTAATTTTTCTGACGCGCCCTCCGTCTCATGCAGTTTTGCAGCTGTGTCCATACTCACAAAAACAAACAAAAAAAACAGTCATGCTGAAATTCTTTCTGCGCGAATCCCAGTCAAACTTGATGCGGAACATCAGTGAAAATGGCTGGCAAAGTGCAAACATTCATTGTACATGTTAAATAAAATTCCATTTGATGCCTGCTGTTTCTAAGTCTTAATTAGAGCAAGCTGCATGAATACAACGCTTGCTTCCCCTTATGTGTTGTTGCACATCAAGGCACTGTGACGGTTCTGAGCAAAGTATTGTGTAGCTGGATGACCACGTCACCGTCGGGCCCCATTAAACTGTAATAGAGAATTTTAGTTTGTCTCCTTTATGTGCACGGACACCGATCTACCGGAGGGGTTCACGGCAGAAGCCGAACTGGGAGCGACATCTCGCGGCGGTTTCTTTAACAGCAATGGATTGTATTTCATACTTTATTCACATAAGTGTTCTCATCGAAAGAAAATAATGCACGTACTGTGCGTTTAGTATAATCACTGGCATTGTTTTCGTCTAAATTAGAAAGTGCCCTTACCAGTTGAATTGTATTACATACTAATGTACATGCTTGAATAATTGTAATTTTCTATCCTTTATTGTACCTTCTTGCCCGTAGAAATTGGTATCTGCCC
This sequence comes from Hyalomma asiaticum, assembly GCA_013339685.2. Classification (NCBI taxonomy): domain Eukaryota; kingdom Metazoa; phylum Arthropoda; class Arachnida; order Ixodida; family Ixodidae; genus Hyalomma; species Hyalomma asiaticum. The sequence continues at coordinate 48,584,337 of CM023487.1, read as the reverse complement.
TATACACATTGTATAACCTGTATATATTCTATGCCCATGTACTTGCCATTTGTTCAAGACTAACTTCATGTACCACCCTGCTAAAATCACCAAATGGTGACTGCTGCAGTACCTGTAAATAAAAAAAAAATTTTTTTAAATCTCACTGTCAATGATTTACACTATTAGTCAAACAAGACGCGCAAGCCACATCTTTGCCTGTTAGGCTCCGCATGATCAGGTGCCGCTACCATCGCTGTCAAGCACGTACACTTCCTCGGTAAACCAGTATCCGCGGAAACGTAAGGAAGTCTACGAACAAACTCAAATCCTCCATTATCTCTGCTTAAGGCAAAACGTTAGTATGATTTAGATGCCGCCGTAAGTAACTCCATGGCATCGAAGGCAGGGGAATCTGCTAAAAGCCACGTTCACACCTTTAAAGTATAATGGCGTGCAGGAAGATCCTAAACCAGCCGAAGCGGTGTGGTGGTTATGGTACTAGCCTGCTGGTCCGATCGAACGTGGCGGGATCGAATCCCTGCCGCAGCGGCCACATTTCGATGGAGGCTAAACGCTAAATGTGCCCATGTGCGATGTCAGTGCGCGTTAAAGAACCCTACGTGGTCGAAGTTTCCGGAGCCAACTACTACGGCGTCCCTCATCGTCATTTAGTGGTTGTCGGACGTAAAATCCCAGACATTATTACCATCAGGAATCCCATAAATTCAGCCTGCACTCTCCTACGGGGCAGAAACTTGGAGGCTAACTAAGACGGTTCAGCTTAAATTGAGGACGACGCAGCGAGCTATGGAACGGAAAATGGTAGGTGTAACCTTAAGGGACAAGAAGAGAGCGTAGTGAGTTAGGGAACAAACGCGTGTTGGGGACATATTAGTAGAAATTAAGAAGAAGAAATGGGCGTGGACGGGGCATGTAATGCGAACACAAGACAACCGTTGGTCATTAAGGGTAACAGAGTGGATTGCTAGAGAAGGCAAGCGCGGCAGGTGGCGACAGAAAGTGGGAGATGAGATCAGGAAGTTTGCGGGCAAAAATTGGGCATAGTTAGCACAGGACACGGACAATTGGAGATCTCTGGGAGAGGCCCTTGCCCTGGAGTGGGCGTAGACAGGCTGATGATGACTAAATACAGCCTCTAACTCGGACGGTCTATTCGAGTACTTCAGTCGGTGATGAAAACATTCGCGCATTATAGGTGATTCTAATTCTGAAAATGCAACTAGAAGGTGAAGAACAATATACTTTAATGAGCACTTCCGTCTCATGTTTTTTTTTTCTCTCTCAATCTATATGTACAAGGTGGTGCACGAGTTCATGAAGAGCAAGGGCGACTCGGCAGGTCACTGTGCTCTGGGCGTCTCCCTCAATGACGGCACACTAGGCAATGTGATCCTGGAAAAGTCCAAGGAAGCCACCGTGTAAGCCCCGTTCTTTCTGCGGTACGGTCTCAAGTGTAATAAATGACATTCACGGTAATAATAATAATAATAATAATAATTCACGTGGTTAATAATTTGTGTACCAGGAAAGAGTGTCAGGCACGCTCTGTACTGGAGGACTCCGGAATAATTTTGACCACATGGGATTCTTTATTGTGCACTGAAATCTGAGTACGCGGCGTGTGTGTGTGTGTGTGTGTGTGTGTGTTTGTGTGTGTGTGTGTGTTTGTGTTTGTGTTTGTGTGTGTGTGTGTGTGTGTGTGTGTGTGTGTGTGTGTGTGTGTGTGTGTGTGTGTGTGTGTGTGTGTGTGTGTGTGTGTGTGTGCAGGGATTCGCTCGCGCTTCCTCGATCAAGCTTTGCAAGACAACACCTATAGTTGCATGATGATGAGTTATGTGAGTGAGCGAAAACAGCACAACGGACGCTCATAGCACAGTGTCACATTCGGAGCGGCTAGTCTAATAAAACTTTTTTGCATAAGGACGTATATGCGCAAAGTTTGTGCGTCCTTAAAGATTTCTTACTGTTCTAACTTATATGTAAGAACATTGTTTGCCGCAACATATTATTTTTCAAGAGCAGAAATTATTCTTGTTTGTGTACCTCCAGGAATCTGAAATGTCAAAGCCCGTTTATTTTTTATTTTTTCGCCTCATCCAGATATAGAGTTCGTTGTCTGTCTGTCTGTCTGTCTGTCTGTCTGTCTGTCCGTCCGTCCGTCTGTCATCCAGCAGACATCTCTGCCCACATTAGATATGCTGTCCCGTACTCATGAGCGAGTGAGCTTACTTGGTCAATCGCTTCCTTTCGCCACCAGTGACTTTCCCGGAATCACGATGGTCATCATAAAGCTCCACGCTGGCAAAGTCGCCCGTGCCGCCGACCTCTGGCCTGTAGGTCCGAACCCAGACGGCGCCGACCTCAACGACCGCAAGATCCTGACACTGGTACGCAACTTTTCGGACCCTTTTCCTTTTACTTGTCTTTTTTTTTATCTGCAGTAAGTGACGATAACACTGGTGCTAAGTTTCCGTTCTCCTCATCACAAACTCACTTAAACTAATCAGATAATAAGTGTACTTGAACTAAACTGCACTCCGCAAACATCTGCGACGCAGGCTAAGTAAAATGTTGGAAAACAGGATAAAACGTAAATGAGACCAAGCAACGCAGAAGGCAAATGGCGGAGGCAAGAGAAAATGCAGAATAGTACTAACGAATGTGCAACACTCAATTGTCAGTACCGTTCTTACTGTCAGTACCCTTGCCAGTACGGCTAACGGTTTGGGTGGCACAAACGACTCCTCCTAACTTGTGTAAGAAAGAACTTGCCGAAATTCTGCAAATAATGTGGCGGAGAGGTACCGTGCCGACGTGTGTCTGGGCTACACTCCCAAGTACCTGTCCCGGTATCTGGAAACTGGGATGCCAAACCACATGGCTAAGTCCAACCGGGCAACACATACACAAAATAATAATAATTATAATAATAATAATAATAATAATAATAATAATAAACTGAAATTCCAGCCGATGTGTAGGAAGTAGCGAGGTACACGCAACAGAAAGCTCCATGTGAGCATTAGGAGCTCTCCGTCGCCATGAATAGCACGGAATACGGCCTAACCCACGAATGCGCCGGAGAACTAGCTGTAACCAGGCTAGTGTGCCGAAGGACTTTAGTAAACAGCACCCAATGCATGGGGGAACGAATGGATCGATTTTAGGTCAAATAAAAACGACAGGGCTCGCTTTTGCGATCATGTGCAGTACAGAAGGGATACTACCACGGAGCAACAACTCTTGAGGAGGGTAAACAGCTCTCGCTCGGGCAGCCCGGTAGTCACGCCGCAGGGCACGGCGCCGACGCGCCCTCTGTCGGGCTGAAGGAGAAACGCGCGCGTCGCGCCGTGGCCTCCGCGATCGGCTGCGGCGGCGCGCCGCGAAGCCCGTGACTTTTCTACAGTCAGCAGATGACAAAGAATACGCGGCAGCTCTCACGCCCTTTCTTCCCAAGGCCATTTACACATGCGTGCTCACAACGCGCGAGCGAATGACTTCAAGCGGTATGCGTCGTCTCCTCCGGAGTGAGTGCAGGCAGCTGGTTCCAAGCGCTGTACGGCACGTAATTAATTCAGTATTCATTACTAACTGCAGCTGATATGTCCGCCGCCCCTATTTATTGACACTAAAGACTGAAAACTGAGAAAATTTGCAATGTATGAGACGGTAACGCGACAATTATGCGTCACGATCATAGGATGACATATAAATGATGGGAACAGGCCGGCAGCGTCATCTGTCGTGGCGTGCAGAAAACTCAGCTTCCTCCTCACCCAAACGTGCCCTGACAACGCACAGTACACGGGCCTCTGGCATTTTCGCCTCCATCGCAAATGCGACAGCCGCGGCCGAGATCTAACCCGGTTTTTTTCTTTTTTTTGGGGGGGGGGGGGGGGTGGCAGCCGAGTGCCACAACCACTACATAAAACACTTGAAATGGCATTAGACGCCCTTTCTTAGCGAGGTAATTGAAGTGAAGCCTAAGCAACGAAGTTTTATAAAAGGCTCTTCAAAGAGTATTCTTTATAGCGAACTTACCAAAGTTCTAGTGAAGTATATACTCAGGACTTGCGGGAGTAACACACGTGGAGGCGTAGCGACCCATTATCTCACCTTCGCGTTGACGCAGACCAGAACCTCCTTGCATATATATCTTGCCTCAAATAGGCTTGAGGTTTCCTTTGAGCTGTACAATGTTGACGCGTATGACCAGTGCCACCAATAGCTCGGTTGGATTTGGCTGCCCAGTTGAATCTGCTTCGCCTGAACAATTGAATCTAGTGACACAGACAGACAGACAGACAGACAGACAGACAGACAGACAGACAGACAGACAGACAGACAGACAGAGTTTGATCTTCTTTTTTTTAAAGTACGGAGTACCTTATGGATCCGAGCTGTCGGCGTCTCTTGTGATCTCATGTCGTTCTCACGCCCAGAAAACAGCAGTTAAAAAACGGAGACAAAACACGCTCATTACTTACTCGCCAAAACCGGTTAAACTAGATCGACATTAAGAATGATTCGAATGAACCAGATTAGCATAATATAATAAAAGGCACACATTAAGGGTAATTAGTCGCATAACGATATCAAATTCAGCGAAAACGATTCCAAAACGCCGACCATAAACACAACGAGAACACAAGGAAAACACGGCCGAATCACTGTTCCGCTGCTCGTACAGCTTCCATGGCAGCGGAACTGGCTCAGGTTTTTCGTTTTCATTACAGCTTCATGCAAACTACAGCGAAAATGAAAATAATTTCGAAATCGTGCATATTGTAGGACAATTTATGCTGACTGTGTATCTATGTCAGTCCCTCTGTCTTGGTGGTATCCTCTGAAGTGGGACGTGTGTGTGTGTGTGTGTGTGTGTGTGTGTGTGTGTGTGTGTGTGTGTGTGTGTGTGTGTGTGTGTGTGTGTGTGTGTGTGTGTGTGTGTGTGTGTGTGTGTGTGTGTGTGTGTGTGTGTGTGTCCAGTATAGCGTTCTATATACTCTTTGTACATATCATAGCTTTATTTGTTTCTGTTCCTGTAGTGTTGCTCTTTGACAATATTCGTCGCTTTCAGAGTCGAAATAAAAAATTTTCCACACACAACGAAATACGTTCGCAGTATTTAACAGCTTATTATTTATATACGCTTGATGTTCTAATTTGTATGTTTCTTTCACCCGTTCTCCATTGTCTTGTTCTGCGTTCTTACTTTTTTTTTCGAACAGAGGACACTTAAGGTAGTAAGTAGTACTTTTTGCTATTCTTAGACCAGATCTACCGAACTGTCTCTGGGAAGCAGTATGTAGGGAAAAAAATGTCAGTAAACAGTGGTCCAAAATGTAACAGAGAATTATCAATAAGCCGAAATCTTGTAGTTACCAGAATTTTTTTTTCTGGTGTATTAGGAAGCGATTTCGGGACAATGCGCCGACAGCACTGAGATTGTTGTGGTGCCCCCAGGAGGTCAATTTTCACTGAAGAAGCTCTAACCACAGTGTATGTCGCCAGATAGAGCCTTCTCTGGCGTACTATTCTTATTTGTGTTAAGACTGTTAAAGGGCCATGACAGCCATTTTTTTTTTTTGTTGGGGCTTTTATGTTCTAATGAGTAGAACAGTGTCTTGTAATCACGGCATGGAGTGGCAAATTCTCCAGCGTGAAGTATAATTAGTCACAGCATCGTTAATTTTGTTCAGTTTTAATGAGGCTTCGAAACGCGCGCCAAAATCTGCAAGAAACTAGCGCCGCGGGGCTAGCGCGGCGGCTGTCGGAAAGTAAGCACAGGTACTGATCGCGTGAGCTCAAGATTCGGTGACGTTGCGGAGAGCGCGAGCGCCAGACCAGTTGCTGAATTCGTCTGCTCGCCGCACCCGCTTTGCATCATAGCGTGTGTACAATGTACGCTTGAGCGACCAACACGGAGAGGAAGCAAAAAAAATACGGCTTTTGGCGTGGCCTCCGCGATCGGCTGCGGCAGCTGATCTCGGAGGCCACGCTCGGAGGCCATAGCGCGGCGCGCCCGTGTCTCTCTGTGACATCACGATATGAACTTACAAAAGTGAAACGTCACAGATGGCCCACTAACCGCGTCATACTAGTGGCGATGTCGCGAGATGCTGCAAGCTCGGATGAGCATTCCCGCTTACTCTGAAACCATATTAAAATTACTTAGAGGCGACGTTCGCCGCTAACACTCGGTCAAGGTTGCCTTCGTATACAGGAAAACCAATTACCGCAAGCATCTTGCGTTTGAAATTTTGGTGTCATGGGACCTTTAACTAGTATGTCACGAAATCACGACAGCCGCTCCTTTTGCTAGGGTTCGTTGCATATCGACATTATGGCCTAAGAACCTTTTCCAAGAATTTTGTGCAACTTTTTTGTACTTTTGTGGGGTAAATAAAAACAACCAACTTCAAATTATATGCTTTCATTTTTCTATTGAGCGAAGCCAATTTTACTTCCCGACGTTGAGCTGCCATGTATGTTTGTCTGTCCAGCTGTTCTTGTTTTACCCTATTGTTTGTTTGTTTCGTCGGTATGTCAAGGCAGTTTATTGAGAAGCCTTTGTATATTTGCATGTACTATGGTGAGCAATATGAAAGGGAACATAGGAACGCGTGGCAAAGATCCTGAAACCCAGGTATATCGGTGATACGTGGCGGCAGCCATCGGAAACATAGTGGAGAGGGGAACGTGGTTCTAACAACTGTTGGCACTCCTACCGTGCGTTTGCTTGCACAAAGTGCAAGACTTGGCATTGGAACAAGCGCTTCTGTGAAAAAAAAAAAGATGAAAGAAAAGGAATCAAATCGCTGCATGTCACTGCCACAATTACCGCGTCTTATCGAATATCGGACGATACCGTGTTATCGGCGAAATGACGTAAGTTGCTGCCTTGCAGAAACGCCAGCGTGGTTCCAATGGAGGGCACCCATTGGAATTAGTGGAAGGGCACCCTCCTTTCCACTTGGTTTTTCACAGCGCCATCCGCGTATCGCTCCGAGTCGGCTTCGAGGCTGCTTGCCACGCGTTCCTGTGTTCCCTTTCATATTGCTCACGATGGTACGCTTTAAATCGCAACGAGAACACGTCCACGTGAGGCATAATGAGTGTAAAACGACGAGACTTACAGATAATTCGCTGAAGAACTTTGTTGTTGTGATCGCCGTTTTGTCATTCCAAATATTTCTCTGCAGAGATATTCATGTCATATATTCGCACAACAAGCATTCGAATTTGAATTTTGACTGAGTGCTGTAAGCGTGCGTCATCGTCTCATCTGCATAATACAGATGCGTCACATGCGTACACTATAGCCAGCTCAAGCTGCGGTCATGTCCATCACTCTTGCATGGTCAATGGAACATTAATGTGATAGACTAAAATAAGAGTAATAAGTTATTTGGGAACGCTATAGACCCTCTGCCTCATTTGAAAGCTAGCTTTTTATATTGTTTTTTTAATAACATAGGTTCATTATGATTACCATTTTTAATCATTATTTTGTTACCCTACCTAACTATTGTATAATTTTGTACCATAATATCTGTCGACCTTTTATACCCACTCCTGTAAAAATCCCTGACGGGATTGACAGTATAAATAAATAAATAAATAAATAAATAAATAAATAAATAAATAAATAAATAAATAAATAAATAAATAAAGTTTGTCCAAATGATGGCGGCGTAGTCAGTGCTGCGTTCAGCATGTACAAGACTAGTTTGCTTGCACTGAGACGGGGAAAATGTAGGCTGCAGCCCTGCTGATCTAAACACGCACAAAAAAGAGCCTCAGCGTGTGCAACCATAACCTTGTCAGCGTTTCAAAGAAGACGGGTGCCGCCATTATAGTTGGTCAAATGTTCAGCGCATAAAAGCGCAATTGCCAATTATGACAAGGGTTCATTGTCGTTAATTTCACAGCCTCATCAGCACACGAAGAGCCAATAAATGTTGTCTTTTTTTTTATTCCGCACGCTAGCTAAAACACATGGTGTCGCGAGCTCTGGTCTCTCTCTCCTTTTCTCTTTTATTCAGGCCGCCTTAGTTCAATCAAACATTATGAAACACGCTATGTTAAAAGGACACTATAGTGAATTTTGATTTTTCCGGTATAAGTAAACTGCCTTGTCACATTACCAAAACCGCCACGATCGCGTGGAGAGGATGCCTGGTAAGCTAGCAAAACGCGCAAAAAGAAAATGCAAATGGCGGCGCATGCTCGGAGGTTCCCGCACTAACATGCGTGACGTCATACATTTCTGACGTCGCCTCGCTGACGGACGTGACGTCATTATCACGTGGTTCAAAAGGTTCGCGTGGCCTGCCAGTGGGCGGGGCTTCCAGAATGTTCCCGTGAAAAACGAATCTCATCTATTTCGTCTATCTTCGTGTCTTGTCTTTTCTTTTGTTACCACTGGAAATGCATTACAAGCCTTCGCTCTCTCCCTGTCCTTATCGTTTAAGCCTCCTTCTCGCTCTCGATCCGCGGTTCAGCTGTATGGGCTAGACAGTTACTGTGTCTCCAGTAATAACGGTTCCTTTTCCTCCAACCTTTTCGCATATATTTCCTCCAATAAACAACAACCACTACTACTAATACTACTACTACTACTACTTCGTGCGGTGTCCAATAGTCCCTGGGTGAAGACAGCCTCAAGGACAAGCTGCGGGACATCTCGGACGGAAAGCGCTGGACCCTCCTGTCCTTCTCCATGGCGGTTCGCACGTACCGCATGAAGGACAACTGGCGGGCGCCCGCCCTGAACGAGGCGGCGCTGAGAGCGATAGAGATGGACTACGCCGCGGTAAGAAATCCCGCTAAGTGCTGCGCGCCCGACAACCCTCCAGCCGCTTACGATGATTTTAATGATGTTGTGTTATTAGGGAGTTTTCGAATAGGCCCCAAAGTGCTTTGCGTGTGCTAACTTAGGATACCGTAGGAAGTACGTTTGCCCTCGCTCCTTGCGTCTTGCGCTTGCACCGCCAAGGTGGCCAAAGAGGCAGGCTACTATAAGTAAAAATTTAAGATTAATAAATGCATTTGCCTTTCATAAGCGTACCCTTTAAAACTGCTATTTGAAGCGTGCAGTGGCAATGAATTTACTTGTAATCCCCATCATTCTGCACGTCTTAAGAGTTTCGCATCATGAGCCAAGGAAATCCAGCTTTGAGCCACCGGTCGCGTTAAGCCTACAGTCTCTCAATTCGACAACCGATCTTAAAAACACGGGCTATTTCACGGCCAGTTATTGTTGCGTGCGTGAGATGGAAGAAAGCGATGAACTACGCCACCATTTATTGATTGATAAAGTCGCCACTTAATCAGAAATCAACTTCGTTTTGTTCTAGGCGAGAGCCGTCGCTTCGATGGGCGCCGCCATGTTTGTTTACGCTAAAAACCTTGGGGCAAGCTTTGGGGCTCACACTAAATTCCAACCCAAAACCCAAATGCAGTTTGGGTCTCGCGCATGCGCAGTGGCGTCGACGCTATTTCTTTGGGGCCACAAAGTGTTTGGGGCCCCTATTCGAAAACTCCCTATTTTCTATGGCGCTAGCACAGAGCGATATTACGTTATTTTAAGGGGAAACTGTCGTTATTTGTGTGCCGCCAGATTTTTTTCCCCTTGCAATGCGTACGCTTTCTACTTTATAATTTCTGTATGTATTGACGAAAAATATTTAATCCAACCAAAGAGACAGACGAGCACAAGAAAACAGTAAGTCAGGAAAGCGGCTGTGTTTATGTATTGTATATGCACGCATTTGCTGAACAGTTTGTGTGTGGCAGGGCCATTGTTAGGCTGTCTATGCTACCTTTAGCCGTAACTTCGTTATATAGACATGTGATGTGTCGAAAGGCATAAGACGAAATGAAGTGAAATGAAACCTCCGTTAGCCTCCGACAAAACTGGAAGCCGACAATAACCACAAGATATACCGCACATTCTGAGTAAAAATTTAAATAGCACATTAAAGAAATTGCTAAGCTGCACAAGGAAGAACTATGTATGTTTCAGCTCCTGTATGTACATTGTGCTGCTGTACGGGCGGCAGGAGCTTTGTCAAGCTGCAAGAAAGCAGCTTTTCTCCTGCCACATATTTTCGTTTTGTCGTTGCATAAGAAAAAACGGAAATAAAGCATTGATTGATCGACCGATAGATTGAATGTTTGATCGACTAATTGACTGATTGAAAAAGAAGCCAATTGTTCAAGTAAACAGCTAAATGGAACACATAATATATCAAAGCACATCTTTGGTGCATAAAAGGGTTTGTCAACCATCGTGATAATTAAGGTTAGACTATTTGGCAAGAATTTGAGGTTCTTCATGTGCGGCTGGTCAACGTGCGAGTATGAACCACACGTAAAAATAAATTATTAATTAATAATTAATCACGTGTCTCACCCGCCTTGGATATCTGGATACGAGCCGCACGCGACCGACTCCTCCCTGTTCTCTGCCCAAGCGAATGAAAATTTACCCATCTCTATAGGAACTAGCGCCCTTAAAGACAATAGAAAATTGAGGCCGCTTAAGTTTGTTTTGTTCCTGTTTTTTATTCGCTAAGGTATGCAAATACAATCAAGAAAGGACCCATTCGGATGACGTAACCAACTACTCCTACGACGGCGGGGCAAAATTTCTCGCCCTGTTTGACGACAAGGAGACGTTCCAGACCAAGGTGATTTACCCTTATCAATTTCCAAGTGTGCGATGAACCATTGTACATAGTAGCATGGATATCGCGTCGATGGCTCGTACATCACCGCCGACTTCGGAATGCAAGCTTACTAAACGTGCAGGGTGCGTTTCAAAATACTCCCCGAAAGCCCTTCATACGAAAAAAAAATTACACCATCTACCGCTAAAGGGGACCATGAGGCGATGCGAAGCAGCCCTGGGGGTGCACACCGCGTTTGCATCGGTTTGACTAGGTGTCGCGTTTGCATCGATCTGACGCTAGCAGACGTTACATGCGTCAGCGTTGTTTCTTGCGGGCGAGGGCGCGTGCTCGTTCCTTGCGAGCTGGTAAAGCCTTCACCGAAGAAAGAGCGTTTCCATAGTCAACGCGCGCCGTTCGGAGAGGAGGTTGTGTGCCGAGTGGAGAGGAAATGAGACAAGGAGGAGTGGGAGGAGGATGCGCATGCGCAGTGCGGGTGTGGACGCCGACGCCGCGGGACAGAAGCGAGAACGCAGAAGCGCAAGCAGGTGGTAGGAGAGAAGTGGAGAGAGTAACGCACAGGTGTTGGAGAGAGGGAAGGAGGAGAGTTGCGCATGCGCAGTGTGAGTGCGGACGCCGACGCCGCGGGACATGCCCCCACTAAGAAATGCTTCGCATTTAAAAAATTACACCATCTCCTGCTAATGGGAACCATGTGTGGATGCGAAGCAGCGGGGAGATGGTCAGCTTCAGCGGAAGATGGTGTAATTTTATTGAGAGGACGAATGAGAATGTATAAAAGAAGAGAGAGAACGCGGTGGTTGCGTGATGGCCCGAGCGCTCATCGCGGCGCTGCACAGGAGAGAATGAGGCGCGCGCGCTCCCTCAATTTCATACCGCGGAACTACCGTGGCGCACCCAGCGGAGTATGCAGCTGTCGCACCACCTGTCGCGCGCCGCTCCGTACAGGATTCCTAGAGGAAAGAAAGGGGGGAGTGTAGGAGAGAGAGGGGAGGGGACGCGCATGCACTGCGGGGGTGTGGGACGAGAGTGCCACTCCGTAGAGTAGAGAGGATTCCTAGAGGAGAGAAAGGGGGGGCGTAGGAGAGGACAGAAAGGGGGAGGGGATGCGCATGCGCAGTAGGTGGGGGGCGCCGCGGGACGGAGGGACAGGGCCTCCGCCATAGGTTGCTTCGCATCTAAAAAGCTTTCTCACAGTGCGCCAGGCGCCGTATGTGTCCAATTTTCATATTATACGGACCATCACACCGACGCCGAATTTTCGCTTGGGTAGTCCATACAATTTCAATATCGCGACGGTAACGATCGCGAACTTACAACTGTCAGTAAACACTCGGACCAACAGCCAATTCACTACGCAGCCATGACGCTAAAATGCTGATAACCGTATGATTATGTGAAGTCGCGCCACATGCAACGTTCGATCGTTGCATGCAGCGCCGCTCCATATAATCAGCGGCGGCGCCACGGTGGTCTAGTGGCTATGGTACTCGGCTGCTGACCCGAAGGTCGCGGGATCGAATCCCGGCCGCGGCGGCTGCATTTAGATGGAGGTGAAATGTTGAAGCCCGTGTGCTGTGCGATGTCAGTGCACGTTAAAGAACCCCAGGGAGTGGAAATTTCCGGAGCCCTCCACTACGGAGTCTCTCATAATCAGAGCTGATCTTGGGACGTTAAACCCCACAAATCAACCATGTAATCGACGTCCACCCTTTTAGGTGCGAAGCATCTTTTGCTCGGGGCTATGTCCGTTGTCCATAGCCGTCCACACCCCCACTGCGCATGCGCAACAGCTGGCCCAAGCTGGCAAGGAACGAGAACTCGCCCGCGAGAGAACGCTGACGCAGGCAGCGTCTCCTAGCGAGTTTCTTGATTGAAAAAAAAAAACGATTGCTCGCGCTGGACATCCGTTCACCGGCCACCCCGTACATATAGGCACTGGCTCTTGACGTGCAATGTAGTGCCGGTGGGAGATTTCTCTTGTACGCAGTAGAGCCATAAGGATTCGCAGCGTGCGCGTCAACTAAAAGTAATCCGGAACTCGGCACGATCTACGACGTGGGAGCGCAGGAGCCTCATAAGGACCAGGAGCATAAATGACAACGCCTGTGTAAATATACACACACGTTTCACTCATTTACATAAATGAGTGGGCAATGTCACGGGTGCTTTACTGTAACACCGAACGATCCCCAGTGCTTTGCCCACTCGTCATGGTTCACTTCGTGGAGATGCGTGAATTTTTTTTTTGTCGTTTAGTTATCCTCGACTTCACACAGTAACTTCATTTAAACGTGTCGCAACAAATCGACACAGTTGACATCCTACTGAGGACTTGACTCATCTGTATTTCGCGACAGACCAAACAACGAGCCACACTCCTGCCCGACACCTACAGCGGCATAGCCGTGTACAAAGTGGAGGCCGACGACTTCGCGGGCTCCTGCAATACGGGTACAAAGTTCGCGCGGCTGAAGGCCGTCAGGGAGGCCATCAAATGAACTCGGCCATCGAGTTCCCTCCGGAACTGTGCTGTGTGAACAGTGAACAACAAGTGGGGAACCGCCTTCGAGGAACTGCTCACAGCGACACGGACTGAACTTGTCTAAGCGCACATACCCCGTCTCCAGGGGCATTATTTCGATTTTTCATAACGCACATTCCAATTGGGAATGGAAATGTTCGGTCTTTATCGTATTTATAGTGTTCCACGTTTACGCGATTTCTTGTACATTACATCACATGATCACAATGTGCATTATTCTTGAGCAATTAAAACGAGCGACCAATAGCAATGTAGTGTTTCCATTGGTGGCACTCAAGAAGACATCGCGATAGGCTATCATGATGCAACGAAATCGTCGATTTTCAGAAGAGGGATCACGCAACTTTCATAACATCTAACACAGAAGCCACAAAAAAAGAATGCCGACTGCTTCCTTTGTGCTCTTTGCTTACTTCTCAAAGAGCCCCTCACAAGGTCTGTTCCTTTTGACCTGACCATGCCTGCCAAGAGCCGCATCGCTACGCGAACCGCTCAAATTTCAAACTGATTGTCGTTCGCGGTTAAGGAATGGACGCTATTTTCTGCAGCCCATGCCGAGCGCACGGCTCAGCGTCCGTGGGGGGGATTAGGAAAGGGACTGAAACAGATAGCAGAGAAAAACCGCTCCGTAGGGCGTCGTGTCCGCCGCGGTGGTGTAGTGGTTACGGTGCTCGGCTGCCACCCAAAAAACGCGGGTTCGGTCCCGGCCGCGGCGGTCGCATTTTCAATGGAGGCGAAAATGCCAGAGGCCCGTGTGCTGTGCGTTGTCAGTGGACGTCAAAGAACCCCAGGCGGTCATAATTTCCGGAGCCCTCCACTATGGCTTTTCTCTCCTTTCTAACTCCCTTTCCCCTACCCCCATCGACGCTTAGCCGTGCTCCCGACATGGGCTGCAGAATGCAGAAATTCGCCTCCCTTCCTAACCGAACCACAATCATCATCATCAATTTTGTACAACCGTACCTTCAGCAGTCTATGTACTTATTTTGGGGGGTTATGCTGCAGCATATATATTGTGCAAGAGCAATTGTGTGTTATTTCTCAATTACCGACAGTTAATATCTGCGTTCTGGTCACGCGTGGCCACATCGAGGGCTTGGGGCAGCCGTGTGGTGCTAAAGGCCAGCGGGTTAACATAAATAAAAAGTTACGGGACCTTAAAGGAGTACTGACACCAATTTTCGAAGCTGAGTTTACTCCACCATGCAACTCTCCTATATGCGTAGACAGCTCTGAGCAAATGTTAAGCTCAGGAAATACTGATAAGATATTTTAATTTGACGTCAAAGTCAATTTCCACATGGTGTGCCTACTGACATCGACCAAAAGTTCAACTTAGCGCGAAATACACAGGGACACAAGAAACGAAACAGACGGGACGTTTCGTTTCTTGTGTCCCTGTGTATTTCGCGCTAAGTTGAACTTTTCGTGATGCTTAACCAACTAGCCCAGCAGTCTGTCCCGCTACTGACATCGACACTAGTGTGACGTCAGGCTACAGTACAAATTTTGGTGACTTCACGTAGCAGTATGGCAGTTGTGATGACGTCAGATACAAAAAATTGGCCGCGTATCTCCGTGCTTCGCTGCAAATGTCGTCGAAAGACGATAGTCTTCTACCGGCCGTACTACATGAGTCTCGGTTCATCTGCGGTTCGGCACGAGCTTCGGGCGTTTCCTGGGCACGCTTGAGACGACGGGCATCGGCACGCCGGCGCTTCTCCGCTGCAATCTGCTCGTCGGTCTTTTCCCTGCGTTGTCTGGGCATGTCTTGTAGAGTGTGTTGTATATCATCAAACGGCCATTTATGTTTTGCCTTGCCTCATACAGCGCCTCGTCTATGTTGCACCGGCCGCATGTGGCTGGCATTGATGAAATGGAGGCAGCGCTGCGCTAGAGTTACAGTATATGCTCCCTATACGGGAGCATATACATGTTCCCCAAGGGGAACATATACAGTAACTCTACGCTGCGCGAGATATGGGCGCCATCTGGCCATGATATCGGGAAACGCAAGAAGCTTGCGTAGTACGCAGAGTTACTGGTAGGTGGCAGCACCGTGTCGTTTTACCGAAGCGTAGGAAAAGTTTGCTTTTGCGCATCCTAACAAGCACTAGGGTCTTTAGAATTACGCATCTATGTATTTTTTATTAAAGGAACACACCATCTAATGCTTACGTATTGACGTTGCGCCTCAGATATGCGTAATATTTGCTTTTTGGTCGACTGAGCAGGACAGACACACGCACACAGACAGACAGACAGACAGACCAAAATTTCTGCGTTGAAGTATCCCAAGAAAGACTACCGTCTTTAAAGGGGCACTGACACCAAAATTTCGCTTCCAAGATAGCCTGCGAGATCGATTTTCGTGGACATACAGATGTCATCTACCAAATCTCAATGGCGAACACAGCTCCGAAGGTAATTTAAATGAATATTGAAGTTCGCATGTGCAATCGAGCGCTAGACGCCGTACATCGCGACATCGACAGCAGCAAAGGTGACCTGAAGGGGACCCCCCATTTCCGCGACGTCAATGCAAACTATGCAGTATGGCTAACGCATCCCTTAAGCACATTCTTTGGGAATGTGAAGTTATAGGCAAGGAAAATGCGGTCTCCTCGGATGAAGCTGCGTCGCGGTGGACGGCCGCGCTGCACAGCTCAAACCTATAGACCTATTCCATGTTGGTAAACACTGGTAGGCACCGGCGATATAACCAGGGCTTGTGTCGACGTCGCGGCGCGGAGGCCCCGCCCACCGCTTGCCGCGGCCCTGCACGGTCGCGCCACCGCCGCCGGCGAAGCGTGTGCGAAAGCTGCCTCAGAGCACGGGACGTCGGAGCGCCGACGGCGTGTTTACAACAGTTTGCGAGGGGCACCCGCGTGAGATGAAGTTGCGTTAGCTCTGTAGGAAGCGTTCAGTGAATGTAGAAAAGAATGTGCCGACGCCCAGCTATGACAAGATGTGAGAAACTGATTGAAAGGATAAGCACCTTGCCACATGATGCGAATGATCGCGATCATGTGGCAAGCTATCATGTCGGCATCGCTTCATGCGTATGCTTTAATTCGGCAACTAGCGCAAGGATGAACCACTTGCAACAGCGAGACTTGTTTAAATACGACTTGAAGATGCCTCAGCTAAAATACTGCTTCGGACTAAAGCCTCTAATCCCTACACGAAATCCTTTCGCAAAAACAAATGTAACGGAATAGGTACTCAAGCATGCGATATTGGTGACGCTATAACCTATGTAAATACGGCTTGAGAACGCACACACACAAAAAAAGCAATAACGTGAAGAAGGACAAGGCTGTCAAACAACCGCCAGCAAGGTGCATAACCGCGGCTTGCGGCTCTGCCCATACGCTCAGTTCCGATCGTGAAGGCGTGAAGTCCTGTAACGACGCGGCGAATTCCAAGCATGTAGTTCATTCGAGCAGTCTGACAATCGAAAAAAAAAATTAAAGCGCATCATAACCGCTACAGCATTGCCAAAGACACTTCTCGTAAGTATGCTATCGCAGCCGCAAGCAATTTGCAAAAGCGTCGCTGTAATCGGCCTTTCGCTCACGGCTACGTGAATTAACCTCTTATATATTTGTTTCATTTGAGTGAATGAAATTCGTATGACGTATGTATAGCTTCCCCACTTCAATAATACACGGCGACCGCGATTACTTCTACACATCGAGCTAAGCTAACGTCGTACGCGCTTTGCGGTAAGCGTGCGCTCTGTGTCCGCACTTCGTTTATGCCAAGAAACTTGCTGTCGAGCATTACACTTGACAAACTTGTGACAATGCTATTTCTCTCAAATAAAACAAGCCGCACTAACGCTAAATAATTACACATATGCTTAGTCGTGACGAAAATGTTTGGCGCATAACCGATGCGCCAAACAGCCGGCAATACAGGTTCGTCCCTTTCCTTAAGACAAACATAAGCAGGAAACCGATAAAAACCTATCGCACATGTCTTGTGCATTGCTGAGCAACCAACCCACGGCGCAGGTCATCGGTGAACACTTTTTTCTTCATTTCAAGGCGGTGAGAAGCGCCCGCACCAGCGAAAACACAGCGGCTGCTACGGTAGGCGCGCCGGCGGATGCCTACCATGCGAAACCAAAACTCCCGACGACAGCGCCACCGCATCTTCGTGACGTAGGCCCGGTGGAATAGGTCTATAGACCTATTCCATGTTGGTAAACAGTGGTAGGCACCGGCGATATAACCAGGCCTTGTATCGACGTCGCTGCGCGGAGGCCCCGCCCACCGCTCGCCGCGACCCCGCACGGTCGCGCCGCCGCCGCCGGCGCAGCGTGTGCGAAAGCTGCCTCCGAGCACGAGGCGTCTGAGCGCCGACGGCATGTTTACAACAGTTTGCAAGGGGCAGCCGTAAAAGGTGAAGTTGCAGTAGCTCTGTAGGAAGTATTCAATGAATGTAGAAAAGAATACATCAACGCTCAGCTATGACAAAATGTGAAAAACTGATTAAAACGACCAGCAACGCGAAATCCTTGCGCACAAACAAACGTATCGGATTAGTTACTCAAGCGTATTGGTGATGCTATCTGTGTAAATACCGCTGTGATAACACGCACACACAAACAATTACGTGCCAAGGACGAGGCTCTCGAATAAACCCTAGCAAGGCGCGCGTAACCGCGGCTCGCGGCTTCAGTTGCGATCGTGAAGGCGTAAAGTCTTGAAACGACGTGGCGAATTCCAAGCGTGAAGTTTGTTCGAGCAGTCTCACAATCGGAAAAATGTAAAGCACGTCAAAACCACTACAGCACTGCCAAATACACTTCCCTTATGCATATGCTATCGCAGCCGCAATATCGATTTGCAAAAGCACCGCAGTGATCGGCCTTTCGCTCACGACTACGTGAATTAAGCTCTTATATATTTATTTCACTTGAGTGAATGAAATTCGTATGACGTATCTATAACTTCCCCACCTCAACAATGCACGGCGACCGCGATTAATTGCGCACATCGTGCAACGCTAATGTAATGCGCGCGCTTTGCGGTAAGCGTGATCGCTCTGTGTCCACACTTTGTGTATGCCAAAAAACTTGGTGTTGAGTACTGCACTTGACAAACTTACGACAAGGATATTTCACTCAAATGAAACAAGCCACACGAACCGCTCAATAATTACACATAAGCTTAGCCGTGACGAAAATGTTTGGCGCATAACCGATGAGCAGGCATTACAGGTTCGCCCCGCGTGCAGGAAATCGATAAAAACCTATCGCACATTTCTTGTTCATTGCTGCGCAAACAACCCACGGCGCAGCTCATCGGTGCACAATTTTTTCTTCATTCCACGGCGGCAAACAGCACCCGCACCAGCGAAAACACAGCGGCTGCTATGGTAGGCGCGCCGGCGGATGCCTACCATGCGAAACCAAAACTCCCGACGACAGCGCCACCGCATCTTCGTGACGTAGGCCCGGTGGAATAGGTCTATACAAGACCAGTTATGGGCCATCCAGCAAGCCCGTGAGGCGGCGAGAAGACAGGGTCTCCGGACCTCCTCAGGGGCGGCCTAGGCCCAGGCCGTGAATTTGCCGGACATGCAAATAAAGTTGTTGCCACCACCACCACCACCACGGCAGCCGAGCTCCGACAGTGTAGCTAGCAATGATGACGTCATAGCCGCCATTGTTTATTCGCTGCGGCGGCGTTAGTAGACTGCCGGCGGCGCCAGATCTCAAGAAAATAGCTGCCACCCAACGACGATGACAGCAACAGCGACAACAACGCGCAGGACGTGCGACAGGCGAAAGAAAACGAGCACGCGGCGGTTGTCGTGCGGAAGTGCGTCACAGTTATGTGTGCTCACGTGTCCGAACTCGTCTACTCCATTGCGAACGCTAGATGACGCCAGTTGCACCGGGCGCCTTGTCGTTTTTTGAGCTCTCCCAAACCAAAACTGAAACTAGTGGGTAATAAACAGGCCGTAAATAATTATCTGACACGCGCTGGAGCAAATGATGTGCCGTGTTATGGTTAACAGGTCCCCAGCTACGTATTGCAGCGAAAAAACAGCAGAGGAAAATTTTGGTGTCAGTGCCCCTTTAAAACGTGCAAAATGGCCGCTCGCACGTCACTCTCGGTCGTCTGCTCTCGCCGTTGTGTCGCCGTAGTTGAGAGTGCCCGTGAAGCGAGCGAACGAAGTCGAATTACCTTCTATCGTCGTGTGTGCCCACGTATAATCGTAAGGCAAGCTCGCTATGGTGCCGGCATTTTGCCCCTGAAATGCCGCGGAGGTCTCGGAGGCCAGCTTAGCTTATCGTGGGCTCCGGAGCCACGCCGACACCCACTGTGCGTGCCGTACGTTGCATCTTGCACTGTGCCAAAGTATTTGCTGTCATCGCTATACAAAATTTTGTACATCGTTGACCCCACACTTGCTACAGGCGCAGTGCGCGAGAGACCACTGGGCGAAAACGCCACCATTTTTTGCGGGAGCACGTCACGAGGGGCTCATTACTATGCACATACTGTGTCGTGACGTCAGGCTACAGTAGGAACCGAAAACAGCTTTTAAAGGCATGCTGTAAATAATTTTTCGCGGCGCGCTGACGCTTACGTTTTCTGGGCTATGGAGGGCTTATTGGCCTTTCATTTCACGCAAAAGAACGCCAACTGAAAATTTTCGTGGCATTACTCCTTTAAGCTTCGCCTTAAGAGTTCAACGCGATAGCGATGCGTGGCGCCATTGCCATCGCGCTCCTTCACTTGTCAAGCTCTTGAGTCGCCTAGCCACGCAAATGTCATGACACCACACTTGTTACTGCATGTCTTTACTCGTGGAGTTGAGATTGTGAATTACTGCGATGTAATGGGCAAAGCCAAAGTGGCGATGAGCCATCGAAACTCGTCGATGAAGAAGATTCTATCTTGTGCAGCCCTCCTAGCAATCTCGGCTCAGCGTGCGTTGGGGTTGGTGACAAGGAATGAAAAATTATACAGAACAGACAGAGCGCAGTGGAGGGTGGCGAAAAGCTTCAAGTACTTTAAAGGTCCCATGACACGAAAATTTCAAACGCAAGATGCTTGCGTTAATTGGTTTTCCTGCATACGAAGGCAACCTTGACCGAGTGTTAGCGGCGAACGGCCTCTAAGTAATTTTAATATGGTTTCAAAGTAAGCGGGAATGCTCATCCGAGCTTGCAGCACCTCGCGACATCGCCACTAGTATGACGCGGTTAGTGGGCCATCTGTGACGTTTCACTTCTGTAAGTTGATATCGTGACGTCACAGAGAGACACGGGCGAACCGCGCTATGGCCTCCGAGATCGGCTGCCGCAGCCGATCACGGAGGCCACGCCAAAAGCCGTATTTTTTTGCTTCCTCTCCTTGTTGGTCGCTCAAGACTACATTGTACACACGCTATGATGCAAAGCGAGTGCGGCGAGCAGACGAATTCAGCAACTGGTCTGGCGCTCGCGCTCTCCGCAACGTCACCGAATCTTGAGCTCACGCGATCAGTGCCTCCGCTCACTTCCGACAGCCGCCGCGCTAGCCCCGCGGCGCTAGTTTCTTGCAGCTTTTGGCGCGCGTTTCGAAGCATCATTAAAACTGAACAAAATTAACGATGCTGTGACTAATTATGCTTCACGCTGGAGAATTTGCCACTCCATGCCGTGATTACAAGACACTGTTCTACTCATTAGAACATAAAATTCCCCAACAAAAAAATGGCCGTCATGGGCCCTTTAACGTGCAGCGACATCGCACGCTACAAGGGTTCCTGTCGTGGTCCACGCCCGTCCGGAAATCTGAAGCGTTCTCTCCCCCTTGCTCGTGCCTATAACCCACCGTTATCCTTCTTGGTAATCGCGAAGGTCTGCCACTTGCACCACCACAGATTAATGAATACCAGACATCACCTATGTTAGGTGCCAGAAACCACTAACAGCCACCATCAACGTGGCCGAGCGCATCACGGATTCGTTGATGGGAGGCGACGGGTACACGTTAGGTGTCTCGCTGCCGGTGGGCTTTGGTGGCCCTAGTTGGCGCAACGGTTACCACGTGGTGGCCAGCAAGGGTCCGCGGTTCGATTTCACGAAGATAGGAGGAGGCACAACTACCTTGATTGGAGTTGGTGCCAATATCCCACGTTCAACCTGTACACGGCTACAAGGTCAAGTACAGCCTGCCACCGGAAATCGGCCGTCTCGTTTACGGTTCCCGTCGAACAGGCGGTAGCAGTGATGCTCCGAGTTGGTATGGCGGGCATTCACATGGCTGTCAAAAACACCCTTGTGAATGCAGAGTGCCCAAGTGGCCGGAACTCTAGTCGTTATACCGGCACCGTCAAATCCGCACGCGAGCCCATTCCTTGATTAAGGTGGTTGCAGTCGTAGCTGTCTGCTTTAGACGTCGAACACACCCACGTAACGCTTTCTTTTTCCTGTTAGCGGAGTCTACTCCAGCAACTCCAATTTTACAAGCTACAAACACTTCACGTCTCCAACCGCCAGCACCTTAGGGCTACCAATGTTCGCCGGCACAGAGGCGCGAGGGCACAGACCACGATACATGCAGGAACCAACAATCACACGCTTATTTGGGAATTCCCGAAAACATGTAGGAGATTCCGGGGACCGAGGCGCACGAGGCCTCGACACCAGACCGAGCGCGCAGAGGTATACGCGATGCGTAGCGCCTGTAGGGGCGCCACTGAAAGCCGCGTAGCGGCGGTCGTTGGAACCGCTGTTGGGTCGCGTAGCAGACGCCTCATTTCACTGCAAGCATGACGGAAGTGCGCGCGTGCGATTTGCCGCTTGTGCGCGTCCCAGATAATTGCTTTTGCGGCGATAGTGTGCGGAAAGGAGCCGCACCTTATAATAGTGGACATGTGTCCGATGTCACAGCTGTGTGGGACGACAATGTCACCATACGCGCCAAGTGTTTGCCACAGACAAGCGTCAACAAGGTATACATTTAAGCGCAAAAAAGGACTGAGCTTTATATTCTCATGTTTTTTCTGAATAAAAACAGTTGGTAGTCAGCGCTCGTGTAGTCGTCTTCTTTTCCTTGTGTTTCGTCCTTTTAAATGCGAAGCATTTCTTAGCGAACTTCGGCGAGTTTGAGCGTATCTATCTATCTATCTATCTATCTATCTATCTATCTATCTATCTATCTATCTATCTATCTATCCGCCTACGATTTTGTGCTCTCCTGGCCGTTTCGCTAATCGGATGTTTACGAAAATTGGTATGCCACATCATGACTACATGACAAACATAAATTACAGGTCATAACATGAAAATCATGATGTGCATGTCATGAGCGGCATGATTTACATGCCACGGTCTTAGGGCTCTCCTGGCCGTCTCGTTAATGGGATGTATACAAAAATTGGTATGCCACAATATGACTGCATGACGAACATAAATGACAGGTCACAACATGAAAAGCATAAATTGCTTGTCATGGGCGGCATGATTTACATGCCAGGCGTTTCGTTAATGGGATGTATACGAAAATTGCTATGGCACAACACGACAGCATGACGAACGTAAATGACAGGTCATAACATTAGAAACATGAGTCGCGTGTCATGACCGCCATGATTTACATGCCATGGTCCTGGCGCTATACTGCCGTTTCGTTAATGGGATGTATGGACTCCGTCTACTGACCAGAGGGCGCTACGTAGCTCTCGTCGGACGGCTCGTCGCGCACGGTGGAAACCGAGGCGACAGCGACGCGCGCGTTTCTTCGCTGCTTTCCGGGCGTGGTGCGTACCACACGAACGCTCGCGGCGTCGCCCTTGATTGATTGATTGTGGTTTGGTTAGGAAAGGACGCTAATTTCTGCAGCCCATGTAGGGAGCACGGCTAAGCGTCCGTGGGGATGGGGGAGAGGGAGTGAAAGAGATAGAGAGGAGAGAAAGGCCGTAGTGGAGGGCTCCGGAAATTTAGACCACCTGGGGTTCTTTAACGTGCACTGACAACGCACAGTACACGGGCCTCTGGCATTTTCGCCTCCATCGAAAATGCGACAATTGCTATGGCACAACACGACTGCATCACGAACGTAAATGACAGGTCATAAAGTTAGAATCATGACATGCGTGTATGTGCGGCATGGTTTACATGCCACAGTCATGGTGCTCTTGCGGCCGTTTCGTTAACTTCATATGTACCAAACTCGGTATAGCGAGACAACATTGCAAATCCATTTTACGTTCCTTATGCGTGCTTCGCGTTTCCTTGATTCCCACTGCACGTGGGATCTGCCAATTTTTTTGCGCTCAAATGTATCCCTTATTCAACCAACGCGCCCAACAAAGCATTATATTAAGAAACAATAGAAAAAGTTCAAAACCAGGCAGCCCGTTTCGTCAGCAAGAATTACGACCCATTTGCTAGTATATCAGAAATAAAGGCTACATTAGGCTGGGAAACTCTCCAATCTAGAAGACGGAAACTTTGATTAAAACTGCATAGTATATACTATAACCTAACAGGAATTGATAAGTCGGAATACCTACTAGCACCAACATATCGTTCCACAAGATGCCAGCACACACATAAAATACGAGAGTACGCATTCAAAACCACAACTTTCGCCAACTCCTTCTTTTTAAAAACAATTAGAGACTGGAATGAACTTCCCGAAGATATCGTAAAACTGAGTGACAACAGCGCTTTTTTTTCATCGTTGTGACATAGTGACATGCCTATTCACTTTTTGTAGCTGTTTGCCACGTGCCATATTGTACGCAAATATTTTTGATTGAGTGCTGTAATTATTATATATTGTTATAATTTTCCAGAATGTTAAGATTTACTTTTGCAGAAATGTTAGCAACCATACTGGATTTTGTATGTATACCCCCCTGCAGTAATGCCACTAGGCGTTGCAGGAACTCTGTAAATAAATAAAATAACAAGCTTCCCTACGAAGTGGAGCTCATCGCACCGCTTTCTTTATAACGTCCCAATCACTAATGCCTGCATGCGTTGACGCGTGAACGAACGTTTTTTTTCTCGACACAGTAGCTTCGTTTACGTGCCATGTGTTTATATAGTAGACTTTGAGGGATCGCTGTCGCACCGGCGCATGGATTTCACGGGTGCGGCCACGCGAAGGGTCAGCGTTGGTAAAACCATGGTAAAACTTTGAAACCAGCACGATAAACTTGGGAAATATATATCGGTAGCTTGCGCTAGTGGCGCGAGACTGAGTCACTACGGAGCTGGTGGTCACCTTGCTTGTCATAGCACATTGGCTACGTATTTGCTAGGTTTTTTGCAAGCTATTACCGCAAAGCTATTATCGTCAAAGCCTTCAATGCGCACAGGTGGCATGTTTTACAGCCAATATGCATATAGTTGAGGCGAGCGCACAGCGAACATTCTGCACCGGTGATCGCATTCCAATGCCATTAATAGGCAGAATGCAGCCGATTTCGTGCAGCACACGTGTGATTCTACGGCGCTTTTGTAAGGAGCCGTCAGCGGGCCACATTCTCTGGCATTGCGCTTCGCGCCATTCGTTTTTCAAGAGAGCCTAGGCACCGCGTCTTATCAGTAATAACAAGCTCATGTGCATTGTAGCGTCTACAATGCAGGCGAGGCGATCAAATGTAAACGTAGTAGCGTTCGCTGAAGACGTAGCGGCATAAATGGAGAAATAAAAGAATTACAGCATATCCACGGAGTGAATGATGAGTGGGCGAAGCTCGGGAGGTTCATCGTAGATCGTGCCGAGTTCCGGATTAATTTAGTTAACGCGCACGCTACGAATCCTTATGGTTCAACTATGCACAAATGAAATCTCCCACCGGCACTTCATTGCAAGTCAAGATCCAGTGCATATATATATATATATATATATATATATATATACACCGGCCACCCATATATATATATATATATATATATGGGTGGCCGGTGAACGGTTCCCCAACGCGAGCAGTCGGTATTTCTCAATCAAGAAACTCGCTAGGAGACGCTGCCTGCGCCAACGTTGTCTCTCGCGGGTGAGGGCGCGTTCTCCTTCTTTGCGAGCTGGTAGAGGGTTCATCTAATGGCGTTTTTCACTGGCGGATACGGAGCAGTCACCGAAATCCCGGAGGGAGCGCTTGGATATCACGAATCCGAATCTGCCAGCGGAGTGCGAGAATGAACACGTCAATGAACACGTCATGAACACGTCATACAAACCCAACTTCCGCTCCGTGCGTTTCCGTGGCAACCAGACGCCTTCCGCGGGCACATTTTGACTCAAGGAGGTTCCATTAAACTTCCGGAGTGGAAGTCCCTGCAGCTGCCTACGGGGCCAAGTGAAGCCGGCGGCGGCCATGTTACTAGAGCAAAAAGTACGCGGGCGCGCCATAGACGGCAATGTATTAAGATAGGCGCTCGACTTGTTTTGCCACCTCACGATAAAACATTGAGACAGAAACGATCTTTATGCTTATGCCAATTACCAACGGTGTTTTCTAGTTGAGAAAAAAATTTTCCCGCGTCCGTACTCAGCTGCAGGCGTCGAGGAAAACAAAAGAACACAGCTGGCTGAGAGGTTCTATGCAAATCGTACTTGCTGGCTTACTCTGTCTGTTAGTAGAAACTAGGTTTTTGTGATGTGGTGATGCGATATAGCGCAAATACGCGGCACTGTGCGACTGCCAGCTGACGTGAAATGCATTCGTGCCCTTTATTTAAGCATGTATCCAACCGATTGAGTACAGCGCATGCTTTCTGCATGTTGCCTTAACTAACCGCGCACGCTCTATATTTTTTTTTTTTCGTATGTCACGTACATTTTTCCAAATGGTTCGTTGCTCTTAGCGTTTGCGAAGTCTTCTCAGATCCGCGTCTGTCAAGACCCGATGGGTGCGTTCGGAAAACTTTCTCATTTAGTTCTGACTGTAAGCGTACATAGGAGATTTCTTACACGGGACACGCGTCGAAAAGCACGCACTTGAAGACAGAGGTTGGGTTGTTCGGTATCACTAGAGCAGAGGTGATCGAGTGGCTGTTTTAAGCTTTCCATCCACCCCTCCGAACACCACATGTCAGAAGGCTACGCACAGTATTTTTTTTTTCCTTCATTTTCGAAACCAGTAGAACGGAGAAACACGCCATACGTACGTGCTCGCTGCATTTGCGCATTCAACACGTACGCGTAACAAATCTGCGTCTATGCTCCGGAAAGATGCCCTTCCTCTAAAGTTCGCATACAAACACTGCAGTGACTATCCAATATGTGCATCAGACGTGTATTTTAGCAGAACACGAGCCCGTAGCAAATCCTGTATGCACGCATCTGAAAACGAAGCACTAGCAAGTATTTAAAGCTTACAGTTATCTTTCATACAGGCGTAGGGAGGTAATATGTGGATGCGAACGTTTAAAATTGCCCTCTATTTAGCAAAATTCGCTGAAAGCGGGCAGCCGTACGTGAAGAAAGTGAGAAAAACTTACACGTGAAATGTCCTTCCAGGCTTCTTCTCAACGCGATTTGTGCAGCCGAAAGTGACGCGCGAAATCACCGTTGCCTTCTCAGATATTTAGATGCTTAGGAAAAACAGGACACAGTGTTTAAACACCACGAAACAGCGTCGCGTTGTCTACGCGCTCCGCCGTCTGCGTGGTCGTCTGCTACTGTTTCCTTGAGCAAGATGGCGGCGACGGCTTCACTTTCGGCGGCACGCTTCCACTCCAGAAAAGTAATATATAACCTCCTTGTTTTGACTGCAGCAGTTTCCGAGTTGTTTACATTCAATTCACGCATTCTGTGCTCAAGCTTTATTACTCAGAGGGCACTAAGCGCTAAATACACGGTACGATTCTGCGTTCGGTGCCGTAAGCTCCGGCATGAAGCGTACGATGGGTGGGGAGGGGAACGATGAGCACGTAGGGACGCAGGCTCGGCCGCATTTTGCACCTTGGCATACGCGCTCGTAAGAGTTCGTGCCTTCATCAACAAGTAGAAAATAAAGAGTTTTGAACATCCCCCGCTCTATAAAACCAATGAAGAACACTCTCGATAAAGCTGTGTCTTCGCGAGCGACAAACACATCCAAACAGTCCTACGTCAATACCGACTCCGAGGGTAGGCTTAGCTAGAAAGACGCCGCTTCTATCCCGTCGTCGTTCGCGACGAACGGCGAACTCGCAATGAAGCGCTTACTTTTGCCAACACGATAAACGTTTGTACTCACATGTCATGCGTTAACACATCCAATCGGTTTTGTCGGTGTGGAGCGCAGCGATGGAAACGAAGCAAGCCACATCGGTGAAACGGCCAGTGCCACTGTTTAGCAGGTGCTGCTTTCCACTTTAAACATACTTACACTCGTTTGTAAGCTATTTCATTTCACAACGCAATCACAGTCAATATATTACACGCCATACCGGCAAGTGCAGCCTACATCACACCTATTCGAACGTCGGGGAGAACCAAACGGTGGCCAGCGGCGCGACGCCACACGTACGGCGCACGAAGCTACGTCGGGCTACGTACAGCACGTCGTAATCACTGTCTTCTGAGCTGGAAAAGCTTCTGCTTGTCCTGCTGTCGTCGCTAAACGCGAGCTACGCTTTCTTGTACACTCCAGCTCCACAGCCTCAGCGAACGCAGCCATTTTGACAGGCAAGACGGAAGTGACGCCAGGACGCGGCCCGCTTCCGCCCGAATCTGTCTGAATCCCGGGGCGGGGAGATACTGCCGGTTACGCCTGACACGGGACAAGGTTAGACTAAGAGGAGCTTCGCCCCTAAAACACGGTAATCGTCCTAACACTGCCGTAAACAAAGCGCGATTGCTGACCTGCGTCGTACAGCCGCAATCCACCGCCGCCGTTGCTCTCGCTCATGAAATAGCACCGGAAACCTGTAGAAGTGCGTTCCTGGCGATTTTTTGTGTGTGTTTGAGCAGCCGACAAAGCAGCAGTTATTTTTCGACATCTCTGAAGCCCGACAGAGTCGTTAAATCACGATGAAAAAACATCCACCCGTGCACTCACGTACACGCTCGCGGGAACACTGCTCGCCCGGACCCACCAACGCTTCCGAGCCGTGGCGGCAGATGGCGTCGTCGGCGCTTTGCGCATCGCCTATAAGGAGACAATAGTGGAGCGTAGGTCTGCCGACGTATACTGCTTGGCTGATGATCTCCAACGCTTCTCTCCCGCGCGGTGCCTGCTACCGACCTACAGGCGGCAGCCAACGGCTCTCCTTTCGGCAAATCAGCGTGCGAGTAGTCCACGAGATCACAATCTTTGGGTAGGAGGTCTGACGAGGGTGATGATTTACCTCTTGCCATGCAGGGATAGCACCGGCTTTCCCGTAATTCCCACACAGTACAGCTGGGACACCTCTGTCTAGCTCCCTGTTTTAGAACGAAGCATTTTTTTTTCCTCTTCCCTATTCACATGACTTAGCGGTCACTGCTGCTGTAGTCTGGCTCATTGAGCGTAACATGGCCACGTAACACTCACCTGAGCGCTGCCTAACATTCCACTTAGTAAAAACACGAGACAGAATATATACATACAGGACACTCACGCATGTGCAATAAGATTGTGATGTCACCACCACCACCACTTCTTTATTCAAAAGCGATGCATTCAATGCGTGCATTCCAGGCACTGACACAACACTTCATAAACACAAAGCACATAAAAGACCATAAGATCATGGGAAACAAGTCATGGCAGTCCGTTCACTGCAGTCACGCTCTGTAAGGGCCCATTCTAACTGGGGAATGAAGAAGGTTGTGGCCAGTGGGCCACACAAACTATGCTGATGCACCATGGCCTATTCTGTAGCTTTACAGGGGACCTCACCAGGTCTGGACATTTTGAGACGACAAGTGCAGTGTATACAATGCCCACTCACGATCACGTATGCCAAAAATTGCGTCGCTTTATGTCATGGAAAGGGGTCACTTTTCAAACAAGGTTGTTCGCTCTTTGTCTCGCAAGCACCGTGCTCCTAGATGCAGAGGATGACGTCCCACCCAGCATGGTCTCTGCGGCCAGTGCGTGCAGGCCTCCTCGCAGAGTTTGAGCTGCCACGAGCACAACAGCGCACGTTTCACGCCGCATAACTGACCAGTGGCAAGACTCTCATAGCGGGTGACTCTTGCCTCCTGAAATACTCGTTTTGCATCACTTCTAACATTTTATTTCTTTGCTAATAATGGCCCAATCTGAAACAAATGTTGTGGTAGAATGCTTTCGATGGGGTGCTTAAGAATGTCCAGTCTATAACCCAAATTTCCTGCGTGACCTCCTGAGGGTTCCTTTAAAGGGCCCCTAAACCACCCTTGATATCTTTTACATATCCGAGGTAAACATGCGTATCGACATCGGAATGTCGTGACGATCACTGGTGCAAAACGCGGCAGTGCTACGTGCCGCGGGAGAGCTACAAAACGAAGAAAACTACCGTTTCCTTCTCCGGACATTTCCTATGCTCTGCAGCTCGTCCTGATGTCAGTGCGGTAGCAGGCCTGATGAGATCACCAACGTTTGGTGCTGTCACAGGCCAAACGACTGCTGGCAAGGTCGGCAAGAAATTACACACGCTCCTTCTTTCTCGCCGCGCTGCTCGCCGTGCCATTGTAAGGAGTTAGTGGGGCAAAGAACAGAAACGCTGCACAGAATCGTCTCCCTGTAAGGTTCTTCAACACAGCCAGTCACCATACGTTTCCAATGTATTGGCTAGGTCATTAGTTGCGCTTTTCATAGGACGACAGGCCGGCACGAAGCAATAGAGCTCATTGGCGATAGCCTGTCACATGACGTTCGGAGAAGTAGTCAGCGACGAAAAGATGGCAGCGACCAGGCGACACACAGCAAAGAGCGAAATGAGCGGGGACCAGTTTTCGTTCATAAAACACGTGTAACTCCACTATTACTGCGCTGTTTTCAAAAATTCTCGAGGCCTGTGTTCTTTGCCGACTCATGTACAACTGCAATGCCGAAACTAAATTTCGACTTCTGGGTGGTTTAGGGGCCCTTTAAAGCAGCCGCATTAATCGGACCATAGGGGAGGACATCAAAACTTCTTTGCACTCGGTCAGACAAAACTAAATGTAACAGCATTGTTTCCAACAGTCAAGGCAACTATTGGAATTATGCATAAAAGAGAAATTTTGGTGGAGAGGTGAGGATGTACGGATGCGAGGCATTGTGAACGGGAGTTCTTGGCGACAGTCATGGTGCATGAGAACCCACGAAAGTCAAGACCACTGGTTGATGCAGTGAACTGCACTTCTAAAGACAGTTGTGCCCTTCGGGACGTCTTTTTGTGCAGCAGTAATGGTCACCCTGCATGGCTTCCCTTGCTTCAATGCTGTGCGCCAGTGTACGCAGATTGTGGTCAAGAAAAGTATGCGCGCTATTACTGCAACACAGCATTCTTGATGGGAGAGTGGCGAGTCTTGAATGACAGGAAATGCGAGCAAACCATGCAGGTGACCATTATTTTTGCAGGAACAAAAAGATGAAATGGGCAAAAATGTTCCGGGTATACCTCTTAACTCGGCAAGTAATAGATCCAGTCAAAGAGAGAATGCAGGTCTAATGTTTTAATGGCATAAGTGGACGCTTGTTTCAGAGTTGCAATCTGAAAAACAGAAAAAAAAACCATAAACGTCACCAACAAATTCACAGAATGCAGACACAATATCAGTCAAGCACCACAATAATAATACACCCAATCCCCCACAAGCTTTCTGCAAAGGAAAATAAAAATGTTGCAAACATCAAATAATCCCACTTTGCACTTACCTTACACATCTTAGATGTAATATGGATCCCTTCATTCTTAATATGCCAAATCAGTCATGCGCAATCCCTCAATGTGGGCTATGTTATCGCTAACGTCAGAACGCCAACAGCTGTGCCGCAGCTGCACAATTGTCCCAGCATACGCAGGGTTCAAATTCACATTCCAGCGACAGATCAAGCTTCTGCGTACATGGTTTTTAAAAACACCGGCCAGACAGGTCAAACGAAACGCTAGGCCTTCTGAAGCAATCCGAGCTCACATGTGTGTCCGGACACAGGGACAACGTGCTACTCTGCGTGCCAAACAAACTGCAGATCGCCCTGCCATGGTGGTCTAGTGGCCATGGTACTCGGCTGTTGATCCGAAGGTCGTAGGATCGTATCCCAGCTGCGGGGGCTGCATTTCCATGGAAGCGAAATGTTCAGGCTTGTGCATTGTGCATTGTTAGTACACGTTAAAGGGACAGCAACCACTCAGAACTTGAACTGACATTGCATCACTGATGGAAAAATTGAGTACTGTACTGGCTCAAACTATTTATGTCATTCCAATCCAACAGAGGTTCCTATTTTTATTTCTTGACGCAAAGCTGTGGAAGTGATCTCTGGTAACAAGAGATCAGTTTCAGAGATCAGAGGAACCGGGCTCTTGTACAGCACAAGATGATGCACAAGAGTCCGGTCGTGTGACCTTCTACAAGTGAATGCGGTTCCTGCTCTTTTTATTACAGTTTAAATGCAGTACACTTTTGATATTAGAAGTTTACTTCTAATTTACAATGTCCAGATAAGCCTGCAACGCACCTGCAATCTTTTGCAAAAGCGTGGTTTCGGATTTCGCTAACCTGGCTTGGCTCAAGCATTGGCAGAATAACGGCAGCGGCAGCCAGTCAGCCAGGAAGTCGCTGTGTACGACACGGAAAAACGCCGTGTAACACGAGGACGGTCTGGAGAACAATGCAAACTTATTGTGCCAACTTTTTAGTTTCAAAGCTAGTTGAAAAGGTCGAAATGCAGGCAGTTAATCACAGCTGCACTCACTCTTCTTAAAAGAGAACGACGGTTGTTTGCGAGGCAAGCTTTCGGCATCGCCATCATCTCTCAACATTGCTAAAGAGAGCACTCCATCTTAGAGACTTCTCAGATAGAAAAATTCTGTTTGTGAAATATCTGCGCACTTTTGAAAGCAACAGCTGCAGGTATAGACAGTACCGAGGGTGACCTTGACGGTGACCTTATCGTAGCACCATAAAAAACAGACTTCCTTAAAAAGAAATCGGTTGTCAGTCCCTTTAACCTGAAGTGGTCAAAATTTTTGAAGCCCTCCACTACGACATCTCTCATAATCATATTGTCAACTGTCGAAAGAAACCTACGACTCAACCTGCTGGTCTCCTTCAACCGAGCCGTTCCATCGAATAGGACTTGACTTGCTTGGCCCTTTCCTAACTTCCACGCAAGGAAACAAATGGATTGCAGTTGCTACTGACTACACCACACGATACGCGATTAGCGATTACGCGAGCACTGCCGACCAGCTGTGCAACCGACGTAGCCGATTTCTTGCTATATGATATCATCCTCCAGCATGGTCCTCCTCGGCCACATACTCACAGACCGTGGCCGCTGCTACCTCTCTCGCGGGGTAGACGACCTCCTGCGATCATGCACTACTCAGCATAACTTCTCCACCTCATACCACCCTCAGACTAACGGACTTACCGAACGGCTCAACCGCACACTGACCGACATGCTTTCAATGTATGTTTCAAATGATCACAAAGACTGAGACATTGCTCTACCATTTGTCACTTTCGCTTACAATTCCTCGTGTCATGAAACTGCCGGCTACTCGTCCTTTTACCTTCCCTACACCCGCAGTCCCTTACTGCCTTTCAACACCCTCCTACCTTCTGATCCGGCGTCCACCACCTACGCTCACGATGCCATCACCCGTGTGCTCATCGCACGCACATTAGCCCACGCTAGGCTCTCGTCCTCCCAGACGACGCAGAAAGCCCACTACGGTCGGCACCGAGACATCGATTTTCCTTCAGGCTCCCTCGTACTCCTGTAGCTCCCATCTCGTCGTGTTGGTCTCTGCAAAAAGCTCATGTCACGCTACGTCGGACCTTACCGCGTCCTACGCCAGGTGACTCCTGTCACCTATGAGATCTCTCCAGTCTCGCCCCCCTCCTCAACTGCTACACCACGTACTGACATCGTGCATGTTTCACGCCTCAAGCTGTACAATTCTGATGCGCCATTTTATTACACGCCAGCACCGGGACGGTGCATCACCAGCGGGGGGGTCATGTCACAGCATAGCTACGACGATGACGAAGACGTTGATGTGGGGCACAGGCTGGAGGTGCCCTTGCAGCTAGTGCGCTCTGTGTAGTTTTGCCTTGGTGACTGTAGGCTGTCCCTCGCACAGTAAATACTCCTCGTAACAATATCGGGTTTTTAAAACACCAGAAATAAGTCAATCAATCAAAGTGCACATCAAAGCCAGGAGCCTTTCGACAGGATACCACCCCTAAAGCTGCTACACATTCTTCGTACAGCATTCTGGAGTGTTGCTGCCGCATTAACCACTTCACTCTTCCACCGAAACCATGTCTTTTTCTTGTGGGACATGTTTTTTTGTGCAATTCGTAGCCGATGACAGTACGGCAAAGCTGAGAGAAATACAAGCCAAAAAAAGCATGTCCATAATATCAGGTGGCAAGGAAGCACTCAAAATGGACCATGCTTTAACAAAGCTCTCTTTAATGCCCTGAGGCTTAGAAACTGCTGGAGTAAACACAGAAATTCCGCTGTAAAGTCTCAAAACTGGGGTCATCATTACGATACTTATACTACAACTTTCAAAACAACAGACTACAATTCATACATTTTGAAATGTGCTGTTATGCTTCTGGTAAAATAACTAGTTCAATTGTGCTGCCTACAGAGGTATCCATTTCCTAGTTAGAGCTAGGCATGGACTGCACTCCAGCTGAAGTACAGACATGGCAAACAGACTTTGGATAAATGTTAAAGATAAGTTACCGATAAAAACAAAAACACCTCTGCATTTTCTTCACAAAGTGACAACCATGATATCCACAGTAGCCCGTAGTCCAGTATCAAATATCCAGTATCAAATCTTATGTAACTCTCAGCATCTTTTGCTGTGAATGCTGCGAAAGTTCGTGTTTCAATAAGGTCCCGTCCGGCTACTGCATCTTTTAGTTTCACTATGGTGTGGCCATTCAAAGAATACACTAGCAAGCTCGTTGAAAGATGTCAAGCTAACTACAAAGGCTTAAATAGCGCTCCTCAGTGAAACAGCATCCTCCAAGTTTAAACAGTGCCCCTTCTACGGTACCACAGCAAATTCCAGAGTAATCGCCAAGTAATGTTGTCGCCTCCAGCATTCACGCAGAGCTCTCAGTGCACTGGAAGACACTGTATAGTGTATGCGGCACCGGCCACTGCACTGTAAAGCATGTGGACACAATGTACAGAGTTCCGAGAATGTCCCAGTAAAACATTCCAGCGTGCTGAAAGGCACCTGGCAATGGGAACACACCGACCGTATTCGATTGACCAAGTCCCTGGCCAGTCTGCCAGCGGCCCATGAACGGCTCGCTGACAGAGATGACGCCATCATCATGAAATTCAAATGTCCCCGCAGTATTGGGAGCGAGGACATACCGTGGCGCCGCCACGCGGGAGAACCGGTGTGACGCGCAAAGTTGGATTGCTCCGACAGCACTGCCTTGCTCAGCCCGGAGCTGCTTTGCGCGTCGCCTTTTTATTGTTGTTGCCGGTTATTTCAGCTAGACGATATCTGTAAAATACTGTTGTGGCTACGTTATTGATTCTTCAACAAGGTAATTAACTCTTCCGGAAAAAGAATAGGTTCATTACAAAGCTTTAGACACCGCGTCGACTGCTGTTGTCGTCTGCTATGGTCACCGGCGAGGATACCGCGCGTGCGGAGTCCGCTGGTTTTTTTAGGTGAGATAGCATTTTGATGAATGAAAATGAATGAAAGGTAAGCATCAGATGGTTTTAGCGCGTGGTTGCGGTAAATACACATAGCTTTTGGCCGCAAGAAAGGCGTGCGACGTGTTTCTCGTGCAATCCATTCATTGTATGTTTGCATCAACAAAGGGACCGCCGTTGACAAGAAGAAATCGAATTAGCAAATTTGTATTCATGCTGAACACGCATACCCCTATGCAGCGCGATGCGAGTGGTTCCTTCATTTTTGCGGAAAGCAGCAGGCATAGAGCTGCATTCAATTGCGACGTCGACCTTTCTTACATGATTTAAGGTGTACACACGACATACGCACATGCGCGCCTCATTAAACCTTGTTATTTTCGAACAGGGGGTTCACCTTAGGACGCTATGGCTTCATCACAATTTAAATTCTCGCCAGTATGACCCCAAGGACACTAGCCTGGAGCACAGTTGTCCATTGCTTCTCTTTCTGTTGCTTATTATTCCCGCGTATTCAACACGGTCGTCACACGGCGATTTTCGATCGCTGTCGAACCAGTTCATGGTTGCATTTTTCGACGAATGACTCCCGTCCGTATTTTGCACGAAGGGGCCAATAGCGATCGAAAATACAGCGTAAGACCGGACGTATTAGTTTACTCATTTGAATGCACTAGCAGAGACTCCGGAACGAGGGGGGGGGGGGCGGTCGCCCCCCTACCATTTTTCTAGAGGGGGCTCGGCCCCCCCCTCCCACTTTCCAACCGTTTCCGCGGAAATAAAAGTTTTTGACAAGAATTTTCAATCTGGTGGTAGTTAAAAAAACCCCAGGTGGTCGAAATTTCCGGATTCCTCCAACACGGCGTCTCTCATAATCAAAGCTGGTTTTTAACGTACGTTAAACGCCACAAATCAGTCAATCAATTAAGCTGGTGGTTCTGTGGTGCAGTGCTTTTCAAAACACTGGATCACACAACCACGTGGGTTGCGCGGTGTGCCGCAAGTTTTCAGTAATTCCGAAAGTCCCAAACATTTTGAAATGTATACCAATGTGAAATAAGCGATGATGCAAATATGTAAAATATTAAACGGCTAAAATGAATTAGAACAATAATTGATTTCATTAATATTATAGTAAATAATAATACATAATATGCATTTTAAGTAAATTAGAATCGACAAATACTGAGAACAAAAATAATCAACACAACATGCAAAGACGACAATAAATGCCCCCCCCCCCCCCCGCACACACACACTCCGAAAAACGTTCCGGAGTCCCTTTGCACTAGTACGCTGCAAGGTGTAACTTATTGTGGTCTAAATGATTCAGTGAAAGTATCAGTGTCCAGCATCTACACCTTCATCGATAAGCCGTATGACACCCAGCAGCTGCTGATAGAAGGAGAATCTATGTTTAAGCTGGCCACGTCGTCGTCTGCAGTGTAAAAGGGGAGAGAGAGAGAGAGAGAGAGAGAGAGAATATTTTATTGATGAATCCGGAGATGTTAGCCTGGTTAATGGCCTGGGTGCAAAAGGGGAAGAAGTGATACTGGCTGGGTTCATTTTGCAGACGACGTTTTTTTAGAAAATACCAAGTTTCCAATAACTCCGAGCGCACTTTTCAGCTTTTGTGGTCGCTAGGTGTCCGCGAACGTGAAATAAACGCGAATCGACGATGTTTGTAGATAAAACCGCTGGCGAATGGCTGTTGAAGCGCGCGTGAAATGCGTGAACCGTCCGCTTCGGAGGAGGCTCGGCGCGAGGTAGGATCGTGGGGTCACGTGATCCAACTTTGCACGTCAGAACGACCGCAGCGCCAGCCCCTCCAGTGGTGGCCCTCGCGCCCAATACCAGGCCTGCCAGCTGTCCCTATGAAATCGTTCAGCCGGTCCCGTGCCACCGACGGGTCACTCGGTTTGCAAAAGACTAACATGCATCAGAGGGGTGCCAGATGACTGGGTGGGGCTTCCAAGAACTCTCCGTAAAATACGAATATGTCACAAACTCAAACATATTGCTTTCTTTTTTACAGTGACGTATGCCTCTACGGTTCAAGAAAATTTTGGTGTCATCATAAGCAAAGAACGCCAGTTAAAAATAGCATCAAGGAGCATAGCCAGCATAGTGCAGCAGAGGGAAGAAAAGGCGCACGGCAAGGGGAGTGCAGTGCAATCGCATAAGTCATTCAGCGCAATGCATGTGCACAGGTGGTGCTACGTCATCCCTTGCCTGTATAGCAAAGTGTCGCGGATGCATACAGCATCACACAGCACAGTGGAAGCGAGGTGGGGAGGATTGAAGCAGGCGGTAATGAGATGCGCAGAGCTGCTGCTGACACCTACCACGTTTCCCCGCATTCGCACCAAACGTGCCCGGTGTCT
Organism: Hyalomma asiaticum; assembly: GCA_013339685.2. Taxonomy (NCBI): domain Eukaryota; kingdom Metazoa; phylum Arthropoda; class Arachnida; order Ixodida; family Ixodidae; genus Hyalomma; species Hyalomma asiaticum. The sequence goes on along the minus strand of CM023487.1, from coordinate 48,546,931 downwards.
GTGACTGTAGCGGCACCTCGGCAGGTTGTTGGACCACAGACTAGTCTAGCAACTCATTCAGTTCATTCCAGGCTACCATAGTGTCACGTGTTCATGACGCACGCAGCACTCCAGGCGAAGCACGCAGAACTCGAGCGATGTCAGGCGAACTGCTTATTGGGCGAACTTGTGCCCAGCAAAACAAGGCCAATGACAATGCACAGCAATAGCAGCATGAACAGTCGTCGGTCGATGGAGGACTGACAAGCGGCGCAATGCGTCGGCTTTTATACACACGTCATAACGCGTTCTCGCATTATTTCTGGAATTACAAAAGTCACTCAAATGTGTGCATTAGCATGCAAAGTTTCAAGAATGGTTGACGCGGTTCCCTAAGTGACATGCAAGATAAGCGTGGTCTGCGTTGGGCGTAACAGAAAGTGATAACGGCACTCGCTGCGAACAATCAAAGCAAGCGCGCGATTCACAAGAAGGTGATAACTGCGTTCTATTTTAAACAAACGAAAACAACCGCACGTGTCAATAGGTGGACCACGGAAAGTAAACACGCCAGTACAGCAGCACGTATATAATGCCCAACAAAACGAACACCTCATCATTCGTAGGCAAAACCCAGCAGGTCTCGCACAAGATGCCGAATGTAAGCTGGTCTCCGTTACAGCGCCTCGACAAGTTATAACAACTGGATGCACGACAACAGACTTCACAAAGCACTACTTCAGTTCATACACAACACAGGACTTACATCGCACATCCAACACATACACATCATGATCTATACATTCAGGGCACATCCATTTCGCAATAAAAACAATGTGTCAGGCTAGGAAGGACCTAGCATATGCTATCAGAGAAGTGGAGCACTAGCGACAGGCCAAGCGACACACAAGCGCAAGCAAGCAATTTGCAAGCCGTTAATGCGCATTTCACTTGTCTCTGGTTCACACTTCGTAGCTTTGCAGGTGCGCAAATTGCAGGCCACTAAAGTGCATGTGCAACTCAGGCGATGTCGCAATGGGCAATTGTTGTGGGTGTAGTTTACAGCTTTGCTGTCAACCACCTACACAGCGTGGATTGGAGCCACTTTTTTAGATGCGAAGCAGCTCTTTGACTAGCCTGTGTAACATTTTGTGCGTCCGTACGGCGAGGGCAACGCGCTGCCCTCGCCGCAGGTGTTGGAGCGGTGCCAAGTAGGTCACGCCGCAGCTGCGCGTTGACGTCACGCTCCCCTCGCAGTGCGCGCTGACGTCACTCTCTCCCTCGCCTGCCGCGCGCTCGCCGCAGCTGCCGCCTCGTCCGTTCGCCCGCAACACCTGCCGCTACTGCCGCTCGCTCCGCTACCGCGACCGACAAAAAATTAACACCATCTTCCCAAAGGGAACCCTGATGGGATGCAAAGCAGCAGCGTTGCGCACGGGTGGCGTCACGGGTTGAACGGCGCTAACGCGGGTGCTTCGCATCCCATCAGGGTTCCCTTTGGGAAGATGGTGTTAATTTTTTTTTATAGGGCTATTCTGTACTTTCATACCTGAACCATATAACACTTCCTACGAGGCCAGTAGCGTTGCGAAGGTCAGGTATCCCGTGTGGCCTGGAATCTGCAAGGAGGGTATGGCTGCCTGGAAGCTGATGCCCTGGGCTGCAGATGCTGGGTCTTCCGGGTGGCCGCGACGCTTCTTGCCCCTTTTCCTGTCCCCGCTAGCTTTGGCTTCACTTTCAGCGCCAGCTTCGACTGTGTCTAAAGATTCGGATGGGTCCTCCGCAGCGGCGACTGTATCGCCTTCCGGCACCTCAGCTGTCGCATTCTGGAAGCGAATGGAAAAGATGTTTTCATGAAGGGTTCCAGCGTCTCTCGTGTCACCACTTTTTGAAAATGTGCTCATCACTAGCATCACTGGTACTATAGCAGGGGCGAAGCTGTAGTATGCTTTTCGTGGATAGGCACAGAAAGGCATGCCAGCAAATGTATCAACAGAGTTCTTGCCCAAGACGTGCGCCTCATCCACGCTGACATATCGGCATTCTAATGTGTCAAAACATTGGACGTGACGCAACCGCATAATCACTATCAATGTCATGTGAAGGCGTGAGAAATGTGTTCTAACTGAAATGCATGACTGCAGTCTCTGTGCTACTCAATTCTCATAAAGTCTGAGCTTTTTTTCAAGCTCAAGGCTTATATCAAGAGTGCTAATCAACTGTGAACTTTTAAATATTGTATGTATTGCTGGCATCACCACGTATTTTATTAAGGGACAAGAAAATATTGGCATGCAAGGAGGACAGGTATTAAGATGGTGTTAAAGGTACAAAAGGCAGATATATCCCTAGAGAAAGACTTTCATGAATGGATGACGTGAACCTGCACACAATGAACCACTGCAATGTGGGGTCAGTAATCCACGGCTTCTGTACGGACCATACGCACATATGGAATACCTAGCAGAATACCGACTACTACATGATGCATAAATCTGAATGACAATATTCACACAACTGTACACTCCATCTGTATCTCACATATGTAGCACACAGTAGCATACCAGACAGCGTACGGAGCTTTTATATGGATATGCACATGACCATCCCCATATTACACTGGACAGAGCTTTGCCATTGATACGGATACCATACTTAGGCACTTTTGTCATTTTTATTGTCTGGACAATAAAGGCTTACAGGGCATGCTGAAAAAAAAAAGCGTTCAATGTGCTCTGCAATCACTGCCACATCCGTAACCGACGGGTAAAAGGGCCTTGTTTTTAATTTCACATACTTCATCTGTTCTCGTGTAACCCATCAAGTGCTAGCAACATGGTCTCTTGACGGAGGTGTGATACTACTCTATGGCCTATGTTTCTATGTGAGGAACGGAAAATGATAGGTGTGATGCTAAGGGCCAAGGAGAGACCACAGTGGGTTAGGCAACAAATGCGTGTTACATTGTAGAAATTAGGAAGAAGAAATGGACGTCGACAGAGCATGCAATACGAAAGCAAGACTACCATTGTTCATTAAGGGTAGAAAAGTGGATCCCCATAGAAAGGAAGCATGGCAGGGGGCAGCAGGAAGTTAGGCGAGCAGATGAAACCAAGAAGTCTCCGGAGATAAACTGGCCACAGTTAGCACAGGAACGGGATAGTAAGAGATCTACGGGAGAGACATTTTCCCTGCAGTGAGCGTAGACATGATGATGATGATGTTTCGATGCAGTGTTTCCAGACATGTACAACCCAACACGCCTTTCTAGTATTCCCTTAGCAAAACACTCCTTAAAGGGGCACTGACACCAAAACTTCGCTGCTAAGATAGCCTGCGAGATCGATTTTCGTGGACATACAGATGTCATCTACCAAATCTCAATGGCGAACACAGCTCCGAAGGTAATTTAAATGAATATTGAAGTTCGCATGCGCGATAGAGCGCTAGACGCCGTACATCGCGACATCGACAGCAGCAAAGGTGACCGGAGGGGGCCCCCAACTTCCGTGACGTCACCACGGCAGCCAAGCTCCGAGAGTGCAGCTAGCAATGATGACGTCATAGCCGCCATTGCTTCTTCGCTGCGGCTGCGTTAGTAGACTGGCGGCGACGCCAGACCTCAAGAAAATAGTTGCCACCCAGCAACGATGACAGCAATAGCGACAACAACGCGCAGGACGTGCGACAGGCGAAAGAAAACGAGCACGCGGCGGTTGTCATGCGGAAGTGCGTCACAGTTATGTGTGCTCACGTGTCCGAACTCGTCTACTCCATCGCGAGCGCTAGATGGCGCCAGTTTCACCGGGCGCCTCGTCGTTTTTTGAGCTCTCCCAAACCGAAAGTGAAACTAGTGGGTAATAAACATGCCGTAAATAATTATCTGACGTGCGCTGGAGCAAATGATGTGCCATGTTGTGGCTAACAGGTCCCCAGCTACGTATTGCAGCGAAAAAACAGCAGATAAAAATTTTGATGTCAGTGCCCCTTTAATCAAGCATAACAGACTTGCGTGAAGATATATACCTCTTCCTTGGTCGCTGCCTGTCCTCCCAATGGTGTCCTGGATGCGTCGCGGATGTCGGCCATGACCACCTGCTTCACCTCGTAGGGCCGCTCGAGACATTCTAACGTGACCACGTCCACGAAGCCGCGGGCACGCAGCGCCGCGCACGTGCGCTGCACTTGTTCCACGCAGGGCGAGAAGGAGCAGATGCGTCCGCCTGCAGGATAAACAAGCGGCAAGCTACATGGCTAACATTGGCTCAATCACTAAGATACCCAAGAACACTGACATCCATTTAGTGAGGCACACTAAATTTTCAAAAAAAAAAAAGCATTTGTTAATTTCAGGTTGCTTACATGAAGAGTAAATGAATTTACTTTAGAGCTCATTTGCAACTGAGCTTCTGCTGGCAAAGGTGGATGCAACCAAGCAGTAAAGGACAAATGTGACCATTTACTTAAACTCAGGTGTCCTGCCACGTACATTCTGGTTTTGCTTTAATCAGCCTCGCATCAAATTCATGTGACTATGGATGGGGGCTGCTATGGAAATAAAAAAAAAAAAAGGAGAAATAAAAACCACATAAACAACATCCAGTATAGCGCTGTACAAGGCAGATCTGATACGACAGCATAAGTGTAGTACTGAAAAGAGTCATCTGGTATCAGGGCAATTGATAAAAATGAATTTAATTCACTGGAGGATACAAGTCACACATAAGGAAAGAAACCGTGTGCGCTTCATAGCCACAATGAATATGGGTAGGAACCAGCCCACCTATCCATAAACTGTAAGACACTAGCAAACATTAAAAGACTGAGACCCACTTTCGAAAGTAACTGGGTTTATTACTATTATTAGTGCAGCAGGAGCTTTACCGGTTAGTGTCTAATCATGGAATTACAACATGGAAATGTTTATCAGTTTTAACATGAGTGTTTTATACTGGGGCCCACCAACAAATCAGTGACGTACTTCCGTAATGGAAGTGGATGTCTGAAAAAATGAACACACATTTACAGAGAAAAAGTATGAGCCGCTGGGACTTGCATTCACCGAGGATGCGACGATATGAGCTCGGAACAGCTACAAGTACACCGCCACAGCACTGGTCATATAAGGAACAGATGGGCCTTACATATTCACTACAGTGCTTTACAAATTGCATCTGACGACCGGTTAAAGTAAAGGTGTTTAGTACTGTGAACTATAGTGTTTATCAAGCAAATTTACGCTTAAAGGGACTGTCTACCGCTTGGAAAACTTCTTTAGATTGCGGTGAAGATGGGCAGATCGTGCATCACATTTACAAGAAGGAGCAGGCTTTCACCCCACAAAAAAAAAGGAATTATGTTCTTTTTTTTAATTTTGCTCCGAGAGTGGTGCAAAAAACGCCGCTAGCGTCACCGAACAGCGTGTTTGTCAATTTCCAAATGTAGCTGAACAAACTTGCGCAGGTACACATTTACTGCTCAGAAACTATATGTCACCTATGCGACACCTTTTTATAGAGTTCAAGGGCAATTTGTTCTCCTTTTCGCTGTTTTCGGGGCGAGGCTGCCTTTGGATTCACCTGCCTGTACTGGCGTAGTCCTGCGCTTGTCACGTGTGCGGCGCTGCCTTGTTTTCACTATGTCCGTGGCGCAACCCAGAGTGCGGACTTTCCCTCGCCTCTCCTGCTTGTCACCTCTGGAATGTCGCCGTTGGAACCGGTTCCTCTTGGGAAGAGGCCCTTGCGCCCGAAAGGGTTGCACGGGGGGACGACGGCGCATCGCGCCCAGTTACCATTGCTATCGGCGTCTTTACACGTAGAAAAGGAACGACTTCGTAGATGAAAAAAAAAAGATCTGTTTTAATTCCTACTCCCTTTCTGGAGAAACCACTGCACGCTGGGACACTACGAAAGGTGTGCTTTCTATCGAGACAAAAAATGGCAGAGCGATCACAAACAGTAGACAGTCCCTTTAAATTAACAACGCCTTCCTTCCACTGCGCTCTTGGTTCGCTTAGGTTCGCTACGGTGGTACTGCCATCTATGGGAACGGTAACAGCGAAGCAGACTGTCATGCTATACTCGGGCACAGGTCAAGAAAAAAAGCGGATGATGATGATTGTGGTTCCGCTAAGAAAGGACACTAATTTCTGCAGCCCATGTAGGGAGCACGGCTAAGCGTCCGTGGGGGAAAGGGAGTGAAAAACATAAAGAGGACAGAAAGGACGTAGTGAAGGGCTCCGGAAATTTAGACCACCTGGAGTTCTTCAACGTGCACCGAACGCACAGTACACGGGCCTCTGGCGTTTTCGCCTCCATCGAAAATGCGACCGCCGCGGCCGGGATCGAACCCGCGTTTTTTCGGTGGCAGCCGAGTACCGTAACCACTACACCACCGCGGCGGGGAAGAAAAAAAAGCGGCGTCAGCTTGTCAAACGACCCCTTTCAGCTAATGGTGCCTCTCTGTCAGTGATGATGATGATGATTGTGGTTCGGTTTAGGAAAGGACGCTAATTTCTGCAGCCCATGTCGGGAGCACGGCTAAGCGTCCGTGGGGGTGGATGAAAGGGAGTTAGAAAGGAGAGAAAACCCGTAGTGGGAGGGCTCCGAAAATTTTGACCATCTGGGGTCCTTTAACGTGCACTGACAACGCACAGTACACGGGCCTCTGGCATTTTCGCCTCCATCGAAAATGGGACCGCCGCGGCCGGGATCGAACCCGCGTTTTTTGGGTGGCAGCCGAGTACTTTAACCCCTACACCACCGCGGCGGACGAGTGACGTCGCGGCCGACCACCTCCGCGCTGCGCTCAAGAGAGAAATCAGAGCGCGGCGCGGAGAGGGTCGACGTCACGTTGACAGAGCGGTACCATTGGCGGGAGAGGGGTCCTCTGAGAGGCATAAGCCGCTTCTTTCTTGACCTTTACCCTAGCATAATGCGCACCGGCAGTCAGCATTTCGGTAGTCTTCGCGCCTCGAACGCCGCGGAAGTTATGGGCGTGGTCGCGTGGTGGCGTCGTGAGGGCGCGTTCATGGGGCAAAGTACAAACGCGGCCGCTACGAGATTTGTCTTGTGTGGCCGGGTGTGTTGAGTTGCGACGCGCACTGCTCCAGGAACACAAAGACAGCCATCGACAAGCATATGACGAGACATTCCCTCCAATGGGCAGAGCACAAAACCATCCACTGACAACCCCTTCAGCTTCGCTTCCAAGGTGTCACCGTTTGCGGACGCTCTTGCTATGGCAGGTTTGCGCAGTGCTCCGGAAATTTCGACCACCTTGGGTTGACATGCGTACGTGCACTGATGCTTAGCCACATACAGGAATTGGTGGTCTCTGCACCTTGAGTAAATGGCAGTCACTTTCGGGCAGGATGAGTATAGATATGCATATTCGATATTTCCGAATATTCGAACCCCCTCGTATATCTCGAATACCTCATTTTCGAATCGAGTACTGAAACTGTAATACTCCACGAATATTCGAAATATTCGCAAAATTATGTAGTGACAGTGGCTGATTGAACAAGGAACTCTCCCCACGAACAACACGATGTGGCCGCTTCAGCTTTCTGCCATCGCATGGTAGGCGAAAAAAACAACAACAACAAGCTTTAATTATATAGACTGGATAAAGAGGGCAACTGACCCTATAGCATGACAGAACGCATCTTACTGCGACGCTGCCACATAGCCCCGCAATGCTTTCAGGCAATATTTAAAAAATAAAAAGGGTTCGCATCAACCAACCAATTCTGCATAGGGTAATGAAATCGACTGACTTAAACATTTGCATTCAAGGATGAATGATGAAAACGAGAAGAAACGTAGCCTACCTTCCCATGTTCTCACATTTAGCTAAAAAAATGAGAAGATTTAGAGCGTAACAAACCGCGTGAGGACAGACTGCGAAGTCCATCACATACGTTGTAAAATGGCATCTGGTGCCTACAGTGTCGTGGGACGGCGGTGTTCCATTTTCATTACGGCGAAACTGAAGCCACTGCCGCCATTACCGCACCATCACAGAGAACATCACAGCGCGTCCTTATTGATTACCTAATCAAGCGACAACACGCAAACGCACTGACAGTGCACAAACAAGCCAAGAGTGCGGGCAGGCAGGCTAATTGCACCGGTCAGCCAGGAAGCTTGCAACAAAGTAACGGCCGGCGAGAGGCTGGCGCACGGCCTCATTCATCTTGTCAGGCGTCTCTGCTTTTTCTCTGGCAGGCCGCACAGCACTGGGAAGCAATCGAATCAACGCGAGACTGCCTAAGTCGAGACAAGCCGAGAAGGAGCCGAACGCTAATAGAAAAGGGGAAACAAACATTTAGCACTACGCATAGCCCTAAAGTCATGTATATGTATACACGGTTTCGCTATGCCATGTAGAGTGCGGACAGTGCATGCAAAATCATTACAGCAGGGCAACTAACGTTCTCGCCAAATACGCTGTATCGAGAGAGACAGGAAGGCGATGAGGATGACTTCGCAAAGGGTTTCGCTTGTCAAGGCTGCAGCTGCCTAAAAGGCAGCGCTCACTCAGACTTTATTTCTCTTCGCTCACTACGGAATTGCGATCGTGGCTGGGGAAAGAAAGAAAGAAAGAAAAACAAGCGTGCCGATGCCAACGAAAACCACGAGTCCGTGGCGAAGGCCGCGTGTTATATACTTCGCGAACCGCGAACGGCTGTTGCTACTGCTCAGTCAAGAGTGCAGTGATAAACGGCAAACGAGTAGAAACGATCTCATTTACAAAGCGGCGCTGATTGGTTGCGCGCCTGCCGGGACAACACGTGACCGTAAGTGCCCCGTTCCCAAGCTCGTTCAATCTCTTCGTATAACGAAGTCGCGTTTGAAAGACGTTCGCGTGACCCCTGCAGAATCGTCGTTCCTTTTTTTTTTTTTTTGTTAGATATTTTTCTTATAGGAGGCAGGGCCTTAAAGACTGCAGTGCAGGTCGAAATGCTTCGCTCCTAGGTAATCTATGAGTGTGCGTGTGTGCTCGTGCGTCGTGTTTGCGTGCACGACTGTTTGCGGGAATAGCACACGTTTGTCTGGCGCATATGTAGTACATACGTGAAACCAGTGCCCGCGGTGGGCAAACAGCAGCAAAATGCTTGGCTATGAAGCACAACCTCATGCACCCAACCATACACCGAACGACGAAGCCACGGCCGCGGTTCACCATTACAACCTACAGTTCTTTCTTGTTTGTTGGTTGTTCTTTTTTTCTAGGCCCCCCCCCTTTTCTTTTTTTTCTTTAGGGGCAACTCCGGCGATTTTTCATTGTCCACTGATCTCAATAAAATTTTCAGTATATGTCCTCCTCGGTACTACAATAATTTATGCCAAGCCAGGCGGTTGCAAGTCCTTTAGTTTTCCTGAAAATGAATTTTAAAATTTTTAGCGGATTCCCAGCCACCCTGTGTTTTTAACGTCATTACCTGCAACGCTGCCTACCCGACCAGGTGGGCCCGACAATGCAAAACGGCGATACTTGAGCGCTCAAATCCTCACTATCGAGTTCAGAGGAGCTCAATGCATCGTTAGATGACATCGCCACTTTCATTTTTCCAGCACCAGCTCCATAATTCTGATGTTGGGGAGGCTGTGACGTCATCCCATACGCTGCACTAAGCGTCTCCCCGTTTCGGTTTGAACACATCGTTCGTTCGGTTATTTAAAATTATTGGTGAATTTCCGAGCAAATTGAATGACCCTGACTGTTTCAGGGCTATCGATACTATTGGAAAACAGCGATATCAGAATATGGTGGGAAAACCGCCGGACTTAAAAAGGGCAACTGTTATGACCATACACTCACAGTTCAGTCATATGTCACCATGAATGGCATCATTAAGCATTCACTCTTTTTTTTTAATGAGGAACTTATCAGCAGACATGGCAGGTTGCAAAGCTGCATATTCATTCTATTAATTAAGCTTTCTGCATCCCGCAATAATGTGAACAAGAAGCGCAGCCGGTAATGTTTCAGATAAAGATATGTTCTCTGCTACAAAGGGTATAGATACCATCGTCGTGAGCCCAAGAGCATTATGTCATTTTAGTTCACGATCACCCTTCAGGGCGTTCCCTCAAATGAACTGCATTTTTCCCGAAAAGTTAGAACATAAGATCTATTCGATTGCACATCCATGTCGGACTGCTTCCAGTCTAAGACATCAGACATAATGGTCATACTTCATAAATGGATATATAAGTGGTTTGTAAAATTAAGGTATGCACAGGGTTTAATCAGCTGCTACACACCGTACTCGAGTACTGACATTTATTTCACACCATAAAAAATGCAGTTTCCCAACATTGTTGGAGCAACAGGTAACGCTCACCACTGAATGAACGGATCATCGTTAGAGTTAACACGAGATACCGAATTAGTAACGATGAGTACTCACCAGGGGACACATTCGCAGTATGCATTGACGATGGTGCCCATGGATTTCCAAAAGCATGCAGATACCATGTACACGCCGCTGTTCATTGATCGCACGCACATAGCTCGCACCAGGCCCATATCTTCAACTGAAGTCTCAAGGTTCACTTTCACATTTTGGATATAATCCTCCTCCTTGAGGCCTCGATAGGCCTGGTGCACACTCGATGTCGGGGAATTCAAGCAGTTCCAAACACAGTCTGTTAAAGGGACCAATAACCAATTTTTAAGGTACCTGTTTTCTTTATTTCAACGGAAATCTTAGCAGTCAGAGTGTCCAGTCAAGCAATGACAACGGAGAAAATGCCGTGAAAGATATTTTATAAAAAACTTTTTGGGTATGGAGTCTTCCATGCAACGCATATGTTGCAAACAGTCGCCGCAAGCCATTGGGTGTGTTCGCGCCAGGCTATGCCTCCACAGAGTGCATCTATGCAATGCCTGGGAGCCACTGAGCGCATGCGCTAAGGTTAAAAACAAGTTTTCGGTTGCCACGAAGGCAGTGCCGCTTCTCGGAGTGAACTCCTCTTACTGAGTAGAAAGCAAATAGTAGGGTGGTGATGCATTTTTATGTGTCGATTGTAACGTTAAGGCCGAGTTACGGTCATATGAACACCCGCAGGCGATGTACAGCTATTCAAAGACTCCAAATAGCAGTACCAAGGCATCTCCACCAGGCTACGCCACATTTCAGCTGCCGCAATCTTTAAGCGCAATTTAAAAATACAAATCATGCTCAAAACATGACAGGGTGCTCGATTCAATCACCATAATTCAAGTTCTTTCGAAATGCACAAAGATCCGCTGAAGCATTCTGGCCAGTTGTCGGTCCCTCTAAAGCAGTGCACGTCGATCGGTCAGAAGACCATGAGGTGTCCAAAAATTACGAAGGAATCGCATCTTCTTCGACCACTTCGGCCACAGGTGCCAGATCAACAGCTTCAATGTATGCAGTCCTTCGCATGCTGAATGAAAGCTCGAACCCACGATACCAACCCAATAATCTTGCATGAGGAGATCTCGTGCTTCGCTTTTTGTGCAGCAGGTGGTGCTAACTAATTCTTCAAATCGTCAATTGCCAGTATTCAATGAAGCAGTGCACTCTCTTCATGGCACTTTAGCACACAAATACTATGCAAAGTGTACAGCCCGATTGAAGATCCTTAGGGTCAAGGCTTGTGTGCCATTGTAATGTCATAGCCACGCTCGCACGCGCTCTCGGTGCGCGATCTCTCTCTCTCTCTCTCTTCGACAGTGGCAGTCATGAGTGCAGTCAGACGGTGTGTGTGCATGTGCAGGCCGACCTCGGAGGCAGTGCACCAAGACAGTGTCCTCTGCTGTCGTGAGAGAGAGCGAACGGTGCGCGTTGACTATGGAAACGCTCTTTCTCTTGTGCGTAGATTAACCATAAGGATTCACAGCGTGTGCATTAACTAAATTAATCTTAAATTCGGCACGGATCTACGACGTGGGAGTGCAGGAATCTCATAAAGACCAGGAGCATAAATGACAACACGTGTGTAAATATACAGTGTTGTCACTCATTTACATGCATAAGTGGGCAATGTCACATGTGATTTACGGTAACACAGACCAATCCCCAGCTTCGCCCACTCGTCATGGTTCACTTCGTGGAGATGCGTGGATATTTTTTTTTTTTTTTTTCTCGTCTGCACTGACAGTTAGTTGAGTGTTTGGCAGACTTCTCTGGCACAAATTAAAAACTACCAAAGCCATGCGACTCACCACATCCCGGTTTCAACGCTGACGCCGCAGCTTCAACAGCTTTCCACGGGTGAGGCAAGTCCAGAAACACAGCGTCAGCGAGTCCCTCAATGCCAAAACCATCCTGACACACATCGCGGTGCGCCGCAGTCACAACCGAGCCCAGGCCGTGCTCTTGGAATTCTTTCTGAGCCACCTGGGCACGCTGCTCATGGAAATCGAAGGTGTACACATGACCATTCGGTGCCACAGTCCTTGCAAGGGCGTGGGTCATTGAACCACTGCCAGTGCCTGCAAAAAAAAGAAGTATGCAGAAACGGAAATATCAGCGCCTGCCCACCACCTGGAGGGTGGAAAGCAATACTCCAAATATTGTGTCTGCTAATCACTGCAAGGATTAAATGAGCTTCATTTCTGAAAGTCCCTGCTTCATACTGATTTGATTGATTTATGGAGTTTAACGTCCCAAAACCAGCTGTGGTTATGAGAGATGCCGTAGTGGAGATCTCTGGAAATTTCGACCCCCTGGGGTTCTTTAACGTGCACCGACATCGCACAACACACAGGCCTCAACATTTCGCCTCCATCGAAATGCAGCCCTTGCTCCATACTGTCCTGTGTGATAGGGTTGATGCTATTACACGGTTGTAGAGGAGGGGAAATGGTGCTAAATTTATGACAGGACACAAGAGTGACACAGAGATATGAGATGCACGAATAGCAGCACAATCATGCTAATCTTGTTCATTTTCCTTCTTGTCATATATACGCATCATATATGTGCCCATACTTACAGGGCCCTAAATAAACAGACACAAGAGAGGGACACACAGACACACAGAGCGCCATCTTGCAACTGGCCGGTTGAAAGCCAAAAGTTCATGCACTCCGACTCCCACTTTTTGGAAGTGTTCAGCTGTCTTGGGCACACGCAAAAAGGGTAAGCAAGACTTTGCGCTCCGAGTTAGGTCAGCATGCCCAGTTGTTTAATGACACTTTGCAAGTAACCTTCTGCACCATGCATCCCCCTTGACTCGCAACCAAGAAGTTATGTGACGCCAGGAAGAATATCAGCCAGATGGCTGAAGCTACATGGAAGATGCTGCTTCGTATTTTGCTGCAAAGTTTTGGGAAAGCGTCCCTTCATTACCAAAAATCACAGCGCCTTAAGGTGCTCAGAGACCAAGTCTTGCCAAAGGATTTAATGCAGTTATTAGAGAAAGGACCAAAGTATGGCTTAGCGCCAGACGTGAGAGTTCATGAACTTTTGGCTTTCAACCGGTGAGCTCCAAGTTGGCGCTCTGTGTGTCCCCCTCTTGTGTCTGTTTATTTAGCGCCCTGTAAGTATGTGAACCACTTTGAACCAACTAGCCCAAGAGGAAGTTTTATTAATGTACCCACATATTGCAAAACAAAAATCCACCGTAAGTAAGCATCGTGGTTGTTTACTCCAGAGTCCTGTCAAAAATTTATCATTGTTTCCCCTCCTTTCCCCTCTGCGACTTGTACAAGGAGTGCTACGTCAAAAAGTGTTGTATGCTAAAGGTTGTATGTCAAAGACAAGACAAAGAGCAGTAGCAAAAGGCCACCTTATTCATCAGCACTGTGTTTTGTCCAATCACTTTATTAACGTGGAATTTTCTGGCATCTAGCTTGTCCTATATGTGGGCTACGGGTGGGGGCAGTACTCACGTGTTATGGGCTACCACATGTAAAGTAATCCTCACCAGTAGGCGTGCATGTGAGAGCTGCAGCTTCCTCAGTGGTTTCACATGCCATATGTGGCTTTGTTTGGTAAGGATCCCCACAAGAACACATCTTCGTAAACGTTGTTCATCACTCTATTTGATGTTTGAAGCGCGAGCACAAACAACTGTTTGTTGATACGGTGTGCTGCTTCTTTACCGGCATTCCCGTTTTTCGAAAAGTACGGGCAGTTGCCAAGTGCGCTACGAAATTGGCAAGGATTGGCCGAGCCGAGTTTCCTGTCACAGAAACAAAATGCGCCAAGTGCACTATAACATATGCTCAAGTTTACTGGTGAAGCTCGCTGGTGGACACACCTATGGAGAACCAAGGCGTACATAATTGGCAACGTTAACTTTCTAAATATGTGCTAATTGCACTGAATATATAGTGAGCCGCAACCTAGCACATTACGCTGGTATGTCACATGGCCGTTGCTTCGTGGCGCTTCAAAAAACAGTTACGACAACCCTGATGGACTTACCGACTTCGCATACAACTGACCCGGGCTTCAGGTCCAGCTGCAGCGCCACCAGGCTGATGTCGCGAGTGTAGAGAATCTGAGTCCTGTGCGGCAACGTGAGAGTCCACAGCTCCGGCGTAGCGCGCAGCACGTAGACGTATCCGCGCGAGCACTGCACCTTGGTGCCGTACGTTCGTCCGATGACGTCGTCGTGCTTCAGCGCACCGTACTTGGTCTGAAACACTTCGCCGCGCGCGAGTTTGATGGAGTACAAGTGCGCGAAAGTGCAGTACACCACACACGTATCGCCCGCCTGGGCGACGTTGCTGTGCGAAAGAAAGTTCGTCATGACTCGGAGCCAACAGCAAAGTTGCGGGTCACGTACGTGCAATTGAAAAGGAAAGGGAAGGATAACTTCTAGGTGCTCGCACTTTTGACACTAATAAACCACGACGGGCAAAGCAGGCAAACTGCTGGGCGAACACGCGGACACACCGCACGCGCCCGTCAAAACACACACAACCGGAACTCGCTCGTTGCGAGAACCACTAGAAGACTGCAATATGCGCATAGTCTGAAGCTAGTTTCGGTTTCGTTTGCGCTGGTGTCTTGGGAGCTGTACGTTCGGGCCCAAGATGGCTGTTCGGGCCAACGTTACTAGTAACGTCGGTTCGGGCCACGCAAACCGTTAGCGAACAAGTCGTGAAGTCATACTCGAAAATAGGCATTTGTCACCGGACAGAAAGGACGCGGGCACAAGATGATCCACTCTGACGAGTCGTCGGGCCAAAGGAGGCAATGTTCGGGCATATCGTTGCTCTAAAATGGTGCAAATTCGCCGCTTGTGTTACACGTACCAACTGTAGCACCAGCCCAGCGATACATGGCAACGTTCTTCGTGCGAGGTTTCAATCCGCACTGAAACGTAAACGCATTATTGCTTCACAGCGCGCGATTAAAGTGCGAAGCAGGCGAGCGTATTACACTGCCAGTCGAGTCTGCAACACCTTACAGCTTGTCAGTGGATGCTTTCCAGCCACAATTTTCCACATATATTTATCCTGCTATGCAAGCATTATTATCAATAAAGAGTAAAGGTTACCGGTTTACCAGAACACAATCTCCCAGCCAACCATCACTATTCAGAGGATGTCCACAAATGGTCTAAATGTCCGATGTTATTTGTGAATATTCAGTGGCTATTGAGTAGACTACAGTATTTAGATATCATATAGTGGATATTCATAAAATATTTGTGGATGTTGTCTTACTAACATATTTTACTATACAGCAGAATATCATGCGGTGGATATTTATAAAATATTTGTGGATGTTGTTTTACTAACATTTTACTAATAGCAGAACCTATATATAGGTGACGATTGCTGAACTTCCAGATGAAAAAGGCACGTTCCAGCTGCGTTGCCAGTCGAAATTAATATCCGTCGACAGCTGAAAACTTAAGCTGCTTTTTCCAACTGCTAAAACTTGGAAGTAAGTGCCTGCTTATAGACAGTTTAGCTGGAATTGCTGATGTTGCTGGAAACAACTCGAAATGCGAGTTCCCTGCTGGAAACAGAATCCAGTTCAGCGTTCGGAATGTTGCTTACTCGCGAGCAGCAGATTGACTGGGGTGAGGAAACGACGCTGATATCGCATCTCAAGGACTAGTGCAAGGAAAAAACAAAACAAATATGACACGCAATGTTCTTTTTTTTTCTCGGAAACATGTACACCTTAGTCGCCTCGCTCTCAGATAATTCTGATGCTCTGATCAACCGATGTGCTGCTGCACGGTTTAATATTTCAAACACAAGTTGGTAGCGTTGTTATGTCAGCACTTTCATTCAACTTTTGGCAGATCATATGCGGGGTCCTCCGCGCTTTTTCCCGTACTGTGCGCGCACCTGTTGCAATGAATCGACACCCTTGCAACGTTATCGACGTCGAACAAACAGGCATTTGTCATGATGAAGCATACGAAGAACTTGCTTTTAAAACACAAGAGTAGATTGGCCTCGAGGGCCACCACTGGAAAGACCGGCGCTGCTGTCGTTGTGACGTAGTAAACGACACGTGACGCCTTCGCCGCCGCCGGCGAAGCGCGCTCGCTTTCTTCACCAAGCCGGTTACTTCTTGCTTTTGCGCATGGAAAACTGCTCGGCGCCACAGCACTTGACACATTCGACCGAGCTAGGCGTAATTTTCACACGTATATACCCCAAGACGCAGCGTCTTGTCTGAAAAAGCTGAGAATAGGGAAAAAGGCAAGTGCTCATACATTTCGAATGTGTGGGAAGCATTCCGCGAAGTCAATTTTGTGCACGGCGTTGGAGCTAGAATGTTCAGTGAGTACGGCATGAACTTTCTCGGACTGTAGGCATTCGAATTTACGACGCCTATTAGCCTGCTGTAGAGGAAACGTGTCTTGTTTACGGAGCAGCGCCATCTAAAAAAATAACAGGCTGCTTTGATTTTGTCATCAGTCAAGAGATACATGCGCAGAGATACATGTGCGCACATCGCAGAACCGTATGCATGAATTTAAGATATAATTTACTGGTGATAAATAAGCTCGTGATGAGTCATTGCCATGCGGTAATACCAGGGGAGTGAAACTTCCTATACCATCCATAGAACGCGATTTTCGCTCGCAGCGCCTGACGAACGCCTGGTGTTTGGGGGCGGTACTAAAACATGGCGGCGCAATGCAGACACGCAATGGGGGACGCCATCTTGAATAGGACTGAGGATCTGAGTGGCGGGAGCGGGAGGGGTGGATTTATCGCCAAGTTAAAATTTGGGGTGCACCAGCAAGCCAAATTGAGCGAGTTGAAGGCATTCAGGTGGCGAACGCGCGACCCTCCACATGATCAAAACGGAAATCGTTGCGTTCTGATTGATGAAAGGGCCCATGACACCAAAATTTCAAACCCGATTTGTTTGTGTTGTTTGGTTGTCGAACATCTGAAGGCACTTGTGGCCAAGTATTAACGGCGAACGTTGTCGTTAAGATATTTTAATATGTATTTAAAGTGACCAGAAATGCTCATCTGGGTTTGCGGCACCTCGCGACATCGTCACTAGTATGACGTAGTTTGTGGGCCATCTGTGACGTTTCACTTTTGTAAGTTGATATCGTGACGTCACAGAGCGACACGGGCGCGCCGCGCTATGGCCTCCGAGCGTGGCCTCCAAGATCGGCTCTCGCAGCCGATCGCGGAGGCCACGCCAAAAGCCGTATTTTTCTGCTTCCTCTCCGTGTTGGTCCCTCAAGCGTACATTGTACACACGCTATGATCCAAAGCGAGTGTGGCGAGCTGGTCTGGCGCTCGCGCTCTCCGCAACGTCACCGAATCTTGAGCTCAAGTGATCAGTGCATGCGCTCACTTCCGACAGCCGCCGCGCTACCCCCGCGGCGCTAGTTTCTTGCAGTTTTTGGCGCGCGTTTCGAAGCTTCATTAAAACTGAACAAAATTAACGATGCTGTGACTAATTAGACATCACGCTGGAGAATTTGCCACTCCATGCCGTGATTACAAGACACTGTTCTACTCATTAGAACATAAAAGTATCCAACAAAAAAATAGCTGTCATGGGCCCTTGAAGGTTTGCCCATGCACAGATTTTTGCGCCAGTTATTCTAAGTAAAACTTTGTTCTTTTTTACGTGTACTGTACACATAAATTATACAAGAATAAAGAGCAGACTTTGTTTAAATGCTTTATTACACAGCTACTGCTGCAACCGCATCCTGATATGCCGTGCGAGCGTAGAAAAACAAATCCATCAGCATGCAGATCGTACCTTTCGTCCGCCGGGATCCGAAAGAATTTTATGCCGGTGTGGCGAGAAGAATTGCGACACCAATCAGCAGAGCACGAATTGCGACGACGGCTCGAATCCATTCATGCGTGTGCTTCGCTTAAGCTTGCAAGCGTTTCGCTGGAACAAACCTTACGGTGGTAAAAGCTGCCTTTGGGACACCGTAGGCCCTAGCATACATGGGCGCGCGACAGGAAGCGCCCCTTTTTCGCCGTGAGAGATAGGACGACTGCGCGATTCCCGTTTACCACTCCGGGTGGCGCTCGTATTTTCGCAATCTCGAACTGTAATGTTGAGGTTCACTTACATATTAAAGACACCGGAGTTAATAAGTTACCTGGTAAGAAACATAAAATAGAACGACAACATTCATTTATGCTCGTAGGTTGTACAGCCCCCAAACATTAGGATCGCCGCGGTCATGGGACAGAAAAACCGCGAAGTTTCATCACCCTGGTAATACTGGCAAAAGTGCCAAACCGGGCGTCCATTCTGCATGTCCATTCCCTTATGCATGGACATGCAGGTTGAATTAGCAATATCAAGACCTCACATATATTGCCCGCTTAATCACGCGCCCAAAAATGGGGCGAAGGGATGGGAAGGTACGCCGTGAATCACGTACAGCTGGCAATGTGAATCGAAATGTCACTTACCGCACATGCACCGTCCGCGCAAGTGCACGAGATGTAGCGCCTATTCGTGCTTGAATAAGTAACTGTACGCAGGATGTCTGAGTATTCCCAGTGATAGCTAACTAAATTTCCCGAGCACCTTTTACGCGAGCGGCCTTGTCACTTTCGTCGTGCATAATAGCACCGCGGGCACACGTTTCCGACAAGCGTGGATGATGCGGCGATGCCTCTTGTTCACTCGCAAAATACTTTGCCGACCTGTAGAACAGGTTCTTTTGCAGCTAAGATACACACAGGCAACTCTTGCAACACGAAAAAACCGTGTCTGAACGAGCTGCGACATTGTAGACGTCGTACGCTGCGGGGCCGGTACCACGTGATGTCGTTTTGTACGTCACGGAGAGCTTCCGGCAGATGTCGCCACGGTATGTCCTCGGGGCCAATAGCACCGAAATACTGCGAAATACGGCCATGTTTGTTGTTTACCAAGAGCGCTGTTGCATCAGTGTTAGTCAAGTACATTCGTTCTTATGCATTATTTTATGCGCAGAGTAACTTACATGAACCAATGAAACTGTTAATTTCTCTCAAAAATGGCGTAAATTTTATTAAGAGTAAATAGAAGAATTACAGATGCAGGAAAATTTTTAATAAGAACATCCACGGCCCCGCAGATTCGTAAACGTGACGCATGCGTCATGGCGGCTGTGGCAGTGTCGGACGGAGTTGTGTCAAAGTGGTGTGCGTATTTTTGAAGTGAATCAGCAGTATTTAAAAGAAGAATCGGTGCACAAGTCTTGTTCTTACCTGTATTCTGGTACAGGTTTGCACGCAAGCCGTTATTACTTACAACTGTCAGCTGCACGTTAGCGGCCGCTTCTTCCTGTACTACGTGTCGTGGTGATCCTCGGACGGCTCTACTACTTGGAGGTGACATTTTTTTGTTCATTTGTTTCAAGACCAGTTTTCAGTGTGCGTGTGCGCGTCTGTGTTTATTCCGAGAAGCCTGCTTGTCAGCATGTTAATGTTGACGGCTTGAGTGTGATTTGCATGAAATGTTGCTTGAAAAGCTGTTGGCAGTTGTCAACGTGTTGTGTGAGACAAGAGAGAGAGAAATAAGGAAGGGAAGGCAGGGATGGTAACCAGTCATGAGTCCGGTTTGCTACCCTGCACTGGGGGATGGGAAAAGGGGAATAAAAGAGGAGGAGAGGGGGGAATGCCTACAGGGCAGTCCTATATAATATCATAGGCGCTCGGCTAGGCCAGATAATTTTAGAAAGGCCAAAAGCGCTTTCATTGCTTTCTGAGCCGTTGGTCGGTGAGGACGGTATTCTAAGATTGTCTGTTCACCAAGTGGACGATTGTCGAGCTTTGTGAAGGACTCGGTCATAGGCAGTCGATGTTCCTCAAATTGTGGGCAGTGGCACAACAAGTGATCTATGGTCTCTGTTGACTCGACATCATAGAATCTGGTCAAGGTGTGGTAGTGTAGGTAACTGTGATATTTTGCATGTCAGCCCTGACGTGCTATGCGATGTCCCATTGTATGAAACTTGATTCTGGTACAATCGAGTCTAATAAGTTGCATGCTTTTGGACTGACTACACGTAAATATCTCTTACAGGTGGTAAAGTGCACGAAATCTGATAACAGTGCGCCCGAGAAGTGTCTTTGCAACGCCTGCTGCAGACATCGAAAAAAAAAAAAGAACAGATGAAGATTGAGAGACACGTGCTTCTGCCCCGTGATTCTTTGAATAAATTTGACTGTTTCATAAAGGCAGTGATATTGAGTGTTGAACTTGCTGCTGCTGGCTGCATTGGTCCCTGCACCTAAACATAAATGTCATTTGACATCGTATGAATATAATAAGTTGAACTCATGAGGGCATTCAGTGGATGTCCACTAACATCCTGTCAATCTATACGTGGAGCAGCTGTGGACATCATGTGGATGTCCACTAACATCCAGTCAATCTATATGTGGAGCTGCTGTGGACATCATGTGGATGTCCATTCTGTTCGAAATGGACATCCTCCAGATATTTATTTAACATTAGAACAACTTTCGTGGATATCCTATAGACATTAGATATCTTGCTGTGGATATCTAATAAATGTCCAGAGGATGTGATATGGTTGGTTGGGCTGGTACGTAATCTTTTTTTTTTTTTTTTTTTTTAGTACACACATGCAACATGGATGTACTGTTCAAAGTCCTGGTGGAAAGCTTACCACGTTCAAACAATGCCTGTTGGAGGTAAAGTAACTCGGCTTGTTACTATCCTGTGTTGATGGTACTATCCTTTTTATTGACAATTCTTGCCCTGCAGGGTAAATATACCTGGAAATCCGTCGTCCAGCAGCCATGACTGACTCCTTACCATAAGCTACATCATCTCTGAAAGCGGAATACAGTTAAACCTAGATGTAACGAACTTCAATTTAACGAAATCCCTGACGTTACGAAGTAGATAGTTTAGTTTCTGTAACTTCGCGCCCGTACTAGAACACGATGTATATTTAACCTCCATATAAGGAATTTCGCCGGACTTCCATTGTAACGAAATTTCGTTGACGGCTCAAAGCGAGCCGCGGCAGCTTCTGCGCCGGTCAAACATGCGCCGAAACATCTCAACATCGAGCGAACGCCGTTTTCGCGCCATTCAACGTACGGGCGCCATTTTGGTTTTGTTTTCTTTCGTAAACTCCTGCGCTTTCTTCTACCGTCGGCGGGAGCGGTGGTGGCATGGTCAAAGCCCGATTCGCTTATGATTGCGCTTGCTTCGTTGCTGACGCCGGGCGGCTGGCCTTTATTTTCCGCTTCGCTTTTCGTTATCGCGTGCGGCACTTTCTGATGTCGTTACAATCTCTCGTCGTGCCTTCGCGTGCGAGGCACCGCCTGACCGCTATACCTCCGTGATTTTTTTTTTTTTTTTTTTACTGAATAAAGTTGTTCTCTCTCTCTCGTCGTGCCTTCGCGTGATAAGCGCTCTGCGCCTGCAAGATTGTATCACGGTCGACCACGTGTCGATCACGGTGGTAAGCGCTCTGCGCCTGCAAGATCGTATCACGGCCGACCACGTGTCGATCACGGTGGTCGACGCGATTGACGCACAGAGGCGCTTCGCGGGCTCTGCGAGGGACGAAGAGGCCATGCAGTCGTTGTGGGCCTATGAACGGCGCACAATGCAGTTACTGATGGCCAAGAAGACACAAAGAAAAAGTGACTGAGTACTTTAACCAAAAATAAACGTTTTTCCGTGCGTGGCATGCAACCGCAACACGTCCTTGGAATTTTATGTGCATGCCAAGAGCCGAATTTCGACGTAACGAAATTTCGCTGTAACGAAGCTCGAGTGCCGATTTAACCGACTTCGTTATATCGAGGCTGAACTGTATCTTTCTTGTTTCTAAGTGCCCATCACAGATGTTCATCATAGCTATCCGCAGACAAACAGCTTGCAGATATACAGCTGTCATCAACAGTGTGAATGCATGTTGCAGTATACGTACAGCAGTTTGATGCCTGCGTACTCGTGATTAGAATTAGAAAATGCGGCCTTTAAGGATAAGTGGCTGTCCACCAACTATCTCTGCTTCGGAACATGGATGTGACCTTTCGCTTCTGCAGCTGTACTATTTTCCCTACAGAACTGAAAGGAAAAGTCTGGTCTTCCTGAAAGCCAAAGCCAGCAAGAAAGACAGCACAGCTGCTGAAAATGATCTTTATTTCCTATAGTACATGGAAATACCAGCAGTAAGGTATCTACACAGCTTCAGATGCACACTCGTAGAACATACATTCGATAAATAGGCCTTTGCCAATGCGAGAGGCCACGCAATAAGGGGACGAGTGGCGGTGAGGCGTTAACATTATCATACACAAGGTGGGGTCCAGTGCGTGTGCAAACATGCTTCTGTACATCGTCGAAAAGCGAAAAGTAGCAAACAGTATGTGTGCTTTCTTCCTTCTACAATGCACCCAACAACTGTCACCGTTATAACCGCGCCACTGACATGGTACAATAAACATAAATGCGTCTTAAGAAACGCATCGTCCACAGCTTTCCGTGTCCAACAGAAGCACAACAAACAAAAGAGGATGTAGTCGACAGAAAGGTGGTGCCAGTGAATCTTGTTGCAGCACAGGCGAATGCGAAGAGTGGAGAAGATATAGTGAGGAAATGACTGAGGACTTTCAGTTCTCAGTCATTTTGACAGACCCAAGCGAGGGAGTCAAACACCTGACCACAATGTCTTACAACCTTTCAATGCCAATGAAAGAAAAATAAACTAGTACTGATGTTAGAGCACAGACGAGAAGTTATAAGAATGATGTCTCTCATGATCCTGAACAAATAGCTTAAAACTGCTAGAAACCTATTTAGGCAAGTCATCTTGCATAACAGAGGCGCTTTGATTGCCTGTGACAAATGCGAATGAATGATGACTGAAGACCGACAAACAATTTAACTGGGTTGACAACAGCTATGAGACTCCCAATATTGTGAACAGATAATCATGCAACTCTGAAATGTAGCAGTGCAGATAAGATACGGAAGGAACAAGCAGACAACACCAGGAAAGTGCCACATCTAAAAATTTTGATGACCTTTCAATCGATATTGCCTTCATCCTAATGAAACAGGGGGCTGCTTTGTCTAGCTCTGCACATTCGAAGTTTCACAGCATTTGTTTAGAAACAGCCTTTCAACATGAGATCTCTGGTCTGCATTCATAAAGAAAACCAGCGCCACCTTGTGTCCTTGTACTCGATAATTGAACTGCTACGAACGGTTTTGAGTTAAGAACGCTGGCGTGACAGCACCACACAATCCAACTTGCAAAATTGATCGCCACGTCTAGTACAAAGAGTATGTGAACATCAGAAACTGTGCCCGACACACCTCCAGGCCAAGCATGTGCACAATCTTGTCAAAGACAGCACTGTCAGCAAGAAGCATATGTACACTGAAAACGCCTCAGAGTGAGACAACACAAATCCACTCAGAGACATTTATCATCGCTCATTTAATCAATGGTTCCTGTTATTTCAAAAATTCGCATTGAGGTATATTTTAATATGTTTGCTTCGCAATAGTATCAGATTGTTCAAAGTCGTACCCCAGATTCCACTGTACAGGCTATATAAGGCTAACCACTGCATGATTAACACAACTGAAAGTACACATAGAGAATCGAGGAACTCGGAAGCAAACGCTTGGCAGCACTCGGCATGCACATTGCCTGGCACCCAGTGTAGAGTAAAGCACCCTCCAAAACTGCTCTCAGAGGAGTAGCATGCACTGAAAACATAAGACACACACCAAGAAAATCACTTCAAGTAAGTACAAATATGGCAGGACCTTGCTGGAACAATCCGTTCACTGCATGCCACAGTAAAGTGTTGTCTTGGAACCACTCAGGCAGTAACCCTCCTGACAAGTATGGACTTGGACTGCACAAAACCAAAGCAGCTTTTGGCGCTTAAAACTGCGACTTTCAGGCAACTCTACCCTAACTTTCACTTCAAAAAGCATGCACTGTGCATAAACTATGATCTCTGCAAATCCCCCCGTAACGGGCCAATTTAAAGAGGCAAGCATGAATATTCAAATTACAGTAACCACCCACATCCAGCGCTGTCCTGCACTAACTATGGGCGGTTCCTAAGATCAAACAGACAGGCTGAAATGCTTTCTTGTCATTCAGGCCTTGGAAAAAAAAAATACAAAAAGAAAGAGCTTAAATTTTTTAGCGAGACCTGGAAATTGAGGTACATGGACATGCAATCCATAGCACTCCGTCAGACAAAACATCTTGGCTTGCTTTGAATTGACGTGCATTAAATATTTTTGCAGGAAAGGTGCAAGAAATCCGAGTTCAAATGGTGTATCAGGTCAGTGCATGTACAACCAAGACAAGAATGTTTGACAGCATTCAGTAAATGTCACTTAAATTGAAGACAGTCCCACTTGGTGTGTCCACATTCCATTGTTATCACTTCCTACGACACAGAAAGTGTTTACATAAATTCAGCAATGCAAGAGGACATGCTGCAAATGTATAAAGGAAACATGGAAAAAAATGAAACAAGACAAAACAACATGAATGGAATGGTTTCCTTCCTGCTTGAAGAAGACATGAAAGTATGTCAAATGGGAACTCCAAGGCAATTCACAAACATTTGCCGCCGAAAAGAAGTGTCGTGCAAATCAAGAGGCTGCGTGAAAACTTGTCATCAGAAATGGCACTCTTGAAAGGAGAATTAAGAATGGACAAAATGCACTGCAAATGCATAAAGAAAGTATTACGAGATGAAAACAAAAAAAAAAAGCAAAAAACCAAGATATCTAGAGGGAATTTTTACAAGCTTACAAATAGCTAGATGTTTGTAGCAGGACAATATTAACAACTGTGCCAATGCCAAAGAACATTTAATGAAGTGTTTTTGATGGAAAAGGTGGAAAGTAACAGAAAAATTAGATGTTGAATAGTAATAAGAATCATAATTATTAACACGAAATTCCACGACAAGGTCATTAATGAGACAAGCACCTTATGCAAACACTTCTTTTTGTGTAACATTTCAGTCATGAAAAACAAAGAAACAAAAAGAAACTGTGCAGGCCACATAAACTACCTCTGCTATGTGCAAACCAAACAAAAGGTGTGCACAAGTTCCAGTTAAATCAACATAGATTGAAATTTAACCAGAACACATCCAACCATGAAGACCGTAGACAAGAAAAAAACAGAAACCAATAGTTGAAGAATAAGTCAGAAACTGCAGCAAATTCAGGCATAGCAGTCTCTTTAGAACTGCCATGCAAAGTGAATAAAGAAACAATGCAGGTTCTAAAAGAAGAAAAATGTGAAATGAAGAAAAGATAACAATTTACACAAAACAGCCCATGGAAACAGCATGCAAAAAACTATAAATACAGAAAAAGAAATTGCTTTCAAAGACTTCCGAACCCCCCCATGAACAGCATGTCATTATCATGGCCGAAAGAGATCACACTCATCCTGCTATGAAAACGAAAACCATTGGTAATGCACACTTTTAGGGCGAGTTGCATCTAACACTTCCTCGACACCCAGCACAAAAAGTAGGGGTGACGGAAACTATTATAAACATTTCTTTTAATCTTTAAATAACTTCCACCATCCTCACCCCTGTTGTAAATGCGCAAGTAGGTGCAAAATAAACAAAGAGATGTGTGGCATCCTAATTTTCACAAATTCACTTCACTGGCAATTAGAATGCAGCTTGAAGTAAATGTTATAGGCAGGTGTGAAACCTCAACATGGTGTACTACGGAAAAAAAAAATAAGCTAGCAGAGCCTTAAGGCAGTGCCAAACCAAGAGGTGGTAATGAAATCACGAACACACCAAGAATGTCAACCTATTTCACACGCACCACTTTGCACACACAGACCACTTGGCAGGAAAAAAAACATTGACAGTGAAAAAAGAAAATGCAATTAGCTGATCAGATACAAAAAAGCTAAATGCCTGATGGTTGTACAAGGAAACCAACAGACAGGGCAACATTGCAGGAGCTCATAAAAAAAATATAAGCCAGTAAGAAATGAATGATGCATTAGGAAGCTATGCTTAAAAAAGAAATTAAGTAATGAACTTGTGCCTAAATGAACCTGCCTGCAGACATATTCTCGAACCTTCAAAGGTGTTGCTCTTGGCACACATTGAATTACTTGGGTCAGACAAAAGCGATGTGACAAAAGCTTGACCTGACAAAAAGCAGGCACTTCGGAAAGCAGGCATGAAAAAAATACATGCACATGAATATTTCGCCAATTGCGTTTGTTGCGTCGTGTATAATTTTTCATGACAATGCAGAAAGTACCAAGTTAGTCAAACTAAAGGGTGCCTCAATGATAGACTATGTGGATGTTGTTACAATGATTGAAATAAGCTATCAGCAGGAAGCTTCTTGGCAGCGCTCTGCAGAAGGTGTGCTTGTTTCTAATCAAAGTTGGGAGTTTAAAGACTGCCTCCCTCTTTTTTGATGTGTGCCATGGTCCTCTTTTTTATGTGTCACACTAACGCAAACTACATGATTGTGACAATGCAAATGCAATGACACATCACACACCTGGCGTTTATTTCACACCACGGTGACAAGTCACCGCAACTTTTTGCGAAGTTGTCAACGGCGTGCCACGTCACTCAAAAGCGATTTGTTAAGAATCCAGCCTCCAGCACATTGCAAGCTGACAGCACACTACCCTGAAGCAGAATGAGTCATGAAGAGCATGTCATAAACAGATTAAATTGAGTGCACTTTGAATATAATTAACAGCAACAGCTGCAGCACTAAGGATTTTGCGAAATTGGACGTGGCAAGATTACGGGATCCCTAGTGGACTCCCAATGACATTGTGATGGCAATCTACCACACGAAGTAAAAGTGAAAACTGAAGAAGCAATCCCTGTTGATGAGGTGAGCACATATATATGATGGAATTTTTAATACACACGTGATGTGGCAACATTACGGCTGGTGACTCCTTGAAATATAAGCCAAGAAACACATCGTGTCCTTTTGCACAGTGGCCATGCGACACGTGAGAAGATCGGAATGTCTTGTCGCAGACGTCTCGCAAGACGGAAACGCCAGAGGACGTGGAAGTAAAAAAAACTGCAACAGGCACAATTAATGAAGTGACCATCACTGACGAACACATCTCTCTCAGCCATTCAAACACATACGAAAGAAAGAAACGCCGAACACATCACCAACCTTCAAGATTGTGCAGGCCATTTCGGTCGCAAAAGCCCATTTTCACGGAACTCTCACAAGTCCAATGGTCAACCCGAGCCTAAGATGATGAGATGCAGCTATAGAACTTGCCCTCCCTGACCTGATGTTCCGAGATGAATATAAATCCTTTGGTTGAACGTGAACAAAAAAAATTGAACGAAGACTGAACAAAGATCATTACCATCTGCCGAAGGAATCTAATGTACTACTTCCTCGACGTGGCAACAGCCTCGAGATGGCGAAGTCTACAGCACTGTCTCGAAGCAAGTGGTTTCAACTGCACCTTTCACTCCAGAGGGTCAACAATGGTACAACACATGCGCAACACTATTCTGTGCAAAGGTGTTGCAGCGAATACCAGCGGCCAGAAAGGCAACAAAAGGAAAAACGGAAGAACCCCGCTGAACACCAAGAACGAAAACGAAACATTCCCTCAAAAATGAAAAATTCCCCTCAATTCTAAAGTAATCCTACAACTTGGCACTACAAGAGATTCTGCGTTTCAAAAACAGCTCACGATTTGACGCCGCTAGGTATAGCCTCGGCTAACGTTTCATCTTCGAGCAAAACTAAATTGACACTAGCAGTGCTGCAGCATTCATTTCTCTTCGCAGTAGTCGTAAGGGCTACAACGTGGTCTACTTGGTCCTGAAATACAGCGGCCTCCGCCGACAGAGGCTGCAGTCGTAACTGTAAAACTGATGATGGTCCGTAACAGCCGGTGGTGTCTTGAAATGGCACAGAGAGTCATTACAACAAACGAGACGGGCGCGTGCCGCACTTGTCCACACTACGGAATTCAGCACGAACCAACATTCAAAGCTCCGTAAACAATCAAAGAAATTCCATTTGCCATGCATACAACTTGTAGCCAACCTCAAACATCGGGTCACTGGTGGGTTTTAATGAGACTGCAACAACGGCATTGGAAACGCTTCCTGCCACAAACCCTTTGACAGAATGGCCGCCCACCCATCTACTGCTCCGTCGCATGCAGTGTCAAGTGACGCTGCGTTGAAAAGCTGGATGCTGGTGCATGTGGAGCGAACTGTCACAATTTAAACGCAGAGGGAACTGTTGTAAGCACTTCCCTGACAACGTACATATTTGGCAAACAAAATGTACCTCCCTTGCTTCTGCTCGATCCAATTCAGCCCAAAACAACGTAAGGCAAAGCATTCACCTCCCACCAGATGTTTCAAAAGCACCCACAGCCTTGTCTGCACTGAACACACTACACCAAAGCTGAATGCGCAAGGTAGCCAGCAACCAGCCAAGGCTGGCTCCCCTGTTCCAAAGACAATCCAGATATTTTGGATGTATACTGCAGATTCGGTCCTTTCACGGTGTGACAAAGCAAAATGGTAACTCCTATTCGCACAAGCGATTACTGCACTTGGTGCATAAACAGCAACTCAAGAGTCCGCAATTTAGCACCTGGGGTGCGCAATGCTCAGTCGGGTGCATTTTAAGCCGTATGACCTGACGAGACTAGCCATGACCACATATTTTTTTTTCTTCTTCTATCAGAATTGCAAATTACATCAGATTTTTTTTTTTACTAGGACTACCTAAAAATCTGAATCACAAAAGGTATTTATGCTTCAGAGGCACCACAGTATGTGTATCAAATTTATCATGATTTTAGGTAAGTAAGGATTCTCTATTGTATTTCCGCTAGATCGCACATAAATTTGCCTTCAACCTTTTTGTCAATATCTAGCTGCCACTTTTTTATTTTTATTACTTTTTGCTTGACACGATCTACATTGTGCACCCCAGGTGTTGACCAGCGCCCGTAACTGGGAGGCTTGCAGCAACGCACACGGTTAGCTTTTGGTGGTGTTGCATGAGAGCCGACACCCGAGTCCACCGCAGCTCCGCTGCCCTTGGTGTCGTCAGCAACCTCCGGTGGCGAGACGTGGCGCACCCACCCATCTTCCCAGTTCTCGCGGACCGTACCCACCGGCGTCGTCTTCGGTTTCCACAACCTCTGCAGACTCCCGTCTAACAATGCGAGGAGGAGGCAGAGGACAGAGCTGCACCTCGCGATTCTTGCAGCTCGCGTCCTGCGTCGATCCCGCCCCGAGAGACGAGTGGATAGTTGCAGCGACGGGACGCCAACAAGAAGCATCCCACCAACGTTCGGCCCTCGCATCTCTCACGGTGACCGCAGAAGGTCGAAGCAGGAAGAGGGAAACTGTTCCTCCGGCTTTGTTTTTTTTTTTTTTTCATTCTTCTTGCGAACGGTCACGAATGCAGTCAGCTGCTGAGGCCGCGCGAGAGCAAGAACAACAGGAGGGGAGAGGGAAGGGACTTGAGAAACAATCAGTCGATGTGGTCCTGGAAGATGAGGCGCACGTATCCGGGGTACCCTTCAAGCTGGGTGGCGCAGAAGGGGCAGGCCGCCTGGAGGCCGTTGGTGCCGTGCGGGATGGACACAGAGGCCCAGTACCTGGATGAGAGGAGACAAAAACAGTTACACAGGAAAATGACAAAGAACAGTTGTCATTGTAAATGTAGTCTTTGCGGCCTGTGGCAGTGGCTCAAAGCTGCCATAAAGGTCAACCATGTCTGACTCACTGCGTTTGATCCCATTTATAAGAGACAACAATGTAAGAGATGACGAGGTATACGAGAGGTCATTAACCCACATATAGTTGGCTACCATAGCTCCCCCACTGGTTGAACCTCTTTTGTAACAGACACACACCTGAAGACAATTGGGTATAAAAGACAAGACATCCTGAAATTATGGTCAACAGGTCTTGCCTGTAGCAGGTATTTTGGCTCTAACTGCAGTGCTGTTGGCACCGCATAATTCACTGCGGTAACAAAAAAAAAAAAAAAAGATTACCAAGCAGTGAGAAAGTTGCAGTGAAGAAAGCATGAATTGTGTCCTTGAGTGACACGGTCCACCAAGCAAAATTAAGCCAAATGGTACCCTCTGCAACCATCTGTAGCGTTCTTTCATAGTCAGTTTAGTCGTATGGTGTACCCATATTGATGTAAGGGTTCATCACAACATGAAAAACAATGGCACCTTGATTTATAAGAGGCAGAATATAAGGGGCAGAAACGCCCACATATAAGGGGCAGAAACTGCCTTCTGGTGTTTGTCTGTTATTAGAGGGGTTCAAATGTACAACATTCCTCCTCTTTGTTACACTATCAGTAGAGCCACTTACACAGTCATTAGGGCCAAGTGGAATGTACACTAGAATCCATAACATATTCTCTAGCACTTGTGTGACTGAGCTGCAGTCACCCAAGTGGTGAGAATGCGTCCTGTCACAAGAGGTCAGTGAATAGTAGTAGCAGAAGTACGCCAACTAAAAGCATATCACCAACATTCGGCACACAGTGCATAGCACAATTCAGAAGCTGAGGACATACCCACAGCACGCCTTTAGAAAACAACCACATGCAAGCCACTAGACTTAGGTGATCCCTCCTAAAATGCCTATAAGTAAGCAGCGACGAGAAAATGTGGTTAAACAGGATCCCCACTAAATGGGATGCCAATTAATCTGCCCCCAATAGCAAAACAAGTGAAGGAGTGATGTGACGAGTGCGGTGCTCACTTGACAGTCTTTTCGGAAGCCATGTGGCCGCACGGGTTGAAAGCATGGTTCGGTGGGTCATTGTCTACGTAGAAGGCCGGTTCGATGCCCACACACAGCTTGACGACCGGTCCCTTCTGCAAGGGCAATGCAAGAGTGGGCAAAGCACAAGATCAGCCTCAATGGAAAAAGCAAATTATAGTCGAACCTCGACATGCAGGACACGGATATAACAACTTAGAGGTTACCATTTAGGAGTTTGCGAATATTAATCTGAATTTTCAAATCATTCTCGAATAGCACTTGGTATTCGATTCACTTTGCACCCAAATTTTACTATTCGATCTGTTTGAAGTTTACAATTCATGGGCAAAAGAGGCTATGTCTGGCGACAAGTGACCCACTCCCACACGTAGTGCACTTCGCTGCACAGCACTAGTGTAATGTGGTGAAGCTAACAATCTTGAGCTGTGGTGAAGCTAACACTCTTGTACTGCAGCAAAGCTGACACTCGGTGTACTGCGGCAAAGCTAACACACGGTGTACTCCGGTGAAGTTAACTCGAACGTATATGCACAGTTCTTTGTTGAACTGTTCTTTGTGACTTCTGTTCTTTTTCTAGGGACAATATTGTGGAAGTACCATAGATGTGCAATGAATTTGTTTTTGATCATGTTCGGCGGTACGTTTCCCTGCAATTTAACATGAAATTGCTAAAAAAAAATATTCAAACATTATTTTAAAAAAATGTGCCTATTCAGTTCACTCTCGAACATTAATATTCGAATTCACTTTGCAGACAAAATTTTGCCATTCGCGCAGCGCTGGTCATAAAAAGTAGACAGGAAATAGTGCTTCCATTAAAACGATGTAGATTACATGCAATAATGCTCAATTTTTGGATACAACAAAGTTCATTTCATGTCACATGGACTTTATTATAAGGAGGTTTGACTGCTGTGAAATGATTGCATCGCATTCTCATGGAAACCCATTCGTCATACGTCCAAAGCATGACAAATGCAGAGCACTCCCCAAAGCATAGTCTCACAAGTCACAACAGCTATAATAATTATTCCTGCAGTTTCACGTCCCAAAACCACAACATGATCATGACAGATGTTGCGGTAGAAGGGTCCAGGAATTTTGGCCACCAGGGGTTCCTTAACATGCACTGGCATTACACAGTAGACGGGCCTCAACATTTCGCTTCCATCAAAGATGCAGCCGACGCGGCCGGGATTCCATCTCACCACCTTCAGGTCAGCAGATGAGTGCCGGCATTCCTGCCTACTGCCCGTGTGTGGTTCTAAAGTCGGTTCGTAGGACACACTGCACGGCCTTGACTCTGGTGTCGCTTGACGATCAAAAACTTCATTCTTCCCAAAAGGGAACTTGCCTTGTTTTGGTCCACTTAATGCATAGTGGTGTACTTTTCTTGTTTTCTAACATGAAGATCGTCCTCTTTGTCGGTAGCATTGCACATGCATTGGGTAGACACTGAAATGCTGTCTAGCCACTGTTCCCCGCTGCTCCGGTGCATGTGCAACGACCTGGAGATGAAAGTGGATTGCACACTAGAGTGCTGGCCCACCATAACTCGTGCAGCAGATGTTCAACAAACTTCACGACAACCATAAACAGCTGCAGTATGGGCGGAGATGAGCTCCTGCAGTGTTGCGATGTTATCACAAAGCACCGGATGCATGTTGTCTTTGCACACCACCACCACGGCCTTTTGGATTGATGATTGATTTGTGGGGTTTAACGTCCCAAAACCAGCTGTGATTATGAGAGACGCCGTAGTGGAGGTCTCCGGAAATTTCGACCACCTGGGGTTCTTTAACGTGCACTGACATCGCACAGCACATGGGCCTCACCATTTCGCCTCCATCGAAATGCAGCCGCCGCGGCAGGGATTCGATCCCGCGACCCTCGGATCTGCAGCCGAGTACCTTAGCCACTAGACCACCGTGGTGGGGCACGGCCTTTTGGGGCACATGCAGTCTCGAAAGACATGTTGCCAATGGCCTGGCTTGGATATAAAGAAACTGTGCTATAAGTCATCGGGATTTTGTCTTGCATTTCAAAGGTGGCACTCTGACAAAGACGTGCAATTCTTTAAGTGTGACTCGCGGCATTCACGCTCACATTTCACGCGCACGACAATTCTTTTGTCACAGCAATTGAGCTTTGATTATGCTGCAGCGACGACAGTGGCTGTGCCTTCCGATTGACTCGACACACCAAGTCGCATGTTACATTCGTGCACTCCCTTGCTAAATCATGCAGGCGAGCAGAAGGATACTAAAAAATATATAAACCTTTCTGTTGTTGTTGTTATGTGGGGTTTAACGTCCCAAAACCAGCTCTGATTATGAGAAAAGCCATAGTGAAGGGCTCCAGAAATTTCAACCACCTGGGGTTCTTTAACGTGCATTGACATCGCACAGCACACGAGTCTCAACGTTTCGCCTCCATCGAAATGCAGCCACCGCAGCCGGGATTTGATCCCGCGATCCTCGGATCAGCAGCAGAGTACCGTAGCCACTAGACCACCACGGTGGGGCATAAACTGTTCTGTCCAGGGGTGAAAGCTTGTTTATATTATTTGGCCTCAACACAGGTGGCGTCGGACTGGTGTGGAGAGACGACTGGTGCCTTTCTTGTGCCTTGTGGGAAAGGGGGTGCAGGTCCCCGTCAGGCAAAACTTCCAGTATCTCCATATCCAAAGTCACTGATTTAGGGACTCCTGTCTGCATAACTGTAGGTACAAATCGCTGTAACTTCAATGATTAATAAACTGAAACTGAAATTGGACGGGAACTGAAACTGAGTGGTTCACAGCACAGGAAGCAACCACCGACGTTCATGGGAGAGCCCAAATGCGAACAGGAACACTATTTCCGCTCCTTGCACGTGGTGTGCACCGCCGCTCCTTGTCTTGAACTTGGTGGTTAACAACTTATTTGTGCACCGATTCTTGCCATTCTTTTCTGCACTCATCTCAGTGTTCAAAGCTTCACACATCACAGTGCTCCAGAAGGCAGTCAAAAAAGTCGCAGGGCTCTTTAAAACAACGTGAGGCATAAAGGTTTCGATCCGATATCCTTCAAGGGCGTACGAAGACTGCACTTATCGCAGCAATTAAAAAAAAAAAGATTGGCCGTGTATCTGCGTGCTTCGCTGCAAATGTCATCAAAAGACGATAGTCTTCTGCCGGCCGTATTGCGCTGCGTGAGATATGGACGCCATCTGGGAGCGCTGTCAGGAAACATGAGCTTGTGCAGAAACCCTGAGCAACTGGCAGGTGGCAGCACCAAATTGTCGGCAGGGGCCTTTTTCGTGCATAGTGTCACGTTTTCGGCGCAGCCTAACAAACACTAGGGTCTTTAGAATTACATATCTATGCATTTGCTAGTAAAGGAACACACACCACCTAATACTTACGTATTGATGTTGTGCCTCGGACATGCATAATACTTGCTTTTTGATCGACAGCGTTCACAAGTGTTAACGCAGCTACCAGTTCAAGATGGCTGGGCGTTAGGCAAGTGCTTAAACTCTGGCCGGGTGGCTGAATCGGGTGACAGACAGACAAACAGAAAGACAGACCAAAATTCCTGTGTTCAAGCATCCCAAGAGACTATCGTCTTCAAAAAATGGGGGTTCACCTTGAGGCACATGGGACAGGTGCGCACGTTGGAGGCCCCCTCGGGGAGCCCCCAGTGGTGCAGCCCCTGGACGTGGCCGCAGTGCAGGTACACGTATGGCTGCTTGTCCCCCTGGCTCAGCGTGGCACGACTCGCAATCACCAGCGTGTTCAGCCCCACGGGACACTGGGGGCGACCCGCGTTCAGCTCCTCTACCCGCGCCTCCAGGTGCTGCTTCGTCTGCGACGCCGTGACAAAAAGAGTGAGCAACAGTTTCGTATGAAATGGCGCTTGGCGATAACAAAATGTAAGGTGCATGAGGTTTAAAGGGGTCATGGATATCGAGCTGCCCGGATGAAATTTTCATGGCTTCAGCAAGCATTCAGTGTGCCGATTCCGAAATATTTCCATGCAATACTCAATGTACACTCACCCACGTAAAATTTTAGCCTTCCTTAAGCTTCCAAAGCAGCCATGTGACACCACAGGCCGGCATAAGCACTATTCAGCGATGTCATGTGAAGACATTTAAAGGCCAATTCAGGCAATTTTTTTCAGCATGTCGATGTAATGGCGATTCTATGTTCCCGATGTGACCCTGGCAGACTCCTGATAGAGGAAACACTCAGCAAATGCGGAAATAATTTTTGAACTGCAAAAAAGTGCGAAACCGAAATTGATATCCAATTCAGTAGTGACGTGAAACCCGCGTTTTGCATGTTGCAAAAGCGCAAGTGCCCTTCCCCTGGCAGTAACGCTGCAAAGGTTCAGGTGCAGACTTGGTGAACCTTTGCGGTCAGCTGCAGAGTTGAGGGGAACGCGTGCTTGGAAATTGAGACGACCATGTTTTTTAACACAGTACATCAAGCCAGATGATGCTATGAAACACTGTATATCATAGATTGGAGGGCCAAGATTCTGAACAAACACATCACACAATATCTTCAGAAAATGTCTCATCACCTCTTTCAGTACAGCCAGACTTTGGAGTAAACCTTCACTTACAAGGCACCCAGGCCACATAGCAAATTTCAGTTATATGCTGGAGGCTGTAAAGTGCCCAACAGTGAGAGTTCTACCACAAAAAGAAAAAAAAATTCTTTGGTTCATCACCAATAGAGATGAAGATCTTTGAAGGGTCACGAAACCATGACTTCAAGGAGTGAAGGCCACTGCTAATACGACAACCTCGCCACTTGAAGATGCTACGATGCAAGCAGTGCTTGAAGCAGCTCATCTCCCACAGAAGCAGCCACCTGAAGCAGTGCCTCTCGAGTGGTTTGGACAGGTCGCCGCAAGCTCAACATAGCCATGAGCGACATCACATACAGATGCACAGGCACAAAGCACCATCCCCTTGACACACCAGTGAGAAGGGAGAAGCACCAATGAGAAGAGAGTGAAACATTGTTCTGTTTAAAATTTGCGCCCTTTCTTCAACATGCAATGAGGTAATTCTTGGCAGACACGATTGTAAGTTCAAAATCACCATATCTGGTGAGGGTCCCTTAAATATATGAAGATGAACGGAGTCCATTTGATAATGATAAGCACTCGCTGTCACAACGGTGACATGACACTAAGTGTGAGCAGTGGGAAGTGTGTGCCATCGAGCACAAGTGCTAGAGCAGTGGTTCTCAGACATGGATGTGTCAAGTAGCCTTACTCAGCCCATGAAAGTGATGGGGGAACCGCTTGCAGTGACAAATGAGGGAGAGGGTAGGGGGTGTAGGGACTATGAAGTAACGCAACATACGGCGAGAGACTAACCTAGATCAACCGAAGCAGTGTTGTACGGCTTGCACAACAATGCACAGGAAAATTAATGCACAAGAAAGTTCCACACTGTACAACACATTTACTCAACAGTGCCACACCTGCAGTTGTGGAGTACTGTGGCCTGTGTGACAGCTTGCAACCACTTCCCACTCCTAGTATGCTTCACTGCATGACACTGATGTACTCGGGAAAAGATGGCTTTGCTGCGCACCACTGATATCATTCAGCAAAGCTGGCTTCGCTGCAGCACATTATTGCCATGCGGTGAAGCCAACTTTATAAACTGGCCTTACTTTGTGTGTGTGTGTGTGTTAGCGAGCGTCATGGACACACCGGAGTGGCTTCATGGACCCCAGATGGCCACCGTTTCAGAACCACTGCAGAGCACACTGGAACTTTGCAACTAACAGTATGCACACATGGTACCACTCTGCACATTTTCTTTGAAGAGTTTAGAAATGGCAATAGTGCAATCAAAACACATCAGAAACCGCCATGCCCTTCTTGTTTATTTTAAATCATGTCTCCTTCCGCAAGAGGAAGCTTCATTCAAATCAAATACAGTGAGACCTCGGTGTGACGCACAGTCATAATGCAGTAAATGAAGCCTTGCCACAATTACAGTGATGTGACTACGCGTTGATAACAAATATTTGCACACAAAGGTACCTCAATATTGATGCAACTATGGTTTAATGAGGTTTGCCTACCACTTTCACAGGCCAACCCACTATTTTCGTTTCTGCATTTGCCATAGCATAAGATCTGCTAAAGAAGCACCAAATTGCAATGCATCAAATACACCCACACACACACCAAAAAGAAAAAGAAAGACGGAAAGAGCAGTGAACCCACCGGTGACTTCATGAGTCCCTCGGCCGACCGAAAGAGGAGTGTAGCTCCGCAGAGGTCAATGAGCGAGCCGTCTCGCAGAACGTTCGTCTCGTCTTCAATCTGCGACGAATAAGCGCAACACACAACACCGTATATACTGCTGAACTCCTTTTTCAGGGATATACGCATCAGGGAGCACTTTCCGCCCCGTGCACAATAAGTTTCTAACAGGCGTGAGGCCATGTTTTCATTTCCTGATCAACGCTTATTTCAATATGAGTGCACAACTAAAAGTCACCGCAACAACAACAACAACAAAAAAGCTACAGCCCATTGCAAAGGGTTTATTACACGTATATACCATATTGTGGGTGATTTGCTTCACGGACTGTGTCAGTCAGAAGACAGTTCATGTTTTCTTCACAACAGCTTCCTCACATTACATATTTATCGTTTGCCTTTGTTTCCACAGCTAATTAACTATAGATAGCAGCCAACAGCATTATGTTTCGAGTTATGACATCTATTGCAAGGAAGATTAGTGAAACAAAATTTAAGAATATCTCGTTCTTGATAAATTAGTCATACTAAGCAGAATGTCCGTTGCAAAAGAGGTCCAACTAATGGAAGGGATCAGACAGCCAAGCAAGTGGGTAACTGTCTCTCATACCTAACTGTCTCTCATATCAGTGTCTCTTATCAAGGGTTCACGTGTACTTGCTGGCAGTGCTGCTAAGAAGTATATGTAATGTTCCTCCTAGTCCCAATACAAGCATTAAACAGCATCACCTAAGACGCATACTAACATTGTTACGTCTTAGGCTGAAGCAAATAAGCGAAAACTACAGCTTGCACTACTGCTGTGCATGTAATCGAATCTTCCTTTCTCACCGACATGTCCACAGCATTACAATGTAAGAAATACACTTTGAAACTGAAGCAAAAGGTACGGAGGCAAAAAAGCCCACAAGAGCACTTTTCACTGCAGTCCCACAACCATACTTAGGCTAGCCCGATCTGAGGGATAAGAAAACATAGACCAATCTATTTACAAAAGCATCACAATAACGTGGAGCAGGGTAGGCAAGTAATGTCACTGAACAATGACGTCTGTGGGTCTGCGCGCTCGGGTGTAATTGCGGCAACCGGGTGTAATTAGCAAAAAAAATTAAATGCGATGGTGTGGTAGCATTAAGAGGTATGTTGGCTCATAATTCCAGTGCATTCAGTTGGGAGACCACTCTCTGGCTGGAGCCCCCCCACAGATACCGACCGATACGCACATGCACTGGGTAAGTATGGTTGAGCTACCTGCTAGACTGATGTCTGGGGTATGCCCCGGAGATCTTATTGTCTATTGCAACCAGCATCCCTGGCAAATAACTTCACCACGTTAACATAGTTTACAGGCCAGCAAAAAGCATTTAGCTTTTAACAATGGCCAGCCCACGGAGACAGCGCGCACACTCACAGACACCGCCATTGTCACCTCAAGAGGCTGGCAACATTAATTGCCAACACATCTTGTATCATTAAGACAAAATACTACATCAGCCATGGCAGCCAGTATAACAGTAATGGCGATACCATGCTAAAGCTGTGCTATTCAGAAGGTAAGAAGTGATATGCTAGCCCTCTCCAATAATCTGTGTACACAACAGTCCAACATACAATGCCAACGCCTCATGCGGTGCAGGCAAGAAAACCAACAACACACTAGACGCACCCTGACACCCTTCTTGGGGGCCGATCGGGACTCGCGGATGGCGTACACGTTGCCACCGACTGACACCTCACGCCAGATGCCGGGCGTGGCACCGCCACAGAAGGACCCTTGCGGGTGCATGATGAGGACGCCATTGGTCGTCAAGCCGTCTATCTCCCCATCCTGCTGCCATTTCGTTGCCTTCTCCTGCATTAACGGCACAGAAGGATAATGGGTGAGGATGAGGCTTCGAGCGAAAACTTTCCTCTGTTGTTTCAATCCATACATTTAAAAAATAAGTAGAGCCGAACCCTTGACCCATATTGAATCTGATGAATACCTCAATATCCTCTGGGACATTTGTAATTAAAGGGGTAGTGAAATGTTTTCTGAAAACTTTGTATGATGTGTGTATTCAGAATTCCAATTGATTTATGGGGTCTTATGTCCCAATATTTGGAATTCTTGCCCTCCAAGCTATGATATACATAGTTTCGTTGCGCCAAAAACACTGTTCTGATTTCGCCACAAGCATTCCTCTCAAATGGGCAGCCGGTGTCATCTTAGTAACAACCGTGGCCTCCAAGAATGGGTCACCCTTGGAGGCCATGGAAAAAGAAACCGTGCTGCAACCCTCCTTCGGTATGGTAGTACCACAAGGGGTCCAATTATTTTCATATATATCTGTTATATTAGAGCGAACGAAAGTAACTACATGCTTACATTTTTAAATGTCTTCAGATGACATCACTGAATAGTGCCCTACACTGGTTTGCGGTGCTGCATAACTGTTTTAGGAGTGCAAGAACACTAGGATTTTAAATGGGTGTTATTAATGTACACTGAACATTGCACCGAAATGTTACAGAACCAGCAAATTCTCACTGAAGCAGTGAAAATGACAACCGGTAGCTCCGTACTTCTTTCGCGACCCCTTTCAATACAAGATATACTAAATGTCCCACGCAGTGAACATTGCTACATGTACAACATCTTTCCAGTATTAGTGCGCCTTACTGCACGACACTGCTGTGTTGCAGTGCAGCCTAAGAGCTTCCATAAGACAGCCAGAGTTGCCTGCCTACATTACCACATGCTCCATACTGAAAGGAGGTGTGGAACTAGTGTCCGCCTACTACATATATCAGTGACTGTCTCTGTACTTAATCTCGGTCTTTACCCAGTTGCCAAAGCGGCATTCAGGTGAAGAAAAAACTCGTCACAAAAAAGCAACTCTTTAGTCCTCAAGGTAAACAGCAATCCTCTCAGACAGTGCCATGGCTGGACAGAGTGCTCAACTCACCCCGAGGAAGATGTTCCGGGACGAGTCGAATCCCGCGGCAAACACGTAAGAGCGATGAGAGCGGTTCCGCTCGCACAGAATGCGGCACGCAAAACGGGAGATGGTGCTCTGGGCGACCCTACAAGCACCCGCCTTGTTGTCCCCCCCGGCCACCGTGTCCATCACCACGAAGTCGATGGGGCTCTCCGAGGAACGGCCAATCTGCAAGGAGTGCAGCACAACACTCGGTACCCAACAGAGCATAGTTGACTATCAGTGCAAGCACAATAATACCCCTGACACACGGGCGCACTGAAGTGCTTTATGTAAGGGGACATCTATAGGAAGGACGCAAAACAAAGTAGTATCTCCCTCAAAGTTCCTTCGTAGAAAGGTAGATCGTATGTCTACTTTTCTAGTGTAAGGGGCGTACTCTCGCCGACAGCATATACAACTAGTAAACGGAAGAGAACTTTTAACAAAACTACAGCGCCCCGCAAGCACTTTCTTGCCTTGCGAATATGTTTTAACATTTAGCCGTAATGAGATTTGTCGAACATAAAAGATTTATTTTTACTGCACTCTCGAAAGCTCACATTGCCACCCTGCAGGATTCTGGCAGTGTCACTTACTGCTTCATCTTGGTAGAGATTGCGCAGTGAAACAAATATCCACATTATAAGCCATCAGCAATAAAATAGATAATTTTATGTTCCACAATCATTAAGAGTAATTAAATGTGCAACCTTTTGAAAGTGCCTTATATCTTGATGCTTTAACAAGCATTTTCTTGTGGTGTCCATCTTGGGAACCACCAAAAGAATTGCTTGCACTGCCATGTGTCATCGGCACAACTACTTTCTGCAGAGGGTCCTTGAGAATACAAAAGGGGGTTCACTACAAAGGACTTTACTTTTGCCCATCTGTCAGGGGTATAAAAGACCCTCTAACCTGTGTTCATCGTCCTCTGTATGTTCTGTCATTTTTGCACTGGTATTGCAAGATGTAGCTGGAGCGTCACAGATACCTGCCCCATAGTGCGGCGCAAAACCCAGACTGGCCCAAATAACGTGCGAATGTACGGCTAGGCCAAGGAACAGCCAGGGGAGATTTGGACTGAGGGCCCCACCCAGAACTTCCGTTAAATTCTCTTCACCTTTTCGAAAACATTTTTTTTTTCCGCATTGCCCATGTTTCTACCTTACTTCAACAGAGCAAGGTGTTAAGCCACTAAAGAGCAGTTAGCCTACGATATTACGAAAGTTGATGACAGTGAACCCCATTTTTCAATACAGCTTTTTTTTCCTTGGCCTCTTAAGAATTGTGTCATGTCACTATGAATCTGCTCACCAAGCCAACATCACCTTAGTAAGTAGACCCATAGTGACATGACACTGTTCTTTTAATAATGCAAGGGTTCTGCACATCAAAACCGTGATGTCATTGTAAGGCATGCCGCAGTGCAGGTGTCCCGAGATTTCAACCATCTGGTGTTCTTTAACATTCATTGACATCGCACAGCACACAGGCCTCTAGCATTGTCACACCAGGATCAAGCCAAGATCAAGCCCACATTTTTGGGATCAGCCATCAAGCACAAGAATAGTTGTACCACCATTATTTTGACATGATTATTTTGAGAAATTGTGCATACCCGCCGTTGGTATACTTGAATCTTTTAATATTGCAACAGTAGCTTCGAAAGCATTCTCTATCAGCCACAATACGACATAGTTAGAAGTTGTTGAAGAATGATGCCCTGTACCCACCTGGAACAGGTCCGTTTCCTCGTCGAGCACATACTCCACGATGACCGCTTGCGTCCGCGATAACGTGTACGAAATGGAGTGCTGCTTGCTGTCCAGAACCGCCTGTTACACCACGGGAGAGATTGATATTCAAAATACCGGCAAGAGGCAACAAGCTCGAAAGGACACAGTCAAGAAAAAAAGTAACATCTCTTCTACATGCAGCAAGTCGGTGCATTACTCTGATCTATGATCAAACTGCGACCGTACAAATGACGTCGCTGGAACCAAGGTTTCAACAAGATGAATGAATCGTTCAATGAACATCTGAAACAATGTTTTGACTCCATAGTGTGTTTATGTGGATCTCCCCTATTTCAACAGCCACGCAATAAAGGGAGGCTGTTGTGTAAGACTACATTCAGAGTTTTTCAGCAAGAAGACTACAATTACAAGACACTCAGGCCAAGTTGGGGTTCCTTTTTGCGTTTTCAAAGCTAAGTATGCCAGCATTTTTTACAATTTTTCAGACCTTTGCCACTGTAGCCAGAATAGAACTTGTGATCTTTGGTAAAGCAGTGCGGTGCGCCATATCCACCAAGCTACCTTGATGGGTTAGTCAAGGGAGTGTGCATCATGTTGTTCGATTTCAACCCACCACAGTGGACTAGCAGTTATGGCACTTGACTGCTAACCCAAAGGTTACAGGATCGAATCCCGGCTGCGCCAGCCGCATTTCGAAAGAGGTAAAATGCTAGAGGCTCGTGTGCTGCAAGATGTTTGTGGAACCTCAGGTGGTCGATATTTTCGGTGTCCTCCACTATGGTGTCTCTCATAATTATATCATGGTTTTGGGGCGTGCGATTCCAGAAATTATATTATTAATTGACTTCCGGTGTTCTTCTCACCAAAACTACAATATTACTGTGAAGCATGCCATGGTAGGGGCCAGCAGATGAAATAATTTCAAGAACTTGAGGCTCCTTGACTTGTACCTAAACCTAAGTGCACTAATGTTCTTGCATTTTGCCCCCTTAGAAATGCAGCTGCCGAGGCCGGCAATCGAACCGGCATCCTTCAGCTCAGTGACGTGTAGTTGAGTGTTGAACATTTTTAAAAGCTGGCTAAAGCTTAGCTGTGAAAGCATCAGAACTGGCCAAGTGTTTCGCATTTCCATGGAAGATACTGACAGCACCGGCCTTCACGTGTACGTATTTTTAATGCACGCCATTATTTAGCAAGTCACTCCAATAATTTCGTGCACTCGTCTATCAGTGGACACAAAAGGGCTGGTAGGCATCCCTTGATCGACCAATATTGCTCCTTTCAAGCCTACGCCTGCCTATGTGCCTCATATCTGCCTGGCTGATGACTACAAGGCATTCAGGAAAAAGGAGCACCTTGAAAGTACGATAACATGTAAGGGCACTGTTACACAGTTAAACCTCCTTAATAATTAAATTCCTTCATTATATCCAACAATTAATCAAATATTCATTCATTCATAAAACCAGTTTAGTGGTACAGATGAATCCTTTGTAAGAGATAGGCATGAGAGACATCAATCACACTGCATGGTTGGCCACCCTATTTCTCTATTAGCTGGACTGGTCTTTTGTAACAAACACACTCCAGAGGACAACTAGGCATAAAGGGCAAAATATCCCCAATTTGGATCCACTACTCTGGCTTGTAACAGAAATGCAGTACTGTCGGCTGTTAACATTTAAAATGTGGAAACAAATGGATGCAGCCGAATTACAAAATAAGTAAGTTATGCTAGAAAGTTGTGGTATAGAAAACATGGATGATGTTACGAGTGACAGAGTCCACCAAGAAAACCACCATGAAGGCCAATGGTACCTTCTGCAACAGGCTGTAGCCTTCTTTTGTGCTCAGGTCCATTGTATGCATCTATATCAGAAAATTTGTTGGAAACTATAATTCACTATATCCCCATTGACTACAACAAGGTTTGTCAGTAGTAAGAGTACACCAGAGCAAGGCCATAGCTGCATCATGGGGATGCAGATGTGAAGACCAGC
Organism: Hyalomma asiaticum; assembly: GCA_013339685.2. Classification (NCBI taxonomy): domain Eukaryota; kingdom Metazoa; phylum Arthropoda; class Arachnida; order Ixodida; family Ixodidae; genus Hyalomma; species Hyalomma asiaticum. Next base: position 48,502,697 of record CM023487.1, on the reverse strand, counting down.
TTACAGATTAACCAAGAACCCAGCAAAGCCGCTTTGTTGGAACATCGCACAGCTAGAGGCTGTGAGCTCACCTTTGAAGACTGTGGTGTTTTGACAATGTAATGCTTGGATTTCTTGATGCCGTTGGGGTAGGGACGCCTGTACAGGAAGAATTTGCTCCGCCGCCTACCTTTCTCGCCATGGGGTAGAGACCCATTGTACCTGCATGTACGAGGGCAACACAAAGCAAAAGAATTAGCAGCAAATTGAATTCAGCTCCACTTTATTTTGTTATCACATGTGGAAAGCCAAAAATATGAGTAAACTCAAACCTCATAGTCACAAGGTTGCATACTACAAAAGAGGAGCTTATTTGTATGCAACATTATAGTTAGTATAAACATGCACATGCCCTGAATGCTACTAAAATTCATTACCTTTTAACACTTCACCAGTTCGGCAGTCCACCCACATTACCACCAGGATTGGCTTGTCGCGAGCAATGGATGAAAACGATAACAAGGGTGCACAGATTCGAGCAAAAGGAATCATTCTGTCACACCAGCGCTAATGCATTGTAGCAAGCAAATCTGCCCAAGTTGGCGATATCCAGACTTACCACAGGAAAGATAGGGTGGTTTCTGTAGAACAATACGATTAGCCATGTTAGCATTTTAATTGGCTGGAAACACAAACTTACCCATCAAGCATTTCGTTTTATACTACAAGACTCACTCTTGGTGTAGATGTCAGGGGCTACGTTACTTTGATTTAATAATAGCAGTTTTCCTGCATGCTGCTCATGGCAGTATATATCTAGGTAAGTGCATGTAGTGGCTCTCTTGTTCTCATTAAACAACTGAACCCCCTTCATCAGAGACAACTGCGCATAAGGGACATTTACTCGCATGGTTGGCTGCCTTATCTATCTCGCCCATTAGTTGTGCCTCTTTTCTGTAACAAAATCCCTCCAGAGGACAACTGGTTATAAATATAAACGACAAAATATCCTTAAACTTTGCACAACAGCCTAGCTTGTTAGCGGCATTTTAACTCTAAATGCGGCACCACTAGCTGCTATGTGCGGTTCATTCAATGTGGAAATAAAGGGAAACGATAATGGAGCAGCGTGGGAAAGTTGTGGTGGAGAAAACGTGTGTTCTCTTCCGAGTGATACGGTATGTTGAGCAAATCGCTTACCATTAAGGCAAATGGTGCGCTCTGCAACAGGCTGCAGGATTCTCTAGTGGTCAGTTGTATAGCTGTGGTAGTCACATAGTGTACCAACCATGAAATAAGGGTTGATCAGAAAATGAAAACGTTGCACCTCGCTTATAAAAGCCCCGCATATAGGGGATAGGAACTGTGTGTCTATCATAAAGATGTTGAGTTGTACTGTAACATAACCAACTTTAAACCCTTAGTTTATGAAGTCCATGACTGTGGAAATTCGGGCTTGTTGGTACATCATGATCAAATGTTGTAGTGTAATTGGCACAAAGACAAGGAAGAAGATGTAGCGTAGCGTAGAAAAAGATGTGACGCTGTGTTTGTGTAGTTCTTCTTCTACGTCTTTGTGCGAAGTGCACTACAACAATATTAGTTTACGCTCGCACAATATTCTCACAAACGAAGCGCACGGACCCCACCACTCACCCTAGGAGCACGAGCTCGCCAAACTTGACCGCCGGGTGCTGTCCCTCCTGGATGTGAGGCCCGAGCAGCAGGCGGTCACTCAGAGGGTCCTCCTGCTGAGGTGACGAGGGCCCGGACGAGCTGTCACTCGATGGGCCTCCCCCCCGGCTGCTGAGGCAGCTGGCACTGGCGCCGGTGGTAGTACTGCTGTCGGCCCTGCCACAAGGAGGAGAAGGAGTGGGAGCTTAAAGGCCGAGAACTCCGGCAATTTTTTTACCACGTCAAGGTAAAGGCAAGTCTATGTTCCTGAGGCACTCCCTGTCACACACCTGATAGTATAAATGCTCAGCAAATTTAAATATAATTTTTGAAAAGTGAACAAAAAAAGCGCGAAATCCAGTTGAGCTGTGCTGCCTTTGTGTGACGTCAAATTAGTCTATCCGCCTCTCTCACAGTGAAACGGCATATGCGCCCTTCCCCTGGCAGTAAGGTTGCAAAGCATAGTGGTACGGTCACGGCCTCGGAAATCCGGCACGCGAGCAAGTAGAGCGAACAAATCTAAAAGGCGGTGGTATCCTACCCACACGCTTTTGTTACTTGCATCGCTTTTCACATGATGACATCAACGCACAAAATGGCCAATAATTGGAAAAGCCAGGCAGACGGTTTGAAGTAATCAGAAAATATATTCGCAAGCAATATGCAAACCTCACAAGCCTGTAACCTTGTACACACCAAAGAAGTGTGACAAGGAGTGTGTGCAGCGAATTTCATTGAGATCCATTGATGTTGAAAAAAGAACACCACTGGATTTATCCTTTTATTAGGCAACAGGAGGCACTTGTTTACGCATAATGCCTAATAGTATGTGCGCAGTATGGCACAACAATAACACCACTAGTCATCCAGTCAAGGACAGTGCATTGTTACAATGGCAAAGCAGAAATAGAAAGCTTTAGTTTGCCTGCCAAGTTCTGGGTGTTAGCAAAATACTGGGACACCAGGAGCGTGAACTAGAATGGCAGAGGTCGTGACACCACCTGGCAGTGGACAGCTCAAGTGGGCGAACACGGCTGTCATAACGAAGTGTGTACTACTTCACTGCTTGTGCATATTTCTGGCAGCAGTGTAGTCACAGGCATGTCTTTCAACATCTTCTGGCTAGAGAACACAACAAATACAAAGATACCTGTCTAAATATGTCACTACACAAAGCATCAAGAGATGTTGCTACCAGCCCCCGAGTACCCTGCTATTCCGCCAATGTCCTTACCCATACCGAAATACCAGGCATGCTAATGCTCTCTAGTGTTATCTACAACATAGTTAAAAGACCAACAAACTATCTTCTTGGCTCAGTTCATCAAACATGGACAGCGGGTGTTTGCAGCAGTCTTGCTGCAACTTCGCAACCATGAAAACTGCTGTGCAGTTGTAGGTCCCACAGGTCATGACAAGCATACACATCAGAGTCTCATAGATCAAGATGTACCGTTTAATTGTTGGGCAACAGTGTCTGTGGGACAGTATGCTTGGCACCAAATGACAGGAGCGCTGTCAAACATAGCTGCCAGAAAAAGCTTGACAGTATGCAAAATCCTCCAAAAGTATTCCCAAAAGCGATCGCTCTAGAACACAGCTCTGGATTTTAATGTGCCGCCACTCAGTGCCCCAAAGAGTACTGGTGCTACTCTCTTACATTTCCTTTCCCTCAAGGCACACAGATGACTGCGGAAGGAAATCTGCGATTCTTTATTCAGGGTAGATAATACATCATAAATAGTGGGGACAAATAGCATGTAGACAAATACAGTTGCTGTCAGATGTGCTACCACACACAGAAAAAGTATTTCCACCAAGTAGAACACCTGTTCTCAAATCCACCAAAGACAACTGACCTTTCTTCTTTGAAGCTTACTCCCAGAAAAGAAAAACTGGGGGTTTCTAAAATAGCAACCCGCAGATTGCATACGGTGTGCAAGCTGCTTGTTAATGCTATTTTTGCCCACAAAAAGAACATTTAGAAAACCGTAGCTTCGAACATACGACAAACCACTTTATGCCATACAGGTGCCATACAGGCAATGGGCAGTAATCTGTGGTCCACTGAATGTGCATTTCCAGTTCTTCCTAAGATAGTGACTTATCTGAATTGTTATCCTTTGTGGCCAGGGTAGGACAATGCACACCAAACTAGGCAAACTAGAGACACAAGGTATGTGACAAGTACACGAAAATGGACTCTAACAGACCGCCATCCACCAAAGAGAAAAAAGAAAATCATCAGCCTCACATTTGCCGTCACATGCTAGATGTACCTCCACCTCTCATCACTCTAGGGGAACAGCTACACGGAAATGATTCTCCGGGAGTTCTTGTACGCTAGATGACCCTGCACAAGGTCGCCATGCCAAGAGTGGTCCCCTTGGCAGAGACCTTGCAGGTGTTTACCACAACGGCACAGCACAATGACAAACATAGACATAAACGATTGTGACGACTCTGCCAGATAAGCTCAAAAGGAGAGAGAGAGAGAGAGAGAGAGATGAAAGAAAGAGGCAAAAAAGAAGAATGCATAGAGGGATGAGTGGGCACGGAAAATGCACTTGCTTTCTCGGTCTGAGTCCTCCACAATCGGGCGCCATCCATTCGCATGTCGCGGCGCAGCGCGGCCGCGTTAATTAGTTGCGTCACTCGAAGTCTCTCGACGAATGAACAACGTGGCGGCGGCGGCGTTGTCTGCTTCTGTCCGTAGCAGACGGCACGCAGCCAGACAACAATGACCTCGAGGAAACAATGGCAACCGTACACACATCCGATGCGACAGCGGAGGGTCACAACGCACGCGGAGAATACAAGATCCGCGCGATTACAGCGGTACTATAATACGCGCCAGAGGAGGGCACACGCGTGAAGCACAGTCGACAAACAGCATGTGGGGATGCACCAAACACCGGCGTCGAAATGGAAGCGGGTTTCCGACGTCTGCAGGTCGTCTGCAGGTCGTCTGCTGCAAGTCGTCTGCTACGAGAGCGAGGGTAGGGGAAAAGCCGGTTCGACGTGAGACCGAATTTCTTAAAAATAATGACAAAATAAAGCACCCAAACTTAGACGACCACACCAGCAGTTGTAACGCCTCTTTTTTTTTTCTTTTATGCGCCTGTGTTTCCGTTCCCTCGCCACGGTGAAACAGTGTAATGTTAAAAGAAAGAAAGAAAGAAAGAAAGAAAGAAAGAAAGAAAGAAAGAAAGAAAGAAAGAAAGAAAGAAAGAAAGAAAGGCGGGGGAGAAAAGAAGCAAAGCAGGCATATCGGGTTTTCACAAAAACGGGCGTCGCGCCAGCGCCAGCGCTGGCCAGCGACGCCGGGAATAAAGTGAGGGAGAGACAAAACCCCGAACGAAACGCGGAAGGGAACGGCGACAAAAGACGGCGCGAAAGACGCCGGCGGAACGGCGAGACAGAGCGCGCAGAACCGCGCGACCGACCGCTAAGAGAACGCTGGCGCTCTTTTTTTTAGCGTGACGCCGCCGACAGCAGACGACACGCAACGCATATATGAGAGCTCGGGGGCATGCGGCAGTAGTAGTAGTAGTATTTAACGGTTCGGCTCTCGCAGCGAGCAAGCGCGCGTGAGCACTGATGCGAGGGAAATAATACAATACGCATAAACATAACGGGGTACCCCCCTCTATATCCTGGCGAGCGAAAGCCGCGCGTCTGTTTAGAAGCATTGGCGTATACCGATGACGTCACAAAAACCGTTTTCTCCTTCCCTTCCGCATTGCATCTGGCCGGATCGTTAACGATCGAAGGCCAAAACACCACGTCCGTCTGGCTTTCTTTCGTTCTCCACCTTTTTACTCTGCAAGTGTTGTGCTGCATCTCGGTGCATCCCCTCCTCTCCGAATAATCTTTCGCTGCTCTTTCGTTCAGCTTTCCAGCGTCAAGGAATCGGCTATGCCACTCACTTTCTTGTTAGGGTCTGCTCCGTATTCGATCATCTTTTCTATCTACTGCGTCTACAATCCTTTCCTTTCGTTCCTCGACTGACTTCCTCCATTCCTTACAGCGATAATGTAGTAGTTAAGCAGCTGCGAAGATAGCGTGGCTGGCTAGGGGTCGCATTCCACGCATGTGGAAAATGAGGGGGGAGGTGGGGATAAAATCATCACAATCATTTTACAATCCCAGCACCGCAATAAAATTTGACTTGATCTTAAGATAATGTGCTACAGAGGGAGGAGAAGGAAGGAAAACTGAAAGGCAGGGAGGTTAACCAGAAAGCGTCCGGTTGGCTACCCTACACTGGGGGATTGGGAAAGGGGAATAGAAAGATGAAAGAGAAGAGCGAAAGACAAAGGTGGCCTGGGATTGCAGATAACACGCTGACGTGTAGGGTATTACACACTGGTACTCAGTCAAAGACGTTCACACAAGCCCGTCGAGCCTCAAGAAACAAAGCAGTGCTTTCACTTGAACCCTTGTGGGCCGACGAGCTATGGGGGACGGTGTTCCAGTAGCATCTGTACCGATTGTTCGAGTTGAGTGTTTGACGTTCTACGTCAAATCGATGGCAATGACATGGCAAATATTTGCGATTCCAACGTCTTACCGAAGGAACCACTAAGACATGGCATCTGGAGTCCTCCTCCGAGCCACAGGTGAACAAGCACATTCAACAGCGAAGTGGACTGTGACCTACGAAGAAGGAAACGCTCAGACTCCACGCATTTTCGCCAAAAGTCGATCGGACACCTCGTCGCTTCCAGCGATGAAGACACTCTGCAGAAATGGCTGACGCTCCTCCGAAAGTGCCAACGCTATGGCAGTTCGAAAAGGTCACATGACGTAACGATGTTTTTCGCTTCGGTGGTTGGCTGGCGGAGCGGCACCGACCGGCGCGGACCGGCCTGCCTTTTGAAGTCCAACAGCGAATTCTCTAGTGTATTAGACTAGACCGTTATATGCATGTGTAGCCTCTAGAAGACAAGCAGGGCATTTTATCAGGTCTAGGATCATGGGAACAAACTTTATTATATACAATCTGTTCGAGCGCATACGGATCGCGTTGACAGATCACTCTGCTTTAAATGGACACTAAAGTATCACTTATATTTCGTGAACACAACCGTCGTTAGTTTCAACATTTTATCTTAAATATTAAAAGAGAAAAATGAATGTCAAAGTTTTAGTTCTATCTTAACAGAGAAATTAAAAAGCTGCTGAAAACCTCGTAACGGGCGGCGTCAAAGACAATGAAGAACGCGCGACTCGGGTAGATAGCCAGAGAGCGACGTGGATTAGACACCAAAGGGAAGAAGCCGATATCATAGCCGGCAAATTACGATAAAACACGATGGATATGTGCACGTCACCTAATGCTGAAAACAGATGGTCTCCCATAGTTACAGAATGAATGCAAAGATAGGAAAAAGTACGCAGTCTATATGAGGGTGCAGCGAATTCTACTGCGCGATGAAACCAGCAAAATACGAAGGCCGAGGTGTCAGCTGGCGCCACACAGGGACTGTTGGAAGACGCCTTTGTCCTTTAAGAGAGCATATATTGCACAGATGAGAACGATAAAGTACGTTAAAAGTGCACTCACAATATAAATACAACGAAATTATACTAAGAGAGCACAATTTCACATTGCTTTTTTTTTCTTTAATATTCTTTAGAAACGTTAGTGCTTATATTTCAATTCATTCCCCCCCCCCCCCCCATCTCTCTCTCTCTCTCTCTCTACTACAGCGCACCAGACGCTGCTATATATGAAAGCGCCACCCGAAGCTCGCCAATTACACTCGACTTCTCATTGTCGAATCCCCGCTTTATTCCAGAAATTCGTCCATCTGTTCCTTCCTCGAGAAACCTTTTATCATTCTTCTTCGCATCGTCTGGCGGTTCTCTTCCTTCCTTCCTCGTCTATAATGCAAGCAGCGCTTTTAAAAACTTTGAGGTCGGAAAACGCCGCAAAATGGCCCCCCCCCCCCCCCCCTCCTTCCTCCGTTAACCACACCGGCGAAAACCGACGGCATTCACTTTATTTCGGTCTTTTATTCCAGTCGACACAGCTCGCGCGCGCACACACACGCATTTCGTACCGCTTTGGCGGCCGCCTTACCGGAACACAAAAGAAAGAAAGAAAGAAAGAAAGAAAGAAAGAAAGAAAGAAAGAAAGAAAGAAAGAAAGAAAGAACTCGTTCCAGTCGGCGGCGACGAAGAGTCGTTCGCACGCGGGAGGCCAACAACTGGTCCTTTAAACGTCGCCGCCACTGCCGCAGCAGGGAAAAAAAATAATAAAAAAGGGTAAGTATAAAGCGAAAGCTCCCCTCGAGCATCAAGCAAGCGAGCGAGCACTCGGGCCAACGCACAACGACAGAGAAAAAGGCTCTTTATCGCCTAAACGGCGTGCATGCACTCGCACTCCTTACCACGCACCCGTTTATAACGCTGTCGAGGGTTCACCGAGGTAGAACGGGAAGACATCCAGCCACTCACTCTTCCTCTCCTGATTACCATTATTATTATTATTGCTTTTATATATTTATTTTTCCCGCCTAGAATATATATTCCGGGGTATGTACTACGCGCGAACAGCCGAGCCCCGTTTTCCGCGCAGTGAACACATCGGGGATCGCCGAAGCCGGTCGTCGTTAGGAATATGGTAGTTAGTTGCTCGACTGGTTTTTTTTCCCGCGTTATTTGTATACCAGCACTGTTGCGAGAGCCTGCCACGCGCCGCGTTCCGAGCTCGCCGAACGGCGGCGATTACTACGGAGCACGTAGACCGTTAAATTCTTGCGGGTTTCTCGAACAAGCAATTACTGTCTGGAGCTTGCTATTGTTATATCGTTTAGAGAAGCTTTGCAACACTTTTTGAGCACAGTAAGAAAACACTGCCAACCAGTTGTGAAGGCATGAAGTGTGTAGATTTAGGCTTGTTGGTGAAACGTAACTAATCTAACTACAGCGCGAAAGAAACAAGAATAATAGTGAAAATATTGTTGAAAGTCAGCGCTGTGTGTGTCCTCTTCTCTTGTCCTTGTTTCTTGCGCGCTGTAGTTACATCTGTTGTGAAGGATTCTATGAACATGACAGTCAAACATTACTGCACTAGCTGAACACGCCAAGAAATGTTCAGTTTGGTGTTAAATGCCGCTGGAAACCGTGCTCTACTTTCGACAAATATTTCACGAGGAAGTCAACTAAGTCACGCGATTTTTTTTTTGTTCTTTGAGAAATGTACACAAGTTTTCTGTATCTGTATAACTCGAAACTAACAACTAAGCATTACCGAGCACGTTTCTTCAATCACGATAAAACCCAACGCCATAGTAGGGAGTTTTAAAGGGCCCCTAAACAAGGCCGAGGTCCAAAATTTGTTTTAAAGATATATCTGCGCTCCTGTGCGATGTGAACATGCTCCCGCAAGAATTTTGCGAATAGGTGCAATAATAAAGAAGTTACACGGGTTTCAGTGGCCGCTTGCGTCGGTTTCGTTTTCTCGGTCGGCCTCCCCACCCTTCTCTGCCGAGGTGAGGGTAGGCTAGGCGCGCCGTCGAGACTGCGCCCACTTTTGACACGTGACATGACGTGAGCAATTGACGTCATTGACGCTTGCGCTGCAGTTCCGGTTGCTCCTGCGCTCACGCCGGTGCCGGTGGGATGGCCAGAGGATCTGACAATAGACCTGGTTGCGACCAATCAACGAGTTACAACTGAGCAAGGTTGTTCGCGGTAGAACGTGACGACACCTAGGATGCGAGGGCGACTGGTCAATCGCAGGAAAGAGGCGCGGGAATCGTTTTTTTGAAATACGGCGTCCGTGTGGCGCGCAGCGCTGTCATATTCACAGAATGTGACCGCCGCAGCCTTCTCTATGATTGAGCTAGCTTGTTTGGGCGGCTTAAAAAAATTAACACCATCTTCCCAAAGGGAACCCTGATGGGATGCGAAGCAGCAGCGTTGCGCACGGGTGGCGTCACGGGTTGAACGGCGCTAACGCGGGTGCTTCGCATCCCATCAGGGTTTCCCTTGGGAAGATGGTGTTAATTTTGCGCGTGAACCGACGAGTCGGCGGTGTAGCGAGCGGCGGTAGCGGCAGGTGTTGCGGGCGCTGCGACGAGTGCGCGGCAGGCGAGGGAGAGAGTGACGTCAGCGCACACTGCGAGGGGAGCGTGACGTCAACGCGCAGCTACGGCGTGACCTACTTGGCACCGCTCCAACACCTGCGGCGAGGGGAGCGCGTTGCGGCGCGTTGTACGGACGTACGGAGGGAGAGCGTTACACAGGCTAGTCAAAGAGCTGCTTCGCATCTAAAAATAGGAGCCCGTTTAGTGGCCCTCCAGTAAACCGGTAAACGCAAAGGCGTGCCGTATAGCGTTGTTTTTTTTAGTCATGTGGCGCCTACTATGGGCGATAAAAATAACAAACAAGACCGCGTGATCTATGTCCTCCGAGATTCCGGCAGCCACTCGCTAAGCCTACAGCCTCGCCAATTTGGGTGTCGCGCTCGGAAACGGTGTCGAATTGTGCCGGATGCTTTGCTGTCGAAACCTCATGATACACAGCTAAAGCTCTGTAGCCCCCAAGTTAGTAACTTGAGGGCTACAGAGCGCGCGACGACCATTGGGAAGATTCGAAGTGGTCGACATACGCTCCGGGGTGGTCTGCCACGTTTGTGCATGCGCAGTTTACATCCAGTGTACCGCTTTACGGAATGTGTTGCGTATTGCGGGTTAGCGGACAAGCTAAAATTCCCTAGTTATGCGTCAAGCGACGTGTAGTCGGTGCTTTTTGTGACGTAATTTGCTCAAAGAGCTGACGGGAACTAGCTGTATTAGGGACCAAACGACCAATTCAGTCAGTGCAATAATAGTTGGCTCACGTGTTCATAGAACTCTTCACCACTCATTAGTCCCATTTTCTAATTATGTTCCGAAAGTGCTGCACGGCGCCCTTAAATTATACCAAACTACCATAACAGACTTCGGTGCACCTGAATAATTTTGATGAGATGAGAATCTTACGTTGTAGAGAAAAGAAGCACCGAAAGTTGGCGGAGTCTGCAAGTAATTAAAATGGCGGGGCGCCCCGGGATTTCCCAAGATTTATTCAAGGGCTTCGTCTAAGTACTTTCTTTTATCCTGGCACACGCAAACTATAAAAAGAAAATAAAATAAAAAGGCACCCACCGCACAACAGCCGCAGATGTAACTTCGACGACAACACACTCAATTAAGCACGGACTACTGAAGACGAAGCTTGTTTATTGACTACAGCGCTACAGGTAATACCTTTCGAAGGTCATTTGGCTTATATAAAGCGCATTAGAGGCATAGATGCATGTACTGTGCCAAGACAAATTGCTCCCACGAACCACCTAACCTACGCAACGGCCGTGGTCAGGTCCAAGAAGCTTATAGTTTACCGCGACGACTAAATTAAGGGTGAGTCAGCTTAGGAGGCGAACTTGGCCGCTAACCCACGCAGATTAACTCGATCTTTGAATTCCTGCAAAGGCACTAAAGGCCTATATACGCAGAGGTAATTGCAACCACCCCGGCCGGCACAGAGGGAAAGAAAAGATAAATTAGACAAGAAAAAAAAAAAAGGGGGGGGGGGCAGGGTGATTATAAACGAAGTAAAGCAGCACCAAGAGAAGCCGTACTAAGTATGCTTTAAATGCTGTATTATTTGGTAATTTAGCTGTAATACGTTATTATCGTTAGAAAAAAAATTACGACTACAATATAAAACATTTCGCGCCGAAAGGCCAGCACCGGTACCGTGTTACGTCACAAATGCCAAAGCATATCGTCCCGTGTTCAGGCCCTTTACCAGTAGAAACTCAGCGAAGCTGCTAATTTTAGCCCCTAGCTGAGTACATCAGATTCACGGAGGAAAAACAAACAAACAAACAAACAAACACGGAGGCGGGGTCACGTGGTTCCGCTAGCCTCTGCAAGCCAATACCTCCTCTGACAGTTTGCACGCGGTGCATCTTGGGTACAGGATCAGTCCCCACGTGCTTGTCAGGCCGCCCGAGGTTCTCTGGACGCGGATAACCTTAAGCGGCGCTCGACCTTACATTATTCTACCGTTTGCCTATCACGTGATCGAGGCCCATTTCTCACGATTCTCTCCTTTTAAAATTTTTACGAATACGCTTCAATATTGTCAAGTGACGCCCACTCCTAGCTTTTCCTCCTTTTTCGATGAGATTATAAAAAAAAGAGAGTAAAGTGGCTCCATCTCGCGCTAAAATACAAAGCTAACGCTAAAGCCCGAGAAGACAATTCCATTATTTATGACATCGCGACGGTATAATGTTTGATTGATTGATTGATTTTTGGTGTCCAACGTCGCAAAACCACGATCTGGTTATGAGAGACTCTGTAGTGGGGTGCGCCGGAACTTTCGACCACTTGGGGTTCTTTAACGTGGACTGAATAACGTGCACAGACTATACAAATAAAAAAAAAAAAGGAATGACAGACACGGCAGCATCACGCTTTACTTTCTTTTTCTTTTTTTTTTTTCTAACGTTCCGTTCTCGTGCTTTCTGACGAGTCCGTGCGAATCAGCTTTCCCAGTTTGAAGGATAACACTGTAAACACTGTTAGGCAGCTACGGTCTGTACCCGAGTACGTTTTGTAAGCTGCAAGATTCATCGACCTCAGTAGAACATTTACAGTACTGTTCGCCAACAATTCGCCAAGCCAAGCCAACACGCGCAAACGACGAGTTGCAATTCGAACACAAGCCACATTCACGAAACTCTCATTCTAAAGGAAATTAACTAAAGAAAAGTCTAATTCGAGCACAAGCCACATTCACGAAACTCTCATTCTAAAGGAAATTAACTAAAAAAAAGTCTAATTCATTTCCACAGTCATTCATTTCTTGATACACCCACACGCTTAGCTTCCGTAAACGCTAGTCCCACAGCTACTCATTTTTTTTTTTTTTTATGAAACTCTCGTATCAACGACATTTGTCGGGAACACGCTACGCTCATATACAAAGCCAATTTCTGGCATCACAAATCAGTGAGTGCTGCTACTAGTGACATAACAAGAGTTGACGCGCTCGGAACTTCTTTTTTTCCACCTTTTCTTATGTTTCCTCTTGAATAATCCGCATTTTCATAACGACCACAACGTCGCCACGTGTGTCCGTGCTGCGTACAACAACAGAAACAACAAATCCCATCTCCGTGCTGTTTCGAAGAAAAAAAAAAAGAAAAAAAAAGGGATCTATTTCGCACAGATGTCATTCCAAGTTATCATCGTCCTTTCAGATCATGCGCGCGAAGTATCGCTAACGCCGGCGGAGGTAAGTATTCTCCGAGTCTCATACGAAAGAAAAAAGAAAAGGGAAAACGGAGAAGGGTGCTCGAGGGATTGCTCAAAACACGGAAGTGATAGTTACGAAACGCCGCCGTTACACCTATTCCAAGCTCTTTTTTTTTTTTTCTTAATCTTTTTTTTTTACTTCTCCTTCCCTTTACACGGAACGCAGTTAAGTATGTAATATTCGCTGCGATTTTACGTCTCCAAAACCACTATAATTGGAAAATTTTGCACGCCTGATTGATTTGTGGGGTTTTACGTCCCAAAACCAGCTGTGATTATGAGAGACGCCGTAGTGGAGGGCTCCGGAAATTTCGACGGGGGTTCTTTAACGTGCACTGACATCGCACAGCACACGGACCTCAACATTTCATCTCCATCGAAATGCAGCCGCCGCGGCCGGGATTCGATCCCGCAACCCTCGGTAAAGCACGTCCGGTAAAGCGATATCACGCAAATAATTTTGCCTTTAGCGGAATACCGGCTGTAAACGGCGCATGCGCAAACGTACCTGACGAACCAAAGCTTACGCCGTACGCTTCGAGTTACTCAAGTGGTCGCCGTGCGCTCCGTCACCCCGCAAGTCACTACAACTGACCGCTGCAGTTGCCTTAGCTTCGCATCATGAAACTTCGACAGTAACGTACATCCGTGACAATTCGACACCCGTTTTGCGAGAGCCCCCACTCAAATCGTCGATACTGTATGCCTAGCGAGTGCCCGCCAGAATCTCGGAGGACACAGGTTACGAGTTTGCTTGTTTCGCTTGTTACCTAACAACTGGCTCCACTCGACGCAGATCCAGTAGAGTTAATGTATATTTTCCCCTTGGGGAACTCCCGTAGAGAAAGCATGTACAGTAACCAGTATCCCGCTACGCCTTTGCGTATACAGCGGAACGCCGTGTGCGTTGAAATTCGTTATTTTACGAGGCACACCGCATGGAGGGCTCCGAGAATTTAGACCGCGTTTATGGACTCGTGGACTACGACCATGTGGACTATATACCTTGTTCCACTAGATCCGTGCAGCAACTGTGGAAGGTATACAGTCCTCTTCGACCAATCTGGTCACTTGGGCCGAGGGAGTCGCCCCCAAGATGGGCCACCCTGAGGACCACCCTCCGTGACCATGAAATAAAGATGTTGTCACCACCCACCACGAGGGTGAACATACATTAAACCAGACAATTACTGTAGTTTGCAGTAACAACCTTCCCTTTTCGTTCCACCTTTTCTATATATTTACTCGAACAAACCAACCACTACTAACTGCCGGCGAGCGCTGCAGAGTCTCCAAACAGTGGAACAACAGTGGTACACAGTGGAACAGCGTCTCAAAACAGTGGCCTTCGTAAGAATATGCGCTCCATGATCGCGTAGCATTAGCCCCGCTGCACGGAATTACTGAAACGGGGTGTGCATCGTCTGGTCGAGCACGGCGGAAGGGCAGGAAAGATGACGTCAGCCGAATGACGTCACGAGCTGTCGCCCTACACCTATCTCGACTTCCTGCTGCCACTGCCGCTACCGGCGACAAGGTCACGTTCTTCTTATGTTCACGGCTTTCATTTTTTTTCTTTCCTTTCTTTTGCACATCAAACCACGCGCCGGCGACGATATGCTCTAGAGTGGGAAAGAATATAATTTAACTCCGGAATGCCATCCACAACACGGCGGGTCCCTTCCTAGCCAAATGGAAGATGTGACAAAAGATAAGTAAAATAAATATAAATGAAATCGTAAAACGAGACGCTTTATTTATTTTTTTTTTCGCCGCTTCACAAGCCCATTTCCATAAGCCGCGTCCAGTGCGCACATCCCGAGAATGCCGGGCTCTTCTATGAGGGACACAAAACACGAAAAATGAAATTGCTTGCTAAATTCGGTCGCCGATTCTCTTAAATAGATATGACAAGCCCCATATAAGCCCCAACACCAACAAGAAATACGTAAACAAAAAGTCTAGAGCTATATGCACAGTCGGTACGAAACAGCGTACACGTCACGACAAGCTGCTGCGAGAACTTCCAATATGGCGTCGCCTTTCAGTTTTTGCGCGTTTCCTGCAGCTTATTAATTCCGTCTTGTCGCATGCAGATAGGAGCGGCCATTTTTATAGACCAGAACCAGAAGTACAACTTACGAACAGAGCGCAAAGTGTTCGTTGATGGCCCTATGGCGCATCCCATATTACAGCGTATGTATATATCTGCTAGAACCTCAGTACGTTTCTCATTCCTTTAGTGCCTGTTTGACGCGTCCCTTATCACAGCGTATATATAGCTGTTAAAACCTCGCTAAGTTTCTGATGTAGTCATGAGCAGCCAACACCGGAGCTGTCATGCACAAAGCAAAAGCGGACGCCATCATGACTTTGACCCACTATCCCACGTCGCTACCCATGATAGCGGCGAATAAAATAAATAAATAAATAAATAAATAAATAAATAAATAAATAAATAAATAAATAAATAAAGATGTAGATAGATAGATAGATAGATAGATAGATAGATAGATAGATAGATAGATAGATAGATAGATAGATAGATAGATAGATAGATAGATAGATAGATAGATAGATAGATAGATAGATAGATAGATAGATAGATAGATAGATAGATAGATAGATAGATAGATAGATAGATAGATAGATTTTACTGAGGTCCTGAAGGAATTCGCCCTCGTTTTATAGGAGGATCGCGGGCCGCTGCCGCGTAGGGACGGTGAGGCTATGCCTCCCCGTCCCTACGTCCCAGTGGAGGCATAGCCTCACTAGGACGGTAAAGAGGGGTCACAGTAAAGAGGGGCAACCCCAGAGCGTGTTCAAAATCACTGAGGTCGTTACAGTCTGAATGAATGAACGAGAAAGAAGAAAAAGGACGGAATGAAAGAAACGAGAAAGTAGAAATGAAGGAGCAGGTTGCGCAGAAGGGAAAAGCAGACCGGCGCTTTCAATCGACCCAGTGCCCATAACCTTGACCCACCACCGCACGACAGTGATAGCGGTATGGCGACGGTGCTATATACGTGATTATAGCGACAGTGAAGGAGTAAGAAAATAAAAAGAAAATGAAAAAAAAGGAGAGAGTGTGACATATAGGAGAAGAGGAAGAGATGTAGAATGAGAGAAAAAGACAGAATATGGCGGAATGAGTGAAGCTTGACTGATTACCCTGGTGCGGACGAAATAAAGACTTGATTTGCACGGAAAATGACGCTTTAATAGTTTCTTTGCGTCCGCGTGGCTTATATAGCATATAGGAAGAGTTAGCTATGGCTCTGCTACGAAAAAAAAATAATAAAAAGCTTTTTTATTGCTTAACTTTGCAATGCTTTGCTAAGCAACCGCAGCTCCGCTGGTCATTTGGTGTTTGCCATAAGCATAGTCGCACGCATTTTTTTTTTAAGCTTAGATAACAAGCTACAGCGCATGACAAACTTTGGAAGCCTTCGCTTCTGCTAGTGGCCTTTTGTATTGCTTGGGCCCGATCGTCTTCCACAATCACCTTTTTCTTTTCTTCCCTACATCAGAAATGAAGGCATACGTATACTCTCGAAAGGATTCTCTTACATACCACGGCATAGAGAGCATATCCCTGGTCTTTTTAATGGATCTTCCAAGATCGATCACGAAGGAGACGAGCTTACAGAACAGAAAAACAAGAACGCCGCGGCTGCTTAGAAAAAGAAGAAAAAGTAAAACTTCACTATCCTTGGAAACGGAGAATAGTGAACTACAACTGCACTCGGTATACATGAACAATAGCAGCGCCGAGCAATCTGCGCATGCGCCTCAGAAGAAGAGAAATTGGGATCCTCTATACACTGCACACGCCAACTCAATGACGTATACGTGGCATTGAAACAAAGAAAGAGAAAAAAAAATGTAATAAAAACTGGGTCAGTGCTTCCTTTAATACCTTCGGAAATAGCTAAGACAAAAAAAAAAAAAAAAAAAAAAGAGCCACGACTGCGTCGTCTGCTCTGTGCGCAGAAAGCAGAAGGGCGGCCCGTGCAGTGGCTACGAGTTACGTGACAGTAGATTGTATTGAACGGTATATACAGTCGGGAGAAAGTCCGGGCTTTTATTTTCCCGTGCCCCAAAATAAAGCCGTCAGCTATGGCAGCGGATGAAGTGGAACGGGCCTTCCTCTACAGCGAACGCCGGCTATATGGAGAAGAAAAATACATATGATAAAAATGAAACGCGTATTCTGTAAGAATCATTACATAGCGAGAGGGAACATTGAAAAGCGGGCACAAAAAGCGTGCGATTGACGCAGCTGGTACGGCATCAAACTGCCGAATCAATATGTAGGTTCGGACGTGCTTCCCGCTTATAATAAGAGTACTGCGGCAGTAGTAGTAGTAGTAGTAGTAGTAGTAGTAGTAGCGCCCGCAATCCATATATATAAAATTCCCAAGGCGAACGCAAAGACACAAAGGCCTCCAGGTCTCAGCGGCAAGTGGCCAAGTACAACTCAAAGATAACTCGCACAATGTCAATGTCTTCCTTTCATTGATGTGACCTCCATGCGCAGACCTTCTGCGCATGATATGCGAAACGCGGCGCTCTTGCGTACGCAGTACTGAAGCTTGCTTATGGTGGCACATCTCACGCGGGAACTATATATTTACGGCACAGAAGCACAGCAGAACGCGGCAAGGCGCAAGACGGTGCTTTGTCGAAGCAGCAAGTACTTCGTAAGAATATTTGCCGTTATAGGACCGCCTCGGTTCTTGGGTCGAAAAACCTGCGTCTAAGATCCGTCTAAGGTGTCAAGCTTTCGCTGAGTGTCCCGTAGCAACGCACTGTCAAGAAACAGCAGGCAGTCGCCGCCTCGTGGACTTACGAGAAAATGGGGGCGACAATGCCGTTCAAAACGACACGAGCAACGCGCGTGACCGCATTGCGGCGTTCGTTGACGCAAGCAGGTGCAAAGACGACGCGCAGCGAACACTGTCACTCGACAAACCGCACGCGCTACCAAATCGTCGCGCTGTCCGGCCATGCAAATTACGTGCGGCCAGATACATTCCTTCGCCTGGAGCGGCCGCGGTGCTGTGGCGACCGAAACGCCGGAGACGACGCGGCGCCACCAGATGCTCATTGACGAAGTTGTCGTCGAGACCGAAAAGCCGGAAACGAGACGACGGACGCCTCGACAGCCGGAAACGATGCGAGCGCTGGTATCACCATTACCTCAGCAGGGGGTGACGACACACATCATCTCCCGAAGGAGTCCTGCCGCCTTCACGTTGTCCCGCTGCGAGAAGAGTCGCCTCTGCGATGTTTCTTTTAATTAAAAGAGCCGTGATCCGGACATGGGCTGCAAGAATTAGCGTCGTTTTCTTAACCGAACCACAATCATTATCATCCATCACCTTCTCCCCACCCCTCTTCGGACTTTCGACATGGGATTGGTGGAGCGACTTCAACGGATTCTTCCCCAGAAGCTTAATCAACTGGAGAACCTCAGGATGAGAGCATTCGGCAGTCAGCTACCAAAATGTCCTAAATAAGCGCTGCAAATACTTCTCTCCCAACACTCCTTGTACTCTTCTCTCCCGCCCATGTGGACTCCTGGTCGGAACGACAGTAGTCCATCCATGACAGCGCTCTTTTTCCCGTAAGAGACACAGCCGCTACCATGAAGACTTCATGATGGAAACGAGCACTCTCCCTCCCGTCTTTTGACATTTTGGTGTTCACTTCAGAAATGAACAAAAAAAAAAAAGTCAAAATACGGGCCCTCCATCGCCTGACGATCCAGAACCTAAACCGGTAACATCATTTCGTGACATCGTAGCTATGTATAAATCGAACAGGCTCCCATTTCCGCCTCCGGCACCAGGCCTGACTAAGGCTGACGAGCGCTGGCTCTCACGGCTCTACACCAATACAGTACTGAGGCCGGCGATACTCAAGCACTCAAGCCCGCACTGTGATTATCCGCTTGCGGATCTTTTCCACATGGTGTGGGCATGTCCATCTAACCCGGCCGTCCTCCCAATCACCTCCCCTTCACCCCCTACCCGAGAGGGCTGGGAGGCTGCCCTGCTCGGCTGCTCGACCTTGAAGGGCCAAAAGGTCCTTGTGGCCAGGGTACGTGCCCCCGCGGAAGCCACAGAGGTCACCACCTGTTCATCCACTTCTTTAAGACTGCGTCTCTTGTGCGCGCTATCAGATATTGACACGAGTAGTCGCCAATTCCACCAACTTTACGCCGCAATGCATGCAAGCGTTCTACATTGATGCGCGCCTTTAAAACAAAGCGAAGTAAAAAAAAAATACAGAAGGCGCGCATTCGTTACGCGCTGACACACACATTAGAGTGCAGCATTCGGCACGTGTTACAGCTCCGCTTCACTGACGCCGTCGTGTACGCACATGTACTACGCGCAGGCACGAACAGCAAGTGTGTCCCGTAATGGCGCACACTTTCCCACTCAGTTTCGAGCGAGGCAATCGCCATATCGCATACAGCTGAGCCAAGTTGCTAATAATAAGGGCTAGGACTATGCGCCCTAACCCTGATATGATCATGAGCATAAGCTCCTCGAGCAGCCTATGTTACAAGGCAAGCGGTAGGTGAGGGCTCGCCTCCCAACATATGGCCCACCACCTCATCTTCGCACACGCTCGCATTTTAGTAAAGTAGGCATGTTACCAAACCATCACAGAGGAAAAAAAGAATAATAAGCGAAACAGAAACACGCGGCCCCACGAGAGAGTTCGACGAGAGGGAGACACAGCGTTCAGAGTGCAATGAAAGAAAAGGCTGCCGCCAGCAAAGTAAGTGCAGTGTGTAGAGATGCAACTATACGCTACACAGTTATTCTTCGTCTAAGAAACACACACACACACACCAGCGAGTGCACACAGCGTATCCCACTCGAACAGCGTGATGCTGTCAACCATAGCGCGACGGTGCGAGCATATGTGTTTATAATATTTCAGTCGCGCATGAACGAAAACCTCCCCGTCGACGACGCCAATTTCTGGTTCGAGCCGGGTCCGGAAGACTCCGAAGGCAGGCAGGCAGGGCGGCCTCTAACGCTTCCTCATATTATTGCTTTAATTTTTCACATATATATATCTGCACGCGGTGATCTATGCACAATGCAATTTTTTTTTTTTTTACATCGGCTCCTCGCGAGACTCCCTCAAAAGAAGGGCCCCCGAAGCGACACAGCCGAACGAATTCGTAGCGAATGCGAAAACGGCTCGAGCGCATCGTTCCAACCCGATGGCGCCAGGTGAACTGAACGTACTACGCGCATAACCCCGATGTATGAATGTATGTATATACACACGGACGGGTCCTGCTTCCTTCTTCACGGCGCATTCAAATGCGAACAGCGTCGCGTTTCAACGTCGCGCGTTTTAAAAACATTTTTAACTAGTAATATACAAAGGCCTGAAAAGCCGTGCGCAGTTCTGAATACGTAAGGGACGCGAAGTTCAACGACCGCGTCCGAAGATGTACTTCCGTAGTGTACCTCGATGATGTATAATGCACGGACCACTCTAAAACGACACGCTCTTGATCTTATTAAAAGCGGGTTCGTATGTATATATATATATATATATATATATATATATATATATATATATATATATATATATATATATTTTATTTCTTGACGCAACGTATCGAAAGTGACCTCGGGTAACCCAAGCGGCAAACACACAAGGTGCACAAGCGTGCGGTCAAGCGACCTTCTACAAGCATACGCGACTCCTGGTCTTTTCATTAGAGTTGAAAATCAGTGTGCACTTTTGATATGAAAGGCCACTTCATAGCGTACAACCTGGGGATAATCCTGCCTGTCACGCATCTGTCGCCATTTCCAAAAGCGTGGTTTCGGCATATGGCTGTGAACTGGCTTGGCTCGGCTATCGGCGCAATAACGGTGCAGACGGCGAGCCATCCACGCGTGGTACATTCGAAGAAGGCAAATTAGCCATCGTCATGCATCGATGAGGTATAACACGTCTACCTCGCTCGATTAAAATTTCCGCCTTAAAAATCATGTGAACCGCGAAGAAGCTCAATGTTGGTAACACAGAGAAAAAGAGAGAAAGAGCGACAGACAGACAGACAGACAGACAGAGCTACGCATTAAGGCAACGGTTTCAGCCGTGAATGCGCTATAACCGTAAGGCGCTTGCGCATTATTCATTGATTGATTGATTGATTGATTGATTGACTGAGTTTCGGTTAAGAAAGGACGCTAATTTCTGCAGCCCATGTAAGAAGCACGGCTAAGCGTTTGTGGGGGTGGGGGAAAGGGAGTGAAAGAGAGAGGAGACAGAAAGGCCGTAGTGGAGGGCTCCGGAAATTTAGACCACCTGGGATTCTTTAACGTGCACTGAAAACGCACAGTACACGGGCTTCTGGCATTTTCGCCTCCATCGAAAATGCCACCGCCGCGGCCGGGATCGAACCCGCGTTTTTATTATTTTATTTTTTTTTCGGGTGGCAGCGCATTATACGTTTGTATATACAGGCACATCGACGAAGGTCATTACCGCGAGTCACGCCTGCACAGAAATATTCGAAACACGCCCTCCGCGAGAACCCGCGTGGCAACATCGTCACGGTAGAGTAAACGTATGCGCAGATACTCCTAAGTTACAGTTCCGTGCAGCAGACCCGAGGCTACGCGACCGGCGAGCCCACGATTGTTGTGACTTGAGGTGTAATTAGTGCCTGTGTTAGGGGATGGCTGCTGCCGTTTCCACCGTAGTCCTCGGCGCCAGCAGACGATACGGTGCGGAAGGACACGATTAGGATGTGTTCGCCCACGTGATTGGTCGAAAAAGGTCCATAGCTTCCACGGTGCTGCACGGAACTACTGACACGGGAGTATGGGCGCCTTGAGGCACGCGTTCGATTCTTGAAAGACGCGGAAAGCGCGACAAGCAAGACGGATACCGAGACGCGCGCGCGACTTCCTCGTGGCTAATACCAAAACAAACAAACAAACAAACAAACAAACAAACAAACAACAAACAAACAAACAAACAAACAAAAACGCATTTTCAGTAGTCGTATTCACCTATGCACGTGAGACGAGCTTTCCCAACTCTGGGACCCAAGGCAAAGAAGAAAGAAAAATTGTTTGCAGTACAAACTGTTCGCATCAAAGCCGATCTCGTTCAGTGACGCCCAAAATGACAAATATGAATGAAAGTGTATATTCTAGAACATGCTTTTCGTGCCGTGTGTGTGCGTGTGTGTGTCATAACTCCGATATTACGGGAATTTTCGCTACTTAGCCTCATATTCCAACATCGTGACCAGAAAAAAAAAAAAGGGGGAGGGCGCTCAAACCATCCGAGTACGAAGGCGTCGAAACGTATAAGACAATAATTATAAGAAGATAAGGAGAAATATAAGCACATATCACCACATACAGTGCAATATAAGGCATATACAAGGCACAAGCAGCTCTCACCACGCATAAGTTGAGGCGAAAGAAAGGTATGCGTATATGTATATAACAAATTCAGGTAATCTTCAACGAAATAAAGTGGTCAGAAATGGGTGGCGCGTTCTTGGCCGCAGCTTCGAATACCAAATGGAACGGAAATCTATAAGGCTCCGAACACACCATTGTTTTCCGGCGATAAGCGTTAGCGTAAACCCTCCGTTAGCGATGTGTACTCATCCTCGCTAATGGTTTATATATATATATATATATATATATATATATATATATATATATATATATATATGAAGAAGGAAGTGTCCTTGGATCCAGCAGAATCAAAACACTTCGAAGCGGAGGACGTGCGAAACGAAAACATTTTATTTTTCCAACGTTTCAGCCGGGGACCGGCCGGTCCACGGCTGAAACGTTGGAAAAATAAAATGTTTTCGTTTCGCACGTCCTCCGCTTCGAAGTATATATATATATATATATATATATATATATATATATATATATATATATATATATATATATATATATATATATCCTCACGTAGCCATAGCGCGACATGCCGCGGTCACGCCGTCAGTTCCGTGCCAACTCAGGTCTACCCGCCTTCCGGTGCGTGTTTACACTGTACGCAACCCCGTACGACCCGGTGGAACAAAGCAGCACACGTCCCTTGCATGTAGGCATCTCTTCGACGCTGTGATTGTGCTACGCAATGTGTGATCCCGACTGTGCAAGGCGGCAGCCGCCTCCGCGGGCTCTTAAGCTAGAACCATCAACTACACATTCATTTCACTGCCTTAATTTACTTATTAAATATACTCTCAAAGTACAGTTTTCGCGTCGTAGAGGGGAGGTGCAGCTGTGTAGTTACGCATAAGATGTACACTTATTTATTAAAAGAAATACTGTAAGCAAGTGACGGGTATGTAGACTACACCAAAGAAAACAAACGGAAGGCAACAAATTAAGTATAAATATGCAAGCAAAGATTACGGAAAACTTCTATAAGTAGCCAATGAACTACACTGCAAAATATGCCAAACGCGTTAGAGAGGAAAAAAAAGAAAAGAGCAATTATGGTTAACGAGTGCATGGCCGACATAATGGAAAACGAAAAACACGGTACAACATAACATATATCAAGTGAAACAAAAATAAGATACATGGACCAGCCTCAAAAAAAGAAAGAAAGAAAGGAAGAAAGAAACATGCACTTCAGAAGGTTCAATATATTACCTGTCGGATGCATAAGCCTACCTGACGGATGCATGTCCGTGCTCAAAAGAAATATCACGACACGCCGTGCACGCGCATGCTCGCTTCAACAACACTATACGCCTTTGTATATACCCGCTGCGCTGACGTCATCTGCCTACGGGTGACGACACACCGGAAGGTCACTCGACCTTCCAACCATATACGGAATCCGTTCCGCAAGTCAAATCCTATTGGCAGTCAAAGAATAATGACAGCTTCTGGTAGGCTGACCGTAGTTGTCCGGATACTGCATATATATAGACGCTTTTCCGCAGCGGCGAAAGGGCGCTGCCATGTTTGAACACGTGATCAAATGGCCTTCCCCTTTCTACTTCCTCTTCACCGTCGCCGACGGCCGCCCGCTTCTCGCCGTAGGCCAGGGCAACGGACGCCAACGCCACATCATGAACGCGCCGCCGAGGGGAAGGCCATATGGTGCTTCGGTACGGTGGCGCCATCTAGTTTGCTTAGACAAACTAGCTGCGGAAAATCGTCTATACAGGCTTGGACTAATTACATTCGACGACTGTAGTTGTGCTATCAGACGCAAGCAGACGCATGGTAGCCTGATTGGTGCTCGCCGCTGAACTAGTTGGTGCATGTTTAAAGAACCATAAAAAAGCGCATAACACAAAAAAAATTAAGAGGAGCTCTTTCTCGTATCTTGCTACTCATTCCTTGCTTTCGCGCTAAGAAGTTCTTTTTATACGTCGTTCATTAAGCAAACTGCGCGGCTTCACAAGACTGACTTTGCGCAGAGTGTGCCTTTTCTCGTGTATCCGTGTCTGCTGAGCGCAACGCTTTTTTTTTTTTTACGTAATGAATTACCAACAACACCAAATAGCAACACTAGTGACCTGGACACCAAGTTCGCAGACCTTTATTGTTTGTTTGTGTTTCATTTCTGTCTCCGTTATCTGTCAATCCGTTACTTGTTTCCCATTTCCCTCTCCTATTTCCGTATTCAGCAGAGAGGCACCGCGGTCAATTGCATTTGATCCCTCTATATATTTCCTCCTTCGTCCTCTATAGGTGTGATTGATTGATTGATTTGTGGGGTTTAACGTCCCAAAACCAGTTCTGATTATGAGAGACGCCGTAGTGGAGGTCTCCGGAAATTTCGACCACCTGGGGTTCTTTAACGTGCACTGACATCGCACAGCACACGGACCTCAACATTTCACCTCCATCGAAATGCAGCCGCCGCGGCCGGGATTCGATCCCGCGACCCTCGGATCAGCAGCCGAGTACCTTAGCCACTAGATCACCGTGGCGGGGCAATATAGGTGTGTTACGACTTGTTTCATTATAATAATAATAATAATAATAATAATAATAATAATAATAATAATAATAATAATAATAATAATAATGGCCAACAAAAGTCACACCACGCAATCCCTGCTGCGAGAGCCAGATATAAGCGTAAGCTTATGAGCAGGGAGTTAAAGAAAAGGCGTCGTTATAAAAGATTTACTATATTCATTACGATGAAGACGCTACTTTTTAAGCCGCTGACGTTTTTAAGTCAGCCCGATATCAGACCTACACTATATCTACACAAACTGAACTTTCGGGTTTCAAGCCCCAAAATGACGACGCCATTAAAGATACGCCATAACGTAAATGGCAGGGAGAGGGAAAAAAAAAAGGGGGGGGGGGGGGGCTTCACAACGATTAAGAATATCCGGTGCTTTTATTTTCTTTTCTTTAACGCTTGCATAAATCCACAATGAAGCACGTTTCCGAAATCTCCATGGAAACGACGTTCAGAAACCAAGCCAGCATCATGGAGCTCCGCGCGACATCTGAGCCGTCATGAGCTTACACTAGGCGTTGACTATCTACATACACCAAAACAAAACTTAGCACATGACCTTCTCAATACACATAGCACTACGTACGTGTACGTACATTCAGAAGACGGCCATACACACGTCGTGGTGGCTCGAACGACGTCCAGTCGCACGCAGTATCACGTGACGCAGAGCGCGTAAGTAAAACGCGTAACACACACACACACACACACACGCAGGCCACGAAAAAAACGGGCTCCGAAGACGCGCACTCGCCGGAAGCACACGCTGCAGAGGTGACGCGATCGTCTTCTCCCGAGAGCTGTCGCTGACAAAAAAATAACGCAATCAAACTGAGCCCCGCCGTCTCTCGGCCGTCCTTTTGCTTGACTACAGCGACGGCGAAGTGTCACGCGCGAACGCAAGGCCGTATACAATTCGTGTGTACACAAAACACACGCGTGCATATATCTTATCTGCCACAAGACGGGAGGCCCCACGTACACACTAGACATTTATTTTTTCCTTTTATCTTTCTCATTTTGTTGTTTCCTCCGCGCTGTATCTCTGTCTCGCGTTCCCACGATGCGCATTTTTCGCGCACCTGCGGTGAGAGGTTTCTGCAAAAGCGCCGCGCGCAACGTTTTTTACGACGCCGATGGGAGCGCGTCACAACGTAGCGCGGGCGCGTCGCGTTCCCCGTGGAGAAAACAAAAATTCACAGCATATCCACGGAGTGAATGATGATGAGTGGGCGAAGCTCCGGGTGTTCATCGTAGATCGTGCCGAGTTGCGGATTAATTTAGTTAACGCGCACGCTACGAATCCTTATAGTTCACCTACGCACAAGTGAAATCTCCCACCGGCACTTCATTGCAAGTCAAGATCCAGTGCCTATATATATATATGGGTGGCCGGTGAACGGTTCTCCAGCGCGAGCAGCCGGTATTTTTCAATCAAGAAACTCGCTAGAAGACGCTGCCTGCGTCAAGCTTGTCTCTCGCGGGTGAGGGCGCGTTCTCCTTCTTTGCGAGCTGGTAGCGCGTTCATCGAAGAAAGAGCGTTTCCATAGTCAACGCGCGCCTTTCGCTCTCTCTGTCTCTCTCTCTCACACAAGACAGCAGATGGAAGAGTGAGAGAGCTCGCGCGCCGGGAGGTACGCGCCCTCCTAGTAGCGCGTTCCTAGTAGGTAACGCGCTACTACAACGGACAGACAGACCCAAACCTTAAGGAGCTTCGCCCCTAAAAATGGCGTTCACGCGTCGCGAGATGAGCTAAGTACACTATCCAATCCGTACGAGGTCCAACGCTTATATCTATACTACGTTTCATGCATCAGAAGCCAAGGAGGTTTTAAAGAAAAACGCTTAAATGGCAACGCCCACTGAACATAAAGTCCCTAGATCGTTTTTCCGGGAAAAATATCTAGGGAATTTAGGTGAACCTTACCGCGACGGGTGAAGCCGGCGTTTGCCTATGGTTCAGCCCTAAAAGCTTGCCAGAGTGTCTAGAAGCGTTCTTGATCTGCTAACGTAAACTCTAGACTAATGCGCGTTGTTTTGGATCAATAAAGTACCACTGACCGAGTATCAATGCCACGATATTGCACACAAATTTTCGCGATGGTCAAGTTTCACCCCAGCACCCGTAGCACAAATAGGCATATCAAGCAGTGTCTGTCTAGCAAAGCTGACCGCTTTAAGAAGCGTGAGGAAAACGCTTTTTTATTTTGTGCTGTTTGGATGCTGTTAATCGATTCCCCGAGTAAGATGGCGGCCGCCGGCTTCACCTTTAGCACAAAATCTCCACTCCAGAATTTTTAAAATTTTAAACCTCCTTGTCAGAGGCAACTACTATGAATAAGAGAGAGAGAGAGGGTGAGAGAGAGCTCTTTATTGAAAGGCAGAGAATTCAGCCGGCTACGCAAGTAGTCCGCGAAAACAAAAGGGAGAGGTGTATCGCTCCGACAAGCAGACGACAAATATAAGATACAAACTCGTATATATGGAATGTTTCGCCGGCAATCCGAGCGTGTTTGGTCAAGCTGATGAGAAATGTATTATGATGTAAGGCTGCCAAGGACGCAAGTATTTTTCCGCTCACCTCAAGCAACGCACTACATTTTTTTGGTCGCGGAAGTACACAGCCTAAACACGACCACTAGCTGTGACAGCATTGCTCCTCATGTATGAAACGCAGTATACATACACCAACACACGTTTACCAGTACACGGCACAGAGGGCGCCGAGTCCCAACACTGTCGTTTCGGCTTCGACCGTCATCATGGGTGCTAAATAAGAATAACAATTGCAGCGGTCGAATCCGCGCCCTTCAGCAACCAGGCACCATAACCATTGCAGTACCGCGGCGGACCATCAGCATCAGCCTCCCAACGAACAACGCTGGGCGAAGCCCTCTCCCGTGCAGTCTTGTGCAATAAGCAGCCACGTAAGTTGCCAGTGCTAACGAAATGCCAGCAGTGTATTAAGCGAGTATAAACGGTAACTGGAGTCACAGTGAGACACTACGTCAGACGACAACTCTCCGCTTCAGGAGCGTATTATATTTCCAGCGAGCTCTCATGGTTCAACCGTTACAGAATGCGGGCAGGAAGAAATTCACGAAGACATCTTCAAAAGAACAACGGAAAACGTCCACGCCTGACGTTAAACTGGCCCTGCAACAGTTTCTGAACAGAGCCAGAAAACTGCACACATCAGTCGTGGGGGATCCTGCCAACAGGCGTGCCAAACATCATTGCACTGCCAGGCAATTCGGTCTCAAACACCGCTGGTAGCGTCCGCTCTTCTTTCAACAAATGACGTCAATGGGGACACCGCGGCTACGTCGCAGTTGACGCAGAAGTAGCATTGGTTGATTTCATGACAGCGCAAAGATCACGTGCTATGCTTTCTCGTTTTCAATTCAACAAATCAAGAAAATGTGCGCATCTCTATCAAAGAGCAACGAAAAAAAAAAAAAAAAGCTCGAGCGGCGTATCCGGTGCGCGCAGTGACGTCACGTGTTGGAAGTCGAGCGAGCGCTTTCCACGTGCGTTCGAAACCGAACCGACCGAACTGTGAATCCCCTTGTGCGTGCAGTGCAATAACAGTTTGGCTCACACGTTCACACGAGCCCCCACGACTGACTAGCTGCGTTTTCTGACTTCGTGCAAAGAAAAAAAAAGTGTTGCCGGGCCCCTTTAAAGGGACACTAAAAGTGAAACAGTAAACAAATTTAAATTGATAAATTGTTCTCTGGCAACTTGAGTGTCCTTTATTTTCGGTAACAGGGGTTCAATATTAGGGAAGAAAAATCAAGGTCAAAGGCTTTCTTTCCTTTTTTTTTTTAAACTTCGCGCCGAAACCGCTGCACGTCGACGCAAGCATGACGTCACGGATTTCAAAGTCTTTCCCAATATTTCGGGCCCTTCGGCGCGATGGAATTTCATGAAACTTGTTATGCCACATGTGTGGCCATCTGAAAAACCAATGCAATTCTATTTTACCGATTAATAATTATGCCGGCCCTGCCAGTCGTCTTCGAAGTCTCTGACGTCACAGCGAGTTTGTGCGAAAACTTCACAAGGCGGCGTCGGCGCCTATATTTGCGTTTTGCGAGTCTTCTCGCATACCAAGCGCCTTCTAGCTGTAAGAGTGGAAGTTTTGGTACTGTGTGTGTGTGTGTGTGTGTGTGTGTGTGTGTGTGTGTGTGTGTGTGTGTGTGTGTGTGTGTGTGTGTGTGTGTGTGTGTGTGTGTGTGTGTGTGATATGGAAGGGAAGGCAGGGATGTTAACCAGTCAGGAGGTTGGCTATCCTACCTAAACTGGGGGATGGCACTGCGAAAGAGTGATTTACTGATAGGAGAAAAATCGTTTCTTTACTGCGCCTTTAACATCGCGGTGGATCCGTCGAACAGCCTTCGTCGCAGTACGTCCAATGCGTTCTGTACGTAGCCGAACGTCGTCCCTACGCTCCACTCGATGCGTACAAAACTCGGCCAGCGAAGCTTCGCCCGTACAAGCTATAAGGTCAACACCCTATACAAGCGCTACACGAGAATGTCGAACAGCGAATGTTTCTCGAGAACCTATTAAACGAAGTTAAAGAGAAAAAAAAATTGAAACAACGGTTTTATTGCGCGCCGTTCGAGACGCGTACCGACTACAAATATCTTTGCACGCCAGCTCTCGTTTAGCCCGAGGGCCGCTTCCGCTTCCAGAAAAAGGACGTCTCTCGATCGTTTGCGAATGCAATTCAGTTTGGACACCATCCCTTGAAAAACGAAAGGACACGTCGCGACAACACCAGCCGAATCTGTTCCACTGCCGAGTTTGTATATAGAAGGGAGGATTAAAGATGCCAGACTCTCAGGCCAAATTCGACGCGACAGCTTTTATTTATTTATTCGTGTGCTTACTTATTCAGTTTATTTATTTGTTTGTTTTTGATAATGTATATACAGAACTAGACAAACAAGCGCTTGCAACAGTTGACGAGATTATGCCCGGTCTGTTTACTCTCTCACACGTTCGATGATGTTCACCCGCGCTCCGTTCGGGAACACAGCTTTTTTTTCTTTCTTTCTTTCTTTTCTGATTTTTCAAGCGTCCATATTTTACACGCGTCAAACAATTGGGTCAAACCCGACAATGCGAACAAAAATAAGTAAATCTGAGCAGATCCCTTACGTAAATCTAAAGATTTTGAAGATTGCTGCTCGTTCACGTTTCGCATAATACATGTGTAATACGCACGCCACGTGTGCTTCGTTGCACAAACAAGGCTTTCTATTATATATATATATATATATATATATATATATATATATATATATATATATATATATATATATATATATATATATCAATTCTTAGAAAAGCATATTCCTTCGTTCGCATAATTTTGACTGCCCCAGTGGCCTCACAGTTGCGAAATCCTTGCTCATTAATTAGAGCCCAACGCGAAGCAATTAGTCATTAGCAAACAATTACGCGCGGAGCAGGAATCGGAGACAGCCTATACTTCTAGAATCTGCAGTTTAAGCTTTCGTTAAACCTTCGCCGAGGAGTCGACGAAAAAAAAAAAAAAGCCATAAGTACATCCAAAACTGCGCGCTTGGAAGAGAAGAATGCCTACGGGTCCGCTATGCGGTTGCCATAGAGACAGAGGCGAAAGCCTGTGACGTCGCCTATTAAAGGAGCCTTTGCGAATCTGGCCCTGCCACGGTTGGTCTAGTGGTTATGGCACTCGGCTGCTGAATCCGAAGGTCGCGGGATCGAATCCCGGCCTCGGCGGCTGCATTTCGGTGGAGGCGAAATGTTGAGGGCCATGAACTGCAGTGCGATGTCAGTGGACATTAAAGAACCCCAGGTGGTCGAAAACTTCCGGAGCCCTACACTATATACGGTGTCTCTCATAATCATAGCCTGGAATTTTGAGAGCTAAAACACCAGAACTTATTATATTGCGAATCTGCTTTCAAAGCTCCGTTCGCCAAGAGGCACCCCTATAGCCGATATCACACTATACTTTCACCGTGGCTGCAATTTTTCGAATGCATTGCAGTTTGAGCCAACAGCCGCAAGATGTCGCTACCAGTCCTGCTTTTGTCGTCAACGGTTCCGATAAACCGGTATCCGCAGACGTAAACAAGTCTACGGATAAACTAAAATCCTTGCGTTCATTATGACCTAGAAGCGGTTACGGTGGCCACGTATCCGACGCCTACGTGAACTATTTATTACAAGGCACGAAACTACACGAAGCGCGGTTGCATTGAAAGAACACCTGCAAAAGTAGGTCGAATCCCAGCCAGCTAAGCGCGCTTACGTTTCCAGTCCAAGCCCTGCATAAGGACGTGCTGGCAAAATAAATAAAATAAAATAAATAAATAAATAAATAAATAAATAAATAAATAAATATGTCCAAACTACCTGCGCCGCTAATTAGGTCACCCGCGCTCCATCTGCAGTCAAAGCTGTTAGCAACGGATTTTGCTAAGATTTCAGTTTTCGCCCTGATATTTTAGTTTCCGAATTCCTACCAACAATTTCAATTTTTTTTCCTCTTCGATGGTGTGGTACTTTTTGTACGACAACGAAAGAAATTCAGATAGATAGATAGATAGATAGATAGATAGATAGATAGATAGATAGATAGATAGATAGATAGATAGATAGATAGATAGATAGATAGATAGATAGATAGATAGATAGATAGATAGATAGATAGATAGATAGATAGATAGATAGATAGATAGATAGATAGATCGCTGACCGCGACAGCGGGCTTACAGCTTTTGCCTAAACACCATCCAATGATGACCGCGCCCCGCGGGGGCGCCTGGTTTCCAGCAACTGCAATAAATCTGCTCCACGAAGATGGCCGCAGAAAGCTTTAAAACGAGGCGGCCGTCCGCTTCCATTACTAACCACGTCGTTTAAAACCATTCCGCTACTAAGCTATTAATCTCCGTGAAGAGGCTCATCATTCTATCGCTACAAACCATAGGGAGAGAGGAGAGGTAGAACTATTTTCGATTTCGCTATACAGGGTCTTATAAAGGTCGGAAATTGCCTGATCCATCAACCGTTCAATGCGCTACTTTTCTTTTCTTTAATGTTCTTTTTGTTTCCAACCGCGGTCGCGTTAGCGGCTAAAAGCTGCGCCCACACACCAGATTGGATGGGTCGTTATTTTCAGCTCAAGGGAGTTTGAAAACTAGGGCGGCCATCGACATAATCAACGTCAAGCTAGATTATTAAAGCACTCCCCGCAAATACCACCCCCCCCCCCTTTTCCTACTTTTTTTTTTATTATTGCGACGCTTCCTATGTTCCAACTCAATCAAGTCGGGCTTCTGAAGCAGGCTTTAGGTCTAAACTTTAAAAAAACAGAGCAGAAAAAAAGAACGATCTAGACATTTTGGGAGAGAACTTCGACTAATGCAAAATATAGGGCACCACCGAAGGAGGCCAGAAACTTAACGTGGAGTGTTCCGGGCAACTTGACCGAGGCATGCAGTGCGGCCAGAAAAGGCAAAAAAACAAAACAAGAACAAAAATGAAACAAAGAGGGGGGGGGGGGGGGGGGGGGGGGTTGACCTCACCTCATCAGCGTGGGCGCGGAATTCAAAAACGAAACTTCGCTCTTGCGTTTCTCTTCTAATACCAAACATATACGCTGGCCAAATTAACGACAGTGAAGTGGGAACAACTCCAGTGTTCCATTTTAGTGCAACATTAGAGAGCTCCCCCCCGGTGGTCTAAACTTCAAAAGGCCTACAGTGACCGCATAATCATATCGTTGTTCAGGAACGTAAAACACCATAAACTATTATTATTATTATCTTACTGCTATTACTGCTGTATATTATCTACGCTCCTTATTAATGTTGAGAACATTTGTAAATTTTATACCTTGTATTTCATTTTTTATATTCTGTTTGATATTGTCACTGACATTTATGTACCCACTGCTGCTTGGGCCCGAATAGGGCCTGCAGTATTTGTAAATAAATAAATAAATAAATAAATAAATAAATAAATAAATAAATAATTGCGCATGTCATTCACACACCTGCCACAAGAATGCTCCAGCGAGAGAAACCAGAATATGCAGCGCCCACCTGGAGCCCCCACCAGGTATACTTAATAAACGAACTCGAATCTGTACGAAATCGTGGCACTAGATTCATTCATTCTTCATACTCCTACGACATCAGCACATCATCCCTAAAGCGTGAACGTGATCCTCCCAGTCTTTACGTGAGTCGCCGCATCGCCAGTCTACGTTTGTTTCACAAATTGTTTCACAGTTCCCTCAACCAAGCACCGTACATCATCCCACCGACGCGCATAATTCACCGCACGACTCATCCTTATTCAGTTGCATGCGCACGTGCTCGCACTACTACTTTCGCGGCCTCATTCTTTCTTCGCACCGCAGTGGAATGGGATGGCCTCCCCCGCGACATTGCAGCCATCACGTGCTCATCGACTTTTGCGGACAACTTATCTGCTTATTGTTCATCATGAAGACCTTTAGCCCTCATCGGTAAACCCACCCCTTATGTCATCATCAGCCTGTCTACGCCCACTGCAGGGCAAAGGCCTCTTCCATAGGTCCCCAGTTATCCCTGTCCTGTGCTAACTGTGCCCAATTTATCCCCGCAAACTTCCTGATCTCATCTGCCCACCTAACCTTCTGCCGCCCCCTGCCACGCTTACCTTCTCTAGGAATCCACTCTGTTACCCTCAATGACCAACGGTTGTCTTGTCTTCGCATTACATGTCTTGTATTTGCATTAACCTTATGTAATGCCCCCTAACTGGGGTCTTTAAGGTATTAAAGTGAAGTGTAGTTGACAGAGATCCATCGCCATGGAAGACAGCGAAACGCACATGCAGGCACGGTCATCAGACAGGAAAACTCGCACACACACGTTCTCCCACCACTCCATAAGAAGTGACTCACTTGCATCGGGCAAATAGTAGTAGCACGCCAACGTTTCTGCGCACAAGAACCTTGCCTATAGTAAATGCAAACCACACACACACACACACGGTCGTCGGTCACAGCACGTGCGCGCCATATGAGGACCCAAGAACAAAACGGGAGGGAGGGAGGGGGGGGGGGGGGGGCGCGCACGGAAGCGGAAGGAAGTGACGCGGCAGCCAACGGGCGCGGCGGCGCGTAGCCGCGTCGTGTACGTAAGTACACGTGCGGGCGAGCGTCCGCCACTATAGTCTTTCAAAAGTTCCGTGCAGCACTGCGAAGGCTACAGCCCTCTTCGGTCAATCCGGAGGACGAACACATGTTAAACGTGTCCTTCCGCGGCTCGTCATCTGCCAATGGCGAGCGCTGCAATGGCAGCTACAGCCCCGAAAGGACGAAGTTGAAGCGGGGTGTGCGTGTCCGAACGATGGCATTTCGTCTCGCTTCGGAAGGGTTCTGTGCACGATGGCCTCGTAGCCTTGGCTCTGCTGCACGGAATTACTGGAACAGACTTATAAAGCCCCAGCGCAATGCTGCCAAGCCACCCGCGGCGCGCGACAACGCCCCGTGCGGTGTCCCGACCGGTGGTGCCACGCCCAGCTAAACAGACTGCTCAGAACGAGGCAGCAGCACAGCAAACTGTCGTCGGAAACAGCTCACCGCCGCTCTATACAAGATTGTCAGACCCCCGAAAGTCGCCGATTGCGGCAATTAATCTCTCGGGCGACAGCGGGCGCAGTTCGCAAGTGCACGCTTCTCACTTCCTGCACGTGTACTTGTACAGTGCTGTTCGCGGCGTAAAACGCGACAACTGGGGGCTATGAATTAATAGACGCGCTCCCGTGAGCGATATGAATCATGCTCCTGTTTATCGGGGTGTGTGATATCAATTTCTGGGGTATGACGCCACAAAAACCACGCTGTATTAGAGAATTTTAGTTCGCCCGTAGACTTCTTTACGTTTACGGATACCGGTCTACCGGAGGAGTTTACGGCAGAAACACAACAGCTAGCGACATCTAGCAGCGGTTTAACTATAATGCATTCCATTATCCTTTCAGTCGCGTGAGCTCAGGTCCCTAGATATTTTTTTCCGTTTTTCAAGTAGCGAAAAGCTTTGATGTGCCGTTGGCGCATCTGATTGGTCGGCGTTGCTTTTGGCAGCCATGTTCTTCCTAAAGATGTTACTTGAATGCTGCAGCGAGAGAACGTCAAAGAAAGTTGTGCGTTTCAGTAGGCGTTACCTTACATATGGCACGTACACTATCATATTTGATAGGAATGCGCATGTTGACGGCCGGACGCTATCTGCGCGCGCCTGTTCCGTTCCACGTGTTTAAGAAGAAAATGGCTGCCGACGCGGGCTTTGAGCGAGAGGGTGCCGAGAGAGGAGGTAGTTGTCGCTACTTAAAAACGGAAAAAATATTAGGCACTTTAGCGTGAGCGTTCTCGTTAAAAATACAGAGTACTGTGAGCTAATTATTGTCTCACGACCAATGCTTTAGACTAGCTGCCCAGAGAAACGCGCCAACCAGGGCAATAACAGTTTTCTGTGTCTCTGGTTAGGCATCGCATCATCAGGTGTCGCTACCAGCTCAGCCATAGAGTTAATATACTGACTCTAGAGGCAAAGCTCCCCATAGGGCCCGTGTATGGGAGGGGGGGTCCCCCGTGGTCGACGCCATCTTGCAACGCTCACGCTATCATTAGGGACAGTGGCCGGTATTAATCTGGCAACAAAGTATGTAAACACATAGCCTCCGAACTGGCGCTTAGGCGCGCCAATCTCGAAAGCCAAGCGGAAAATAATCAGCGTCGATAGATGGCAGCACCTATCTTGTTTACGATCAGCGCTGGTAAATCAAGGTCTTCAGAGAACATGTTTCGTTATCCCCGGCGATGGAACCTTAGAATGTGGAACGGTGGCCGTCCGTGGAGCTGGGAAGCTCAGTCTCAGCAAGAAATCGAGACACGACACGCGTCGTTGTCAGTGGACGCGGTGCACCCGGCGTTGTGTCAGTGCAAGCTTGTCGATTATCGCCGTGTCCGAGCGCTCCGTGCACGATGTTCAACGTGCGTACAGAGAACACTTATATAACCGTACGTACGTGTTAAGCATGGTTTATTCTCTCTGGTGCAGAAAGCTCTTTCGAGGCACGACCTACTAGATTGAGTTTCTTTGCCTGTACATTGCAGCTGAGGCGGGCTGAGGCATGATCGAACAGCCCGGCTGCCAAGCCGGTGTCCTCGAAGAACACTGCATCAACCTGTCCGTCGCTACTCCGCTACGGTCACAAAGAGAGGGGCCGGTCGTAACAGCAACAACGTAACCGCACGAATGCGCTATCGCGTCAACCGATGTCACCGCGCGATCACATATATGTCATATCGGACACCCAAGCAGAGGGAGAATCCGAAAACAGAAATAAAGAGATCCGAAACCACGCTTTACTGAGCGAATGCGTGCATCGTGATATGTAATAATTACATTTTTAGGAAGTGTATTCAGTATGCTTAATATTCACACTTAATCTTCGCAAGATTATTCGTTTTTTAAGGAATCAGCATAAGACGACCTACACTTGTTTTTAGCACTTTCAGTAATACTTAGGCTGGCCACATTGACGTAATTGCATGATGGCGGCGCGCGGGAGGGACCCCCCCTCCGCGGCCCAGCTTTGCCTCTAGAGTCAGTATATTAACTCTATGAGCTCAGCAGGTCACGTACACTTTTACGGCAGACCGGTATCCGGAAAAGTGAATATGTCTACGGCCAAACTAAACTTCCCTACTATAAGAGACGCCGTATAATGGAAGGCTCCGGACAAAGGCTGCAGAAAACAGCGTCCTTTCCTTAACCTAATCACAAATATTTACCGTTATTGGGGAGCGTGATGAGGCCCCGACATGTGGGTAAGTATGCCAATACTGTAACGGTTAGCACGCTTAATACGAAAGCTCTGCGGCCTCGCCTGGACCACTCGGGACTGCAGGCCAGCGGCGAGTGCAACGGCAGTCGCTGTTGCTGAAATAATATTTCCATAACTTGAATATCAGAATGATTATTATTTCGACAGCGGCACTCATTACTTCTATGGTGCTGGCCTGCAAGTCCAAGTTGTCCAAGCGACGCTGAATATCCTGATACCGCTCTTATCTAAAGACACTGACAGTCCTGTAGGCAGGCAGGGTGGTTCAGTTTGCTCAGAAACTCGCCGATAATTTTAAATAGCCCAAAGAACAACTTGTTGAAACCGAAACCGATACGGGCAAATGCTTCGCGCAGCGCATGCGATGACGTCACAACCTCCCTGCCGCCAGAAATACATTTATATGGAGCTGGTGTCAAAAAAATGTGGCGACGTCACCCCACGGTATACATTGAGTTATGGCAGCTTTTCTGAACTTGACAGCGACTATTTGAGCGCTGAGGCATTACCACTTTGCTCCTGACCACCCGCTCGCTCGGATGAGCAGCGTTGAAGGTACAATGACGTCAAAAACACAGGGTGGACCACGTGGGAATCCACTAATAAAATTAATTTTCACGGCAACTAAACGATTTTCAAGCTGCTACCGATGAGAAAGAACATATACACAAAATTTCACTGAGATCCGTGGACAATGAAAAATCACCGGAGAAATTTTACGCGAGCCGACGGCTGCGCGCACGCACGCAACCGCAGACACGGAGCAATCCAATAATGGCTAGTGCGCATGGTATCCGTAGTTCCCTAGCAGGTCATTCATGAAGGGACGCCGCAGCAGCCATGGCATGCGCTGTGACCGCGGCGCTCCTGTACACAGCACCGGCGCACGCACGGCGATTACAGTCTGTTTCAGTAGTTCCGTGCAGCAGAGCCAAGGCTACGAGGTCATCGAGCGCAGAATCCTTCCGAGCCGAGACGAAATGCCATTGTTCGGAACACGCACACCCCGCTTCGTCTTCCTCCTTCCGTGGATGCAACTGGTACTGCAGCGCCCGCCATTGGCAGATGAGAAGCCGCGGAAGGACACGTTTAACATGTGTTCGCCCTCCGGATTGGCCGAAGAGGGCTCTAGCTTTTACAGTGCTGCACGGAACTTCTGAAACAGACTATATAAGCATGCGCACACGTAGACGATTTATGCGCCATTTTCACGGACCACGATCGCGTCCTGCAGGGTAAACAAGCAGAAGGGCAAACACAAGGAAATGTGGACAGGACCACCCCCCACCCCCTGTATCTGTCTTTCTCGCACGCGTGTATGTTTGTACCTCTACACGAGGACATGCGTACGCCCATCCACGAAATGAACCCAGTAGAGCAGCAGCAAAGCTTGAGTGGCTTACAACGAAAGAGTGTCCCGCATTCGCCTGTACTTTTCTTTTACATCTGAGCTGTAACGGCAAGGTCCTGGCGGATTACGTCCGCTGACAAAACGACGCGTATAGAATAATTTAACAGCCGTGAGACGATCTCAGGGGACACTGCAGGGCGTGGAGTAATATGTCTCATACGCAAAATTAAAAATGTGAATTGAGTGAATTAAGCACAAATGATTTCCGGTGTTTATTTATGCCTCTTCGTCTTCTTGGCCTTCCGATGCGCCTGGCTTTAACGGCCCCGACGTTTCGCTACAATAAGCTCACCGCGGTGTTCATAAATATATACGAAAGGCGCTATATACAACATATTACGCCCAACAGTTGGTGACAACGTTAGAGGACCTATAGATGACATAGGCTTTAGCTGTGGTATTAGGAAGCGTTAGCCTGTCCGGTAAACCAGTGTACGCAAAGGCGTACCAGATACCTAATAGCGTACAGAGTTGTTTGTCGCGGTCAGGTGGCGCCAGCTATGGTTGATAAACAGAAGCAAAACCGCGTAACCTATGTCCTCCGAGATTCTGGCAGCCACTCGCTAAGCCTACAGTCTCGACAATTTGAGTGTGGTGCTCAGAATTGTCACGGGTGCTTTACTGTCGAAGCTTCACGATACAAAACTAAAGCAAATACAACCGTCAATTAGCAACTCGAGGGCTACAGAGCGCGCTACGACCACTCGAAAGATCAGAAGTGGACGGCATACGCTCCAACGTTACTAGATACGCTCCCGGTCGTCGGCCATGTTTGCGCATGCGCTGTTTACACCCTGTATTCTGCTCTACGCAAAGTACCCCGCGTACTTCGGGTTACCGGAAAACGTGATGGAAAGGTTGAAGGCATCTGATATAAGCATTTCAGACTAAAATAACCGCGCGCCGATAACGATCCAGGGAACTGCATTAGGAACGGCATTACCGTGCGGTAATCTTCAATTGCTATAGCCAAAACACCCACAGTTCGAAGGCGGAGAAAGCAAGAGGGGGGGGGGGGCGACAAACTTACAAAAGCCTGCAACAACCCTTCCTGCGCGCAAGTGTGCCGCGCAAGCAACAGCGCGCCTGCGAAAGAATCAGGGTCACGCGCGCGCACTCAAATTATGCAAACCAGCTGTCCCCCCACGTAACAAGCACACGAGCAACGCTCGTTGCGCAAGTC
Source organism: Hyalomma asiaticum (assembly GCA_013339685.2). NCBI lineage: Eukaryota > Metazoa > Arthropoda > Arachnida > Ixodida > Ixodidae > Hyalomma > Hyalomma asiaticum. Next base: position 48,463,192 of record CM023487.1, on the reverse strand, counting down.
TCGCGCGACAACGTCCAACGCACGCGCGAGTGAAAAGAAAAAAAAAAAAGGCTGGCGCCACGTTCTTTTTTCTATTTTTCACTAAGCCTCTTGTCACGTCGCGCCTCCGCAGCAGCCAGCAGCCGTGTCGGAGGAACACAAGCACGCGCCCCACAGCGGTTATATACATAGAGGCACGACAAAGACACGTTACGTAACGAGGCACCACAGCGCGTGGGCGGATGAGCACGCCGCGTGCTATATGCCACGTAATCGCGCTAATAGGGGGACCACGACGCCGTCTGGGACGTGCGAGACGCCAATGGACCCTATAGGAGAGAGAGCCGACCCCGAACAACGCGACGAGGCAAGGTATACGAATGAAGCGTGAAAGTGAGGCGAGAGCGAACGAGTCAATAAACAAGAAAAATCAAAAGGAAAGCGTGTGCGTAACAAGGTGGCCAAACGTGGACTCATCGATTCGCATTGCCTTATTATACAAGGCCGCACCGGTCACGCGTTCTGCGAACACTTGGCGGGCATTAAAGATTGATTCGATGGTTGTTAGTCGCACAGTGCATCGATTTGCACTTGATACAATGCAGTATCAAGTGCTAAGTGCTACACGTGTCCCCCGGGTGAAGAAAAAAAAAAAAAACCTTAAAAGCAATACATATGAAGTGCAGCATATATACATCGGCACACGCCTGGTAGTACGCGAAAAAGTGCCGGAACGTGGGGCAATTGTAGCAGTACGTTTATTTCAGGCAAACAAAACATTTGCCTGGGGTATCGGCGATACAGAGAAAAAAAAATAATAAAACCTGACAGGGGCCCCGGGAACCCAAAGCACCTCCGCAAGGTGACAAAGTTCACTGTTCATTAAACAAGGGGGCAATACGTTGAAGTTTATATACATAATTTTAGTTTTTACATCGCAAAGGAAAACGATAGGTAACTTACAATTCAGCTTCCATATTACAAACATACTGCATTTGTTTGTCCTTCTCGAGCGTTTTAAAACTTCTGCTCTAAAACAGCGATTGACTGATTCATTTCTGCGGTTTTACGCCCCAAAACCACGATAGGATTGTGAGAGACGCCGTAGTGGAAGAACTCCTGAAATTTGCGCTACCTGGGGTTCTTTAAGGTGCACTGACATCGCACAGTAAGTATCTCGCCATCTACCGCATCGTCTCCATTGAAATACGGCCGACGCTGCTGGGATTCGACCCCGCTACCTTCGGATCAGTAGCCGTGTGCCATAGCCACAAACCGCGGCCGGTGAACAAAAACAAGGAAAAAAAAGCTGGAATACCTCAAAAATTGTAGGTAGTACAGTGCATCTAGCAGTGATGGTATGATCACATAATGCAATGTTCAAACCGTCCGCCGATAATGATCATGCACAGCCTTCGGCTTGACAGGGCGCCACGGAAGGACTCCTTATGTGCATACCGTGAAATACCTTGGTCTGTATTTTGACAGTGATTTGTCCTGGAAATCCCTCGTAGATTATGTATGCAAACGTCTTCGTGGTGTATCGTGCATGCTGTACAATCTGAGATATTATATGCCTCTCTCTATTCGAAAACTTATTGTTCATGCTTTGGGTGTAGTAAGGTACGGCATAACAGTATATGGCCACTGTGCGGCGCGCTGGCAAATGAGGGTAAACTTTATTCTCCGTCATATGTTAAACATTTGTTACGACCTTAACCTCAATGCCAAAAAGATGTTTTCAAAACGTTATGTATGCCGGATTTTACTCACTTATTAATGGAAAGCGTAGTGATTAGGCACTTTTGGAACAATAGTTTCAAAACAAAGTATGTTCCTGCACGTTGTTTGCGTCCCAAGGATCCATTTTTAGTACCCAGACGTCACACAAGGTATGGAAAAAGAGTACGAGATTGCTACGTTCCTGTACATTTCAATAAGCTGCCTCCGAGTGTACTGCGCACCCGGACTAAGCATAAGTTAAAGAAGGTTCTCAGGCGAATGATTTACTTATCGTCGTAAACAAAGTGGTTGTTCTCTCTCCTGTGCCGTATATTATTTTTTCATTTTGTTTTATAGGCAGATGTATAACTTCAAAGATTACTGTTTTCCGCTGCTGCCAGGCACTGCCGCTCAAGCCCTATGAGGCTTTGGCAGGCCTGATATGTGTATTACTTTCTTGTGAGATGTACAATAAAGATTTGATTTTAAAAACCTGATGATCCCTTTCGACTTTACTTCCGGGTCCTCCCCGATGAGAAATGCACGGTGAGATGGAGTGCCCATGCTGGTGTAATCATCTTCTGTCTCTTTCTCAGCCGACTATCTCCACGCATGCGCACCGTGGATGAATGAGAGAAAGGTGGTGGTGGTGATAACAATGAAATCGCGATAAGCACCCCTTCCGGCGCACCATGGAAGGCTCCCTCTCTTCCCTTTTCACCGAAGTGCCACACAGTGTGCAGGATCGGCGTAATTTTAAGAACGACCGGTCGGAAGCGTATGCATGGCGGCGTTCGTGTTGTGTGTCGTTCATTTTTGAAAGTCTTGCTAGGATTGATCGATATCCTTTTAAACGCATCTCACGTTGTCCAAGGACGCAGCTGCAATGCAAGGATTTCTTTCGTTCCATTACGCTCCTCCCTCACAATCCAGAGCTTCGGAGCGGTGATCGTTCACTGCCAAGGTAGTACAACGTCACTAAATATAGCTGAGACTCGGATTACCGACGAAGTTTGAAAACGAAGAAAAAAAAATGTAACGGAAACATAATTATGCAAGCAAGTCAAAATAACTCCTACAGGAACTTTGTACCCAAAGTGATCGCTTGCCGGTTGTAGTATCTTTATTTTTTTTTTTCTGTACGTGATCCCATTCACCGCGAGAGTGACGTTTCGGCCATCATGTATAAGGGTAATTTTACAGGATCACGCTTAACATTCATTTTTCCGTCTCCCGTTCAAACGCGACATTACCTGTATGGCATGCGGGTGGTCGCGATTCTGGGGTTACACCAGAACGAGCGGTCAGGGGAGGAGAGGAGGGGGGGTGAGGGAGGTTCGATCCGTGCAAGCACCGGCGTAATTTGTGGTTGGGAGAGCAATCAGAGCGACCACTAAGGCGGTGATTACGATGATGATGAAAGGGTTTCCTCGCATACTTCGCTTCGTCAATTCTTGCCGCCGCAGGCGCTCACGGCACGCAAATGCGTGCGCAGACCCCCACCCCCACTCTCCCTCCTTCTTCCATCCCTTTCTTATAACCTCCCCATGCTCTAATATACAACCATTAGGACACAAGCGCACTGAAAGAACAAGAGACCATGCACATCGATGTATACGTCCGCAGAGGGCACGAAACAAGCCAGAGTAAACACTTCTGACTACACTTCGCAACAGTGCGAAGTATACTCCGGAGGCGCCAAGCAGTAGCTCCGGCCGGCCAAGTGGAGAAAAAGCAAAAAAGTAATCCTAACTGCGGGCAGCCGAAATGAAATAGAAGCAATAAGTACTCCGGGGGTGCCACGGAAGAACTCCGGAAAGCCGTAAAAGCGGAAGAACTTCGGAAAGCCGTATACTCCGAATGCGGAGTATAAAACACTCCCAATGGGTGAAGCGGGGAGGGTGTCGCTAGAGGACAAACATTTACTCTCCCACCCGGGAGTTATTTTTTTCTTTTTTCCCAGGCTTAGAGTGCCTTAATCCATAGCGTTTATGGTGGTCGACTGCAAGCTGCCCTGATAGACGCGGGTTCGATACCGGCCGTCATGGCGTTAGAGGCCCGTGTACATGCGCGATGTCAATACACGTTGAAGAACCTTCGGTGTTCAAGATTTCCAGGGCCTTCCATTACGGCGTGCCTCGTAATCACAGCGGTTTTGACACGCAAAACCCTTAGCGATCACTATTATATAAACGTATAACGTGACATCGAGCGCGCTGAGCGCAGCCGCATAGGTTATACAAAGGCAGAAATTTCGGCCAGCCACGAGTACAGATTTAATAAACACGACCAATTTACGAAACAGACCAAGACAACGCCGTGTTGTAGCGTCCTCTGCCGGGTATACGGCGTCGTTTCTTTGCGATAAGCCTCGGGATATCTTTACTGTTGCTCGCATTCGTATCTTGGTTACCGCGCGCACGTGTTACGACTGCGTTCGCAAGCTAACCTTTTCCTTATACTTCCAGTTTTCCTTATACGGTCTGAGCTACGTTAAACGCTCGTTGAATGCACGAACACCGTAATCACGGATACGAAAAGCTGACTAGATCTAACTCGGTTCGTCATTACCGACCCACTTAGTTAACGAACCACGTTAACGGCACAAAAGAATAAGAGTCGAGCAGGGGATACTGTCCCGTATAGTAAAATCCCAGCAATAAAAAAAAAAAAAACAAGAACAGTACTTAGCAGTCGCCTTTCAAACTCGTAGTGAACTAGTTAATGGTATACGCGTGCGACCGATGCAAAATACTAGTAAGCAGATGAATGTGCGGCTTCAAAGGTCGAGTCGCCCCTACGGTCTACGAGCAACATCAGCTGCTGGGGTTTCACGTACCAAATCCGGGGCACGTCGCATGGGGGGTGGGCCTGGACTCATTTGGACTACCCAGGTGTTTCCTACAGTATTTCGCCCCCAACGAAATCCGGCCGCTGTGACCGCGGGAATCGAACCCGCGTACCCGACTTAGAAGCTCGACACCAGCACTAATGCCTCGTTCACACTGGTAAATTCGGCGTCTACAGTCGACGGAATTCTCTTGCCGCCGAAAACCGCGTAGTTCACACTGCTTACCGCCGTGGAACCGGCGCCGCCGGAAAGTGACATAGCGCCATCTGCCGAGCACAGGTCGAACCTTTAAGAAAGTGCGCCATGGCCCGGATGTAGGCGCGGTTCCAGCGGTTCTACTCTCGTGCAGATGTCCGTCTTGTTTGTGTGCCTGAGCTAGAAGCGGTACTGCTAGGCTCGATGTGAAACACGTTTTGGTTGGGAGAGCAATCAGTGCGACCACGAAGGCGGTGATTACGATGACGATGAAAGGGTTTCCTCGCATACTTCGCTTCGTCAATTCTTGCCGCCGCAGGCGCTCACGGCACGCAAATGCGTGCGTAGACCCCACCCCCACTCTCCCTCCTTCTTCCATCCCTTTCTTATAACTTCCCCATGCTATAATATACAACCATTAGGACGCAAGCGCACTGAAACAACAAACGCACTGAAAGAACAAGAGACCACGCACATCAATGTATACGTCCGCAGAGGGCACGAAACAAGCCAGAGTAAACACTTCTTACTACACTTCGCAACAGTGCGAAGTAGTCCGGAGGCGCCAAGCAGTAGCTCCGGCCGGCCGAGTGGAAGAAATGCAAAAAGTAATCCAACTGCGGGCAGCCGAAGTGAAATAGAAGCAATAAGTACTCCGGGGGCGCCACGGAAGAACTCCGGAAAGCCGTAAAAGCGGAAGAACTTCGGAAAGCCGTATACTCCGAATGCGGAGTATAAAACACTCCCAATGGGGTGAAGCGGGGAGGGTGTCGCTAGAGGACAAACATTTTACTCTCCCACCCGGGAGTTATTTTTTCTTTTTTCCCAGGCTTTAGAGTGCCTTAATCCATAGCGTTTATGGTGGTCGACTGCAAGCTGCCCTGATAGACGCGGGTTCGATACCGGCCGTCATGGCGTTAGAGGCCCGTGTACATGCGCGATGTCAATACACGTTGAAGAACCTTCGGTGTTCAAGATTTCCAGGGCCTTCCATTACGGCGTGCCTCGTAATCACAGCGGTTTTGACACGCAAAACCCTTAGCGATCACTATTATATAAACGTATAACGTGACATCGAGCGCGCTGAGCGCAGCCGCATAGGTTATACAAAGGCAGAAATTTCGGCCAGCCACGAGTACAGATTTAATAAACACGACCAATTTACGAAACAGACCAAGACAACGCCGTGTTGTAGCGTCCTCTGCCGGGTATACGGCGTCGTTTCTTTGCGATAAGCCTCGGGATATCTTTACTGTTGCTCGCATTCGTATCTTGGTTACCGCGCGCACGTGTTACGACTGCGTTCGCAAGCTAACCTTTTCCTTATACTTCCAGTTTTCCTTATACGGTCTGAGCTACGTTAAACGCTCGTTGAATGCACGAACACCATAATCACGGATACGAAAAGCTGACTAGATCTAACTCGGTTCGTCATTACCGACCCACTTAGTTAACGAACCACGTTAACGGCACAAAAGAATAAGAGTCGAGCAGGGGATACTGTCCCGTATAGTAAAATCCCAGCAATAATGAAAAAAAAAAAAACAAGAACAGTACTTAGCAGTCGCCTTTCAAACTCGTAGTGAACTAGTTAATGGTATACGCGTGCGGCCGATGCAAAATACTAGTAAGCAGATGAATGTACGGCTTCAAAGGTCGAGTCGCCCATACGGTCTACGAGCAACATCAGCTGCTGGGGTTTCACGTACCAAATCCGGGGCACGTCGCATAGGGGGTGGGCCTGGACTCATTTGGACTACCCAGGTGTTTCCTACAGTATTTCGCCCCCATCGAAATCCGGCTGCTGTGACCGGGGGAATCGAACCCGCGTACCCGAGCTTAGTAGCTCGACACCAGCACTAGCTGGGCTACCTGGGGTAGTCTCCGGACACCGCTGCCATTAACAATCTCCAGTTTCATGTCAAATGCATATCACGAAGAAAAAAGGAAAAGAAAAACTCACAGGGTGATCGAAATCCATTACGTATTCTCATAAGGATTGCTCCTGACTACCCCGCTTACTCCGTGGCCGTTGAATTGCTCGAAATTACTGATAACAACCTGCCGAGGTTCTAGCATAACTAATAATTACTCCCGACTACATTTTTAGTCTCTTAAATTACCCGCAATTTCTCCAAATTACTAATGGGTGCCCTGAATTGCGTCCATCTATACAATATTTGACGTTCTTTTGTGCGGACGTTGTCCGCTTCGATCGCATGACGTCACATTTTCCTGTCGCATTTCTGTAGCCATTAGTAGCGCCGCCTACGTCCCATATTTCTCGCTTCGCGATCCGCACAAGGCTTTTCTCTTTCACCTTAAATACGACACAACCCGGAAATGAAGCTGTCTCGCACGTACGGCGACAATGGAGTGCCGCAATCTGACAGATGTCGAGGTCCTCGGTCGTCGCAGCGAGACACCGCGCGACGCGGAAAAGCGAAAATAAATATTAATAAAAAGAGAGAGACAAATGACAGTCGCGATACCGCACGTGCGGACAGCGAAGAGCTCCAGCCTCGCTTCGTTAACACATCGGCGTGACGCCAATCTCTCCCTTTCCCGTCGATGCGTTAAGCGCGCCCGGTTGTCGTCACACGTTAACGGCGTTGGGAAAAGCCGCGGCCTTTCACGGCCAGAAGCCCTTGGCAACGGCCTCTCGACGTCATCGCCGGGACCATATGGGGACGTTGCAAGCTGACGGCGGCGAGCAGTACGCGCGAGCGACGGACCGCGAAGAACGAACGCACACGCGACAATGGGCGGGTGAACGAATGTGACGCTGAATGTCGTGCACGTATCCGTTCGACGCGAGAGCAGGAGGTCGTGCTCTGCAAACTGTGCCACGCTCCTTTGCTGGCGAAAACAAAAAAAAAGCGCTTTAATTAAGACTCGTTAAATTACCTCCGCCTCATTTATGACAACCGTACGCCACAGATTTCGGAACACTATTTTTTTTAGATGCGAAGCAGCTGATGGTCGAGGCTATGTCACTCTCTCCCTCCCTCCCTCTATCCAACCGCCGTGCGGCGTCCACACCCGCACTGCGCATGCGCATCCTCCTCTCCGAACGGCGCGCGTTGACTATGGAAGCGCTCTTTCTTCGATGAACGCTTTACCAGCTCGCAAAGAACGAGAACGCGCCCTCGCCCGCGAGAGACAACGCTGACGCAGGCAGCGTCTGCTAGGGTCAAACCGATGCAAACGCGGTGTGCACCCCCGCGTGCTGTTTCGCGTCGCCTCATGGTCCCCTTTAGCGGGAGATGGTACAATTTTTTTTCCTTGGTCGTGTCCAGCATCACTACAGTCAGATTCGGCAAGGTGGAGACTCGCTAACCATTGAGTCAGGGGGTATGTATTGACGTCACTGAGGCCGCCATTTTGCTGTACAAGCCGGCACACTGAAAGGCTGCGCCTTTTCCCGAACCGGTTATCTCCATATAAGTACAGTGGAAGCTGCGAAGCGTACTACAAAATGACGCACGCTGACGTCATGTGAATACTCCCCATAAAGCAAAGTGTGGCCCATCACCGATTAACGAGACCACCCCCGGCATATATAGGCGCCGTTCAACACGGAAAAATTCAAAGCGAACGACTGATTTCAACGTCACTGCATATCTGTTTTCTTTTTTTCCCGTCTTCGCTGCCTCTTCGTCAAGAGGTATCCGATACTTTATGAAGCCTACGGAAGCTTCGTGTGTCTCATGGCATCGTGTCCTCAAAAAAGCGTTGGCGATGACCTTGCTGAAAACCAGGCGCCGCCGCGGATGCCGCCAGACATGTCACGACACAGGAAACCCGTCAGCGAAACGCGGCGTGGCTAGGCATAATTAATAAGACGTAATTAATAATTTCTTGAATGATTATAACGCTACTCCTCACTTGAAAGCTAACCAATCACCCCCTCCAAGGTCACCTCTCCATGCGGGTTTGAAAAAAAAAAGCGATTTGCAAATTAATGTGCTTATTAAATGGCCAAGTCAAATGCTTTCGCATTCACGTCTCCTTAGGCAATAGCATAATGGACCGGCCACTACGAACATTTTTACTAGTCTTTGGCAACGGCGCAGGAATGTGCTGCATCACCTATGTGAAGAGTTCGAGACAGGTAGCCTTTGATCATGTTGTTGCTGATTATGACAACGACATACCCGTTGCATAAGAGCGCCAAGCAATATAGCTGTTGCCAGGCCCGCAGCCAGGATTCCTTTTTTTTTTTTTGTCTTTAGGCATGGGGGGGGGGGGCACTTTCTGAGAGCTATGAAAGAAGCACCTATTTTTTTTCAGTAATAGTTATCGTCAAAAAATCACAGAACAGGGAGGGAAAGGGGAGGGAGTGCTTAGCGTCATATGACCAACCACGCGCTGTACAAAGCACGTTAGCTTCGCAGATTATAGTATGTACGAACAGGGAGTGCCGTCGGCCATACTGCTCAGCATGTCCGGTGCCGATAATAATTACAGGGGTTTTACGCCAAAAGACCGCGAAATCATTATGCGAGACGCCTTAGTGAAGGGCTCCGGAAGTTTCGACCACCCGGGAAGTTCCTTCACGTGCACTGACATTGCACAGTATACACGGGCGTCAACATTTCGCCGACATCGAAATGCGGCCACCACGGCTGGGATTCGATCCTGCGACCTTCGCGTCAGCAGTCGAGTGCCATGGCCACTCGACCATCCTGGTTTGCTGTGTCCGGTACCGAGCCACAAGCGAAATGTTGCGGTAGTGGTCGACTCAAAAGAAAGCGAAAAAAGCTACTGCTTGCGTCCGCCTTTGATTGTTGTGGCTTGTCATAGATAAGAAAACACTGAAATAAAACAAACAACTTTATTCAAGGCCCCAGTTTAACATCTAATGCTGTGCTTGCGCATTAACCAGTGGTCTTCTTTACATACTTACGACTTCGGCAGGTAAAACTCGCAGAACATACAGAACAAACTCCTCTGCATTCCAGATAATTATACGCGCAAAACAGTCCTTCAACCAGACGGTTGCTGCACGGTTGATTTCATGAGGGGGAAAACATCTTCGCCGTGAGCTGCTGAGGACGTCTTTCCAGAGTCGCAAGGTGTCGAGGACGCCTTCCCGGATGAGTGAAGCTGTCAGTCGTGGTTTTTCCTGCAAGGAGCAAATAAAGAAGTGTTCGTACTTCCGGCAGAACTGCGCGTGCACTTAGTTACACGATATCGTCTCTGTTACGGAAGCTGTAAGAGTCCAAATTGCAAAACAAAGGTTCTTCACTAGAGCATGCACCTGAATTTATGTGACTTGTTTACAGAGTGCTATTAAGTTTAAAGCGGAGGGAGAGAGAGAGAGAGAGAGCGAAAGAGAGGTTAGATCTGGAGTTTAACTTTGCAAACGACGGTAGCTACACATAGATCGAACGCATTTGATTAATAAAACATGCACTAGCTCCTTTTCATCTAGCACACTCAGGGTACACAAATTAGTCACACAACGTGCCTCCAAACACACACATTGGTGAGCATCGCGTATTGCACGCTATTATCATTTACAGTTACAAAATGTATGAAGACAACTGCGAGTGGACCTCGAATAAGAAGCACGAGTCCATTTGAGAGCTTAAAATGTGAACAATGCGTGTATAAGTAGACGCTTGATTGACGCTAGTGGTAGCATAGCAAGTTTAAAATCTCGGAACACCGAGTAAATTTTCTGCAAAATTCAAAGCTAGCGCGGACTGGCACGACGCGGCTATTCCGAACAGCGCAGAAATTACGCAAAAATGTGCCGACACTTTAAAAAGAACAGTTACGATACCTCGGCTTACACACCAAAAAAAGAAAAAAAAGAGAAAGAGTTTCGCTCTGAAGGCGGGTGCACTAATAGCGACAGCGGCGCATTTAGTACCCGTAAAGAAGCTCAGTTTTGTCTGCCATGTATTGTGACCTAACATTCGCCAAGATTAAGGAAGGGTGCCGCGTTTGCGCGCACATCCGCATCGCATTCTACCGCAGCGCGAACATTGGCTTTCACAACTCGGTAGCTGTCAACGACGTAAACACGGCTGATCAAAACGCACCGGGTTGCTTGATGACCTTTTTTTAATACAACGCGAGCTGCGACATGAGGGGCGCAGAGTCCCGGGGATGGCGGCAGAGAGTTACACGGAGCTACCTGTAGCCTCCCCGGTTCAAATTCTTGTAACCGCCGCAGGCGCATGCAGATTAACTGCAACAAAAGGCAAGCGTGTCCCTTGTGATTGCGGTGGGCGCCACCTTTTATCAACCTTGGCCTCCCATGCACAGATAAAGGAAAACTGTCAGAACACCTCTATATGGGCCGCAGAAAATAGCGTCTTTCCCCGACTCAAAAATCACTACTACTACTACTACTACTAACTCTCTCACGTGAGTCGGGCTTCCGGTGTCATTTCCACTAGAGGCATCACCATGTAGACGTGGCATGGGACCGCGCGGTGGTCCAGGGACCCGGGGGTCCAAACACACTGGCCAATAAAGTTTTTCACTCACTCACTCACGCACGCACGCACGCACGCACGCACGCACGCTTTGTTTATAGATTCCACAACGCGACCAATGCGGGGTACGACAAGATGCTACCAGACTTGGGCCTTCAGACCACCAAGGCAACGAAGACGGCGTCGACTAATTTCGGCTCGCAGTGTCACTACCATAGCTGTCGCCATAAAAAGGTATCCACGAAATCAAAGTACCTGCGCTGTTCGACGTGGCGTCTTCGTTCGCAGGTAAGCGCTCACTGAGGACAGGTGTGAGATCTCGGGTGCCGTTCGGCTTCACAGGCATGACTCCACGACGTTCCCACGCAGGCTCTGAAAATAGAAGTTACGAACAATGTACACGGATATCCGAAGTAGTGTTGCAAATATGTGCATACTTAAACAAGAAAACATTATATTATCTTAGCTACACTTTCTTCAACGTACGCAGGCATTAGAGGAAAACTACGGACATTGGCAAAGAAATAAAGAACGAAGGAAACTTCATGTTGTAACGCTGCTTTAATTCCGCCGCAAACTATACTTTACTGCATTTGCACATAACAGGAAGTGATAGAGAGACCGCATCTGCATGCAAATAAACTTTTCCGAGCATCAGTAAAAAATCGCGCAAGTTTGCTGATTCGGACGCTGACCACCAATGTCGTCAGTTCTGAACTTGCACCTATAGGCATATAAAGTGTGAAATCTTACGTGACTCGCTTATCGTACAGCTAAGAAAAAGGACATCCGGAACTTACAGGTATGCTTTCTCATATAAAGCTGCAGGATTTTGGCCTGAACAATCTGTGTAAGTGGAGCACCAGAAAAAAAAAATGCGGGCAGGGCTGCAACTGCTTCCATTAATGTTTGACCGCAACCAATGTTACGACGGCTCAGAGCTGAGGTTAAGCATTTTTCTGGCATTAAAGACGTTCTACTCCACGGCTAGTCTAGTTAACCACGCCTGCTTCGTCCGTGAAGATGAGAACGCATGCAGCAAATGACCAACTATCACTACAAGGGCATACACAGAGGCAAGAAAAGATCACACGAAGTGAGGGACAGCTTTGTTCACACTCACCTCTCAGGCGATGCACCAGCCGTCTTGCAGCGCTCCGATAGCGTAGCACATTTCGAAAAGCGGGCCGCGTTTACCGCAACGCGAAGCAGCGATTAGGTACGAAATAAATGAAGCCAAGAGAAATGAAGCGCAACAAAAAATATAAAGGAAAAATAAACGCGAAACTCTGAATAATACACTTCGACAACGCGCAGACAATCTGCCGGCGCGGTAAGCTTGCTCTCACCGCGATAGATTGATTTGTGATTTGTGGGGTTTAACGTCCCAAAACCAGCTCTGATTATGAGAGACGCCGTAGTGGAGGTCTCCGGAAATTTCGACCACCTGGGGTTCTTTAACGTGTGTGATAAGTGCGCGGTGAGATGTGTGATGAAAAGTGCATCTTGAAAAGTGCGCCAGTGCGACCCGAGGCGCCGACACAAGAAAAGCACCGAATGTGTGGCCGCGAGCTCTCAGTCATTGACGAAGACGATGTGGAGGCGAAGCGCGTGAGTGGACGTCAGGCGAATTCGGCGAATCAAGAGCTTCCACGCTGGGTTGGAACAGGCCGAGAGAAGAACCGAGGCAGACGTGGCTGAGGCCTGGTGCAAGAAAGAAGCTGACCAGGGCGCGGGAGTGACGGCCGAGTTCCTGTGGCAAGGCCGCTGCAGGCTCCCACCTGGGCGTGTACCCGAGCGGTACAGTATCTGGCGTTGGCCAGGCAATCCACCGGCTTCCCATCGCCTGGCGTTGGCCAGGCAATCCACCGGCTTCCCATCGCCTGGCGTTGGCCAGGCAATCCACCGGCTTCCCATCGCCTGGCGTTGGCCAGGCAGTCCACCGGCTTCCCATCGCCTGGCGTTGGCCAGGCACTCCAACGGCTTTCCATCGTCTGGCGTTGGCCAGGCACAACTGCTGGCCCCGGCTCGTGGTCTGAGCGTCGGCTGAAGAACGCCGAGAAGTTGTTGACCCCGACTCGCGCGACGCTACACTCCCTCCGAGCGACACTTCAATCCAAGTCCGCTCCGAGTGCATCTGCTGCCTCCACCTCGCCTTCTACTCTGGTGTACCCACCTTAACGGTGACAGTCTTTCCCGTTCAAATTACTCTAGGCACTGTTAACCATTCTACTTCCCGGTCATAGTTTTGTTAACTTTCTGTCTCCTTTGCATGCTTCACCTTGGTTTTATCCTTTTCTCTCATTATTCCATTTCATTCAAATACAGTGAGTGTTTGTATTTTTTCCACTGCACCAACGGTCTCTTCTGTCCTTGCTCGATGACGGTCAAGCCGTCAAGTTTGAACACAAGAACCTACACGAGGGCACGCTAATTCGGTAGCCCCGTGACAAATTGGCGTCCGCGGCGACAGGACGACGAGACCGTTTTTGCACATTATTACGTTGCACGTAGAAAATGAGTACATCAGAGTTAACGGCGCTGGCGATGCGCATGGGTCTAGAGGGAAATGAGTTGAGGATATGGTTGGAGGAACGTGAGGCACGCGCTCGCGAAGCCGAACGAGAGGCGAGGGCTGCTGATCGAGAGGCGAGAAAAGAAAAGAGGGAACTTGAGGCCGAATGTCAGAAGACGCTACAACTGCGTCTTCGGCTTGCTGAGGTGGAAGGTGCCAGGGAATCCGCATCGTCGGACCAAAGTCGAGAGGTGCGGGGACCATGTAACGTTAACCCGCACAATTTTATACCAGGATTTAATGAAAACCGGGACGACCTTGATGCGTACTTAAAAAGGTTTGAGAATGTCGCCACCGGTCAGGAATGGCCTAAGGAAAAGTGGGCCACGGCTTTGAGTCTTTGCTTGAGTGGAGAAGCTCTCAAGGTGTTTGGTCGTTTGTCTCCAGAAGAGGCACTCGACTATGATAAAACCAAGTTGGCATTACTGCAGAGATTTCGTTTCACGGCGGAGGGCTACCGGGAGAAGTTCCGGAACAGCAAGCCTCAAGATGGCGAAACGGGCAAGCAGTATGCGACAAGGTTAACAAGTTTTTTCGACAGATGGGTGGAGATGTCCAAAACCGAAAAGGAGTATTCGTCCGTCCGAGATCTCATAGTGGCTGAACAGTTTCTCAATCAGTGTCATAATCGGGTGGCGCTTTTCGTGCGGGAGAAAAACTGTCGGAAGCTAGAGGAAATCGCCGAGGCTGCTGATAATTTTTTGGAAGCCCAGCGGCAGTCAAACTTGTTGGTTTTTCGCGATAAATCAGAGAATGGCTCCTCAGGAAAGTGCGGGAGTACAGCTGGGAAGTCTTCCACCCGATGTTTTGTCTGTGACAAAACCGGTCACAGAGCAGCAGATTGTCGTGCTCGGACGAGACAACCATACTGTGACTATTGTCACAAAACGGGGCACGATATTAAGGCATGCACCAGGAAACAGAACGTGACGAAGAAGTCTTCCTGTATATGGTCGCAAGAGGAAAAGACAGGAGAAGTTGAGGATGTGTCAGCGGATAAGAAGGAAGAGAATGTAGCCAGTGCGGTAAACACGCAGTTAAAGTCAACCAAACATCATATGCCAGTGCTTCAGGGCCTTATATTCGGCAAGGCTGCTTCGGTCCTACGGGATACAGGAAGCAATACAATGGTGGTACGGCGTTCTTTGGTGCCAGATGAAGCAATGACGGGAGCCATGGCGACGTTATTCTTAGCAGATGGCAGCCGAATCACTGTACCCGAGGCAAAAGTCGAGATTTTTTCGCCGTATTTTTCGGGCACGTCTGTTGTAAAATGCATGACTTCACCGCTCTACGACATTATTGTTGGCAACGTGCCAGGAGCTCGAGCTGTCGATGACCCTGATGAGAAATGGGAAAAGAAAAGGGCTGAGACAAAGCTGGAGCCGAGCGGCGTAACCGATAACTCACCTGAGAAGAAAGACCATCGGCTGAAATCATCACTTGGTAGCATCCGGAGCACAAGAGTGCAGCCGGATTCAGCTGCAATCCACGTCAGTAGTTTGAAGATGAATAGGAGAGACCTCGAGTCGGCTCAAGCGGAAGACAAGACCCTGGAGTCTTGCAAGAACAAAGTAGGACAAGTCTTTTATGGGAGAGGATCGACACAGTGTTCCTTCATCATGGAAAAGTCATTACTGTATCGCAACTACCGTCTATCCTCTGGCAAATTGGTACAGCAGCTAGTAGTTCCTCTCAAACTACGAAGTCAAGTGTTAAAGATGGCCCATGAGGGTTTGATGTCAGGGCATCAAGGGATAACAAGAACAATTGATCGGGTGCTGGGTTCATTCTATTGGCCAGGAGTTCAGGAAGATATCAAGAGATACGTGCGGTCCTGTGACACGTGTCAAAGGATGTACCCGAAGAGCAAAGTAGGCAAGGCACCTCTTGGGAAAATGCCCCTGATTGACACTCCTTTTGAACGAGTGGCAGTGGACATTATTGGACCTTTAAAGCCGGTCTCCAACAGAGGTAACAAGTACATACTGACCATGGTCGATTTCGCTACGCGCTATCCAGACGCGGTGGCTTTGCCGGCGATAGACTCCGCCACTGTGACAGAAGGGTTGGTAGAAATGTTCTCCCGCGTTGGGTTTCCCCGAGAAGTCTTATGTGATCAGGCTTCGTGTTTCACGTCAGATCTGATGAGGGAAGTTAACGATCTGCTGGCTATAAAACATCTCAGTTCAACGCCTTATCATCCCATGTGCAATGGGTTAGTAGAGCGATTTAATGGAACTCTGAAGCAAATGCTACGCAAGCTCTGTCAAGAGGATCCAAAATCATGGGATCGGTTGCTTGCACCCCTTCTATTTGCATATAGAGAAGTGCCCCAAGCCAGCATGGGATTTTCCCCTTTCGAACTCATATACGGGAGATACGTCCGAGGCCCGCTCAACTTGCTGAAAGAGCTCTGGACTGAAGAAAAGATCGAAGAGGAGGTGAAAACGACTTATGGATATGTCCTCGACCTCAGGGATCGTCTTGAGAAGACACTAAAATTAGCCCATGAGAACCTGATGCGAGCTAGAAGGAATCAGAAATATTACTATGATCGGAGGAGCAAGAAGCGTCAACTTAAAGTTGGAGACCGAGCTCTCATTTTGCTTCCCACGACGGCGAATAAGCTGTTGATGCAATGGAAAGGTCCGTTTCCGGTCATTGGGAAAAAAGGTGAATACGACTATTGGCTGGACTTGGGACATGAAACTAAACTTTTCCATATAAACATGCTAAAGCGCTATGAAGACCGACAACCAGACCCCATTCCACAAACAGCGTCCTTTGTGGTTATGAAGGAGGAAGACACAGATACCCCTCTACCCACTTGCACAGTTAAGCCGGCTGCGGGTGTAGAAGCGATTCCAATTGGCAAGGGGTTAGAAGAGGACAAACGTACAGAACTTGGGAATATTCTAAATGATTATCAAGATGTATTCTCTGAAATCCCGGGAAAGACGAATCTGTTAGAATGCAAGCTTCACTTGACGACATCTGAACCGATCAACACACCTCAGTATCCGCTGCCGTTGGCCATGAAGGAGGTAGTGGAGCAAGAAGTTCAGGACATGCTAAAACTAGGTGTGATTGAGCGGTCAAATTCGCCCTACAATTCACCCTTGGTGCTTATCAAGAAACCGGATAACACCTATCGCACATGCGTCGACTTTCGTCGCATCAACGAAATCTTGGTTTCGGACGCGGAACCCATACCAAGAACAGATATAATGTTTACAGAAGTAGGCACCAGAAGATACTTTTCCAAGTTCGACCTCACAAAGGGATATTGGCAAGTCCCTCTTGCCCAGGCCTCGAGACCCATAACAGCATTCTCAACGCAATCTGGGCATTTCCAGTTCATATACATGCCGTTTGGCATAAAGACAGCTTCTGCTGTGTTTACCCGTTTAATGCGAACTCTTCTACAGGGCATCGGAAATGTAGTCCACTATATTGACGATGTTCTCGTGGCTACGAACACTTGGGAGGAGCACGTAGACACTTTACAACTCTTCTTGCAGAAAGTGCGGGAGTCTGGCTTAACCATCAAGCCTCAGAAATGTGAAATAGCTGTGGAGTCGATCGTCTTCTTGGGTCATCGTCTAGGAGGTGGGACTATTCAACCCGTAGAAACTACAGTTGCGAAAATAGCCAGAGCCCCTCTACCTGACACCAAGAAGCAGCTCCGATCTTTTCTGGGATTAGCTGGGTATTACCGGGATTTAATACCCCAATACGCGGAAAAAGCTCGGCTATTAACACAGCTTACCAGAAAAATGGAGAAAAACAAGATCGGGTGGACTTCTGAGACAGAAGAAGCATTCGACAGGTTAAAGGAGGCCCTCGCTTCAAGGCCGGTCGTGAAGGCTCCAGATCCAACACGCGTCTTCGTGCTCCGTACAGATGCATCGAACACGTGTATCGGTGCAGTCCTCATGCAAGAGCACGAGGGCGTGTTACACCCGGTGTCGTATGCCAGCCGCCAGCTCTTACCTCGCGAAATGAATTATTCTACCATCGAGCGTGAATGTTTAGCATTAGTGTGGGCGGTAGAAAAATTTCACATCTTTTTGTATGGAACAGAGTTCATAGTGCAGACCGACCATCAACCCCTGCAATACTTAGCGAAGGCTAAACACTTGAACAGTAGGGTTCTAAGGTGGAGTCTGGCCTTGCAAGAATATACTTTTCACATTCAGCACATTAAAGGATCAGATAATGCGGGTGCCGACTTCATGAGCAGGTTGCAGCCATAGCTCGAAAGTGATGTGTTATTATAGAAATGGTAGGCAGAACTTTCCCACTAACCATCCGGTAACTGTTTGCTATAGATAATTTTTTTTTGCTGTGCGTTTATTCAGTAAGCATTGTTAGCTTAAGGCAAAGGTGCTTGTGTTCGTGTGGACTCGAGAACCGCATCGTGAGTGGTGAAACGCCCGTCTCTTGTTTTCTCCTTTGGGAGAAAACTTCTCGAAAAAGGGGCATGATGTGATAAGTGCGCGGTGAGATGTGTGATGAAAAGTGCATCTTGAAAAGTGCGCCAGTGCGACCCGAGGCGCCGACACAAGAAAAGCACCGAATGTGTGGCCGCGAGCTCTCAGTCATTGACGAAGACGATGTGGAGGCGAAGCGCGTGAGTGGACGTCAGGCGAATTCGGCGAATCAAGAGCTTCCACGCTGGGTTGGAACAGGCCGAGAGAAGAACCGAGGCAGACGTGGCTGAGGCCTGGTGCAAGAAAGAAGCTGACCAGGGCGCGGGAGTGACGGCCGAGTTCCTGTGGCAAGGCCGCTGCAGGCTCCCACCTGGGCGTGTACCCGAGCGGTACAGTATCTGGCGTTGGCCAGGCAATCCACCGGCTTCCCATCGCCTGGCGTTGGCCAGGCAATCCACCGGCTTCCCATCGCCTGGCGTTGGCCAGGCAATCCACCGGCTTCCCATCGCCTGGCGTTGGCCAGGCAGTCCACCGGCTTCCCATCGCCTGGCGTTGGCCAGGCACTCCAACGGCTTTCCATCGTCTGGCGTTGGCCAGGCACAACTGCGGCCCCGGCTCGTGGTCTGAGCGTCGGCTGAAGAACGCCGAGAAGGTTGTTGACCCCGACTCGCGCGACGCTACACTCCCTCCGAGCGACACTTCAATCCAAGTCCGCTCCGAGTGCATCTGCTGCCTCCACCTCGCCTTCTACTCTGGTGTACCCACCTTAACGGTGACAGTCTTTCCCGTTCAAATTACTCTAGGCACTGTTAACCATTCTACTTCCCGGTCATAGTTTTGTTAACTTTCTGTCTCCTTTGCATGCTTCACCTTGGTTTTATCCTTTTCTCTCATTATTCCATTTCATTCAAATACAGTGAGTGTTTGTATTTTTTTTCCACTGCACCAACGGTCTCTTCTGTCCTTGCTCGATGACGGTCAAGCCGTCAAGTTTGAACACAAGAACCTACACGAGGGCACGCTAATTCGGTAGCCCCGTGACAACGTGCACTGACATCGCACAGCACACGGGCCTCAACATTTCGCCTCCATCGAAATGCAGCCGCCGCGGCCGGGATTCGATCCCGCGACCTTCGGATCTGCAGCCGAGTGCCATAACCACTAGACCACCGTGGCGGGGCTCACCGCGATAGAACGCATAGAGAAAACCACGTAGTGCTCTAATACAACCTATACGCCCGAGAAAAACAATTTAAGAGATTTTTTTTTTCACACCACTTTGCTCTTACAGCATATAAACGGTCGCTCTTTTTTCTTTTTTTCGCATAATGGCCACGGCCGTCTATAGATCACAGTGCTAGGCTATAGTCTAACACTGTTTACTACAGCATTCTTTTTAAGCGGTCTAGTCGCTTACATGGGTCGTGGTCATCGGCGTTCGGCAGCCGCCACTGCAGCTAGAAATTTCTATAGAGTAAAGCGTGCCACCCCAGAGTGTTACATTTGCTCCTTTAGTTTTCATACGCCACGATATGCTTTTGCCAGAGCAACTACATGCTGTGGGACCTTCAGCCGCTATTTTATTCAGATTCTTCGCGGTTTTGCAGCGTTCTCTCGTCATATTATACTGCTATATGGACCCACGTGTCGTAGAGGGCCACAATATCCCTGAATTTATGAAACCACAAGTGACCTTTCTTGCGAACAGAAAATGATAGCCCGGACCACCGAAAAAGCAATCAAACTATAGGCGCACGTGGGTCCCACCAGAAAGGCGCGAGGCAGCAGTACACGGCCCCTTACCGGCTCCTTGTAGACTGGCGGCGGGTCCTTGTACGTGGGCCGTAGAGAACCGCGCCGAACGACGCGACTGCCGTCGCCGCCGACGCCGCCTTCGAGTGCGTCGTCCGGGTAGTCCCCCGACAGGTCGCCCACGCTACTGCTGCCCACGTCGTCTCCGAGGTCCGAAGGTGCCACCGATGGGTGCTGCTGCCTCGGCGTCGGTGTAGACCCGCCGCTGCCTCCACCAGCGGTCTCCTCAGGAGGAGCGCCACCAGACGTCGAAGACGTCTTCGACGCGGACTCTCCCGCTGCGGCCTGGCCCTGAGCTCCGGTGCCGCTACGCGGGGTCCTGTTCCTCTTGACCACGCGTCTCCAGAAGATCTGCAGCACGGCTCCGAGGAAGTAGAAGACGCTGGTAACGAGGGCCACGAGCGCTTCCCAAATGGGCAGCGCCGCTGCGCGGAGTTCCGCGGCCGCCGAGGGCGGCGGAGCCGCGACGGCCGTCCCTTGGCGATCCAGGGCCGACGTGGACGTCGTCGTCTTGCGGTCGCGGGACTGCCGGCACGGCCTCGCCACGGAGTTTGGCGACGTGCTCGGGTTCCAGCACGTCCGCGAGCGGCGCCTTTCCGACCTCGGAGGAGTAGGGGCGGTAGTGATGGCCGTCGACGAGGAGTTGAGGCTCCGGTCCGAGGTCTTCCGGGACGGCGACGGTGACGAGGACGACGTGGCGGCGGCGGCTGCGGGAGCGTTTGCGGACCACAGCTTGGGTAGCTCAGGGGATTCACTTCCAGCGCTGACGGCGGCAGCGGCTAGAAGTTACGAACTCGCTGGTCCAAGGAGCCGCGGTACGGCTGCGTTCGAAGATGTGTCACGTTTGCGGGATGCGAAAACTATGGCACGAACATGCGGATTCGAACTCACAGAAGGAGGACCTCGCCACGTGTTGCAGGGAACCTCAGTTCGTTACCCAGTCCGTGAAACTGCACCAAGTCTACAGGCCCTTGAAGACTTGTAACGTGACGATGAAATACCGAAGCGGCTTCGACACCTTGGTGAGCGAGGCAACGGGTCCCTTACACTTTTTGTTACGACACCAATACGCGCACCCAGAAAATGTTATTTCCGCAAATGACTGGAGGGGTCGTAGTTGGACAGAAGCTTGACCATTACCGGTGACCCGCTAATTGCGGCTCCGCGAAACCACTTCCACGTCGCAATCAGACACAATGAACGCACAGAGAAGATTGTGGAGACACCCGATTGTCGACGCAGTCAGTCGGTGAGCATCTACTAGCCAAGAACAATGTCCATCCGTACTACGGTGGAGTGAGGTCGTCGATCGTCGAACGATCAAGTCCGTGGTCACGTCTACCGGAAAGGTTGAACCGAACAGAGCACCAGACTGGCTAGAAGCGGAAACAGCTCCCTCGCATCAGTGTCATTCTGCCCTAGTCGCCCAACGGTTTGCCTGGGTGATGCCGCGCTCCCGTTTTCTTTCTCTACGAGCAAGGGCTCCGTGCAGGACAAGCTAGCGACGAGCGTCTTGCAGTGTATTTTCTCGAAAGATGACCAGTCGCTCGACGGTATCACAATCCGTAATGCCTCAGCAGAACTTCGCCAAACGTGGTACGTCACTCAAAGAGTTTGTGACAGTTCGATGGACAACTGATCCGCAATGGGCGATTTCTTATTCCAGAACGCCGTTTGCAGAGCGCCAGTTGTACGCTTCCAGTACGAAGCACTTCCAGTAGGTCTCAGACTTGCCGTCGTACGTCCGGTGGCCAGACCAAGCGAACAAAAGGTGAAAGAAAAGAAGACGTCTTCGACGAGAACTCGTCAATTTCACCGGCTGTTGCCAGAGACCACGCTCAAATCCCAGTCGATCGATATGAAATCGCAGCGGAGACTTTCTCCAATAGCCACTTTCTCCAGTCGGCACGAACACACAGATCCGTAAGCAGCGGCGCGCTAATCGGCGCCTCTTATATAAGCACGACGCTATCATTTGCGGGCGAGGAGACGTGCGAAAGAGACGGAGGGTGGCTGGTGGTGGTAACACGAACTCTGAACGTACAGCACACCACCGCCGACTTTTGCCCAAACAACAACACCACCACCATGCAATGACGCTTGTGCATACGGTCTCGCCTCAAGACAGCCGCCGAAGCAACCCCGTAACCAAACGAACCACGACTTCCCACGCGCCCACGTACAGCGTACAAAGCGCGTACACCTTGCTCACGCTTCGAGGCACGGTGAGTTTACGAAGCCGCGTGCGCACGTAAGCGATTCACGCCCGCCGTTTGTCTAAAGCAGCGTAACAAGCGTGCGCATCTGTGCCCTCCATTCTGCACGCACGCACTAGGACCAAGAAAAAGGGGTGTGGTCGGCAGGAAACGGATGACAACCGAGCGCGAGCCATGACAGCACTTGTGACGAGAGCGACTCCGGCTCGAGTACAAACGGCGAGACAGCTAGTCTGTTTCAGTAGTTCCGTACAGCAAATCCAAGGCCACGAGGCCATCGAACACAGAATTATTCCGAGGCGAGACTAAATGTCATTGTTCGGACAGGCGCCTGTGAGCCCACTCCAACATCCTCCAAGGTGGCTCCTGCCGCTGCAGAGTACATCATTGGCAGACGCCATGGCGCGGAGGGATACGTTTAACACGTGTTTGCCTTCGTGATTGGCCGAAGGGGCCTCTAGCTTCCGCAGTGCTGCACGGAACTCCTGAAACAGACTATAGAGGCACGCACGCAACGTTCTGCGAACGTCAAACGGCAGTATACCCGTCTCCTCGGTTTTGGGTGACGCGAACCGCCGCCGATTCGTAGTCCGTTGCTTATAACACCAGTGGCACATTTGTTCAGCTGGCACGAAGAGGTTCATGTTCAAGGGACACTAAAGTGAAACAGTAAATTAGTTTAGAGAACATCACTGAAGTACGAGCTTGGGTGAGTTAATTGGTGAATCATCGTGGAATGGAGCTCAAGGAACACCAGGACTCCTAACTACTCGTCTCAGTCCTGGTGTTCCTTGCGCTCCATTGCACGATAGTTTACAATATATTGTTCCTTGAGAGCTCTACTGTTGGTTTCGCCCCCGTGGGTTGAATACCAATAGAGAAAAGGTAATGTTTCATTTCTTTAAAAAATCTCGCGCCGGAATCTCCTCACTTCAACGCAAGCTTGGCGTCACGGACTTTAAAAGCCTCCTATCACGTTCTGCCCAGGTTGGCTCAGTGGAATTTCCTGAAACTTGCTACGCGAGGCCTCTGGCCACCTACGAAAGCAATGCAATTCATTCTGACAGATGAATAGTTGTGTAGGACCCAGAAGACGTCTTCGAAGTCCGTTACGTCACATCGAGTCGATGCGAAAACTTCCAAGCTTCCATACGCGGCGCCGCCACCTGTATTTTCTCTATATGAGCGTCTTTTTTTTTTTTTTCCCGTACCAAGCGCCCTCTCACGGCAGTCAGTCAGTCAAAAACTTTACTGAGCCCCTGTGGAGTTTTAAGCCGTTGGAGATCCCACGCGGGGAGCTCTTACAGCCGAAACCGTAGGCGACGCCCAAGTCGGGACGGGAACGTGGTGACGCTCCGCCAGTTCTTGGGCCCTCTGGACAGCCTTGAGTTGAGTTCGAGGTCCGGGCTTTTGAGGGCTTCTTCCCATCCGGGCTCAAAGAGAGAGGACCCTCTGGTAACGCTGTACACTGCCACAGCATGTGCGAGAGTGAGCAATAAAGTTCTGGGCAGTCTGGGCAATTTGCCGGGATGTCCGAGTTGAAGTGACTTAGCAGGCCTCGCGACCGATACGAATCCGTTTGTATAATTGAAAGTGGTTTACTGATACTATATAAAAATCGTTTTGCTCTTTGGTATTCCTTTAAGCGAGGACACTTGGGCGCTCTTGGTGAGCCACAAAAACCAAGCGGACCTGCCCGCTTGGTTTTTGTGCCACAACGACACGCTAACACCACAGGTCAGTGAACGCAACTAGCTTCGCTTGAAAATGTTAACTGTCACCTCGATTCTTCGTGTTCCTTTCGCGAAGTCCGAGCACTCCCTATAGTCTCTTATCGCGACGGTTATCATCACTCTGATGGCACGAACGCCATTAGTGACCCGGAAACGCCGCACCAAGGCGCACCCACCGCCTTGACGTCAGGAAAAGTACGGAAGGAAGATCACTCCGAAGGTCGCCGGTTCGAACCCCGGCCGCGGCGGCTGCATCTCGATGGAGGCGAAATGTTGAGGCCCGTGTACTGTATTGCGATGTCAGCGCACGTTAAAGAACACTAGGCAGTCGAAATTTCCCGAACCCTCTACTATACTGCGTCTCTCATAATCAAATCGTCGTTTTGGGACGTCAAACCCCAGAAATCCATCCATGGTCCTTACAGCTTAAAATGCGCGAGAGACGGTCTAGCCGGGAGTTACGTGCATTTTCTTGGCTCTTGATCACGTTTCTACGCGATGCATTATTTCCCTTTTCTCTTTTCTTTTCATTTTGAAGGCGAAGGCAGCAGAAAGGCGTCGCTCACGAAGCCAGCGAAGACTCGACGCGTGGTTGGCGTGTCCTTCCTCGGCGACGAAGCGCACCGCTGTGAAATGGGCGTGCGCATCACGCTGCCGTAAGGTCACCGCAGAAAATAAAACTCGAGGGAAAGGGAAGGGACCGTGTTTGCGCACGCTGAATACACTATTATACACACACTGCCACCAAGCGCGAATACAAGAAACGTGAAATGTACAAAAAAAGATGCGAATTCGCTTCGTCGCGTCTTGGCCCGGGCGGTGCGCGAAGAGGTGTATAAAGGAAACAAGCGCTATACGCGTAGCCGAAGTGTTATTTATACGCGAAAGTCCCGGAAATAGCCGGCCCTCGGCGGTGACCCCGGGAAAATGCGCCTCTCTGGATGCAGCAGGATACGGATGTAACGCCGTCTTATGCGGCTATACTTTTTTTTTTCTTTTTTTGCTGTTTTGGTGCCTTTTCAAGAAACGGCTCCACTTTAATGGCGGCAGAACTTCACCTTTTGCGGAAGACGCGCCACACACGTTTCCGATTCAACACTTTCTAATCCTAGGAAGTCAACTTAAAGCTAAAGCGCAAAGCGATTTTAAATGCGAAGCATTTCTTAGCGAACTTCGGCGACTGAGCTCTAGCTAGCTAGCTACCTAGCTATCTATAGCTATATCTAGAGCTATCTATAGCTAGATAGCTACAGCTATCTAGCTATAGCTAGACAGCTAGCTAGCTTCCCTACGGAAGCCAAAACGTCGTTTTCTTTTAAGCTTTTATTTGGTCGGTGTACTTCGTTTCCGTGTCTATGTATGTTTGTATGTATGTATGTATGTATGTATGTATGTATGTATCTATGTATGTATGTATGTATGTATGTATGTATGTATGTATGTATGTATGTATGTATGTATGTATGTATGTATAATGCTGTTTCTCTTTATGAATGCTCTGAGTGCGTACATTCAGGTACTGGGTTCCCCGTCAGGCAGAGCACATCTGCCTTTTGCCTTTGCATCCGACAGAGACATTGCTGTCTGAAATAAAGAGCTGAATGAATGAATGAATGAATGAATGAATGAATGAATGAATGACGACCGCTCGTTCCTACGCGAGCTCGTACTGTCACGGTGGCCCACCGACGCACCCCCCGAGTTGAAGAGCGTTGAAGCGCGCGCGAAAACGACCATTTCCTCCCACTTTCGGTTTAAAACAAAATAAAATAAAAAGGGGCTCCCATCGTCCATAGCGCGAGAGCGTACACGGACCCTGGAAAATGTGATTCAAGGGGGCGGGGAGAGAGCAAGAGCGACCAAGCTCCAGAATGCGGACGCATTCTCCAAAATGCTCTCTCTGCGCCGTCTCGGAGAGAACGATACGGATGCGCCACTTTTCGCGTTGGTCGTCGTTCGGCACGGCAAAACCGTGTACCGATTCTTGCCGCGACGACTTGCCCCCTCACCCCGTGCCGTACTCGCTTACCATCATCATCATCATCACCACCGCCAGCACTGTGTTTCGCAATTTCGTCGCAAGGCAGCGAGGAGCCGGCAGCGTTAAGTGTACGATTCGCCTGAACTATAGAGCTACGCGATAGAGTGAAAGTGAAAAAAAAGATAAAGATAGAGAGAGAGAGAGAGAGAGAGAGAGAGAGAGAGATAGAAGATAGGCCACGACCACTGGAAGCATTAAGAAGACACGGCGAGGGTGCATGAAGGGCCACAGAAAACGCTTCGGTGAATGAAACAGATAGAACAAGGAAAAAAAAAAGAGAAAAAGACGGCACAAGCGCGATGTTATAAATGTTCGCTTAAAGCGGTGAGGGTCGCACGTGCCGGCGACGTGCGGCTTTATTTTATTTTTATTTTCTTTTCCCTTCCTCTCTTGGGTACCGAGGTAATGGCGCGGAGGTGCGTTTCCAGAAGAATAACAGATTTCAGCGCACGATCTTCAGTTGAACGAAGAAGGGTTTTGTTTTTCTTTCTTTTCAAAAAGTGACGGTGGGAGTTCTGGAAGCGCGTAAATTATTCCAGCCTCAGTCAAAACATTAACATCGCGCGGCAAAGATAGACAGAAAGGGAGAGACAGCGAGGAAACAGAAACGTTAAGTGACTACAAAGTCGCGCGACAATACCCACGGCGAAATTCCTGCATCGCCCGGGTGATGCTAAACTAATACGTGCCGAAAACTGGGGCAAGAAAATAAATAAAGGTTGATTGATTGATTGATTGATTGATGATTGATTGATTGATTGACTGGCTGACTGATCGATTGATTGATTTCTGGGGTTTAACGTCCCAAAACCAGCTGTGATTACGAGACGCCGTAGTGGAGGGCTCCGGAAATTTCGACCACCTGGAGTTCTTTAACGTGCACTGGCAACGCACAGTACACGGACCTCAACATTTCGCCTCCATCGAAATGTAGCCGCCGGGGCCGGGATTCGATCCCGCGACCCTTGGGTCAGTAGCCGAGTACCATATAGCCACTAGACCACCGTGGCGGGGCAAAATAAATAAAGGTGTGTGCCACTTGAACAAGGACTTCCTTAAAAAAGTAAATCATATATGTAGTAGTTTGAACGGCATAGTGACCCGTTTTAGATGAGTGAACGTGTCAGCAAAAACACCGTCGAAAAATAACGTCACAACGGCTTCACCGGTAACGCCAGATTCCGAAAAGTAAGCTTCGATTTCGAGAACATTATGTCTCTCTTGTGAAAATTTTCACCTGCTTATGGACGTTCTTTTCGGAGCACTCCGGCGCTAAGTTCCGTTTGCTTTTGATAACCTTGAAGTGAGTTTCTGCGCTGATTATTGATATTGATACCCAATTTATTGCGAAAATTCTGCGAACGCGGCATCGGAAGGGCGCAGGCTAGGGCCCTAGCTGCAGCACTTCATGAGCGTACAGTCGGAAAACGGTGCCGATGTGTCGGGGTGGTTCTCGCGAACATATGACCTAATATATCCGCAGCTAGGGAACTCGTAATTCAGTTTCAAACGCGTAAACCGGTAAAATTCGGTTCAAACAGGCTGCCTGCCAAGACAAATGCCTGCCAAGAACCACGCCGCGCCGCAAGGCGCTCAGTGCGGGTACGCGCCACAAGTGTTTGAATTTTATACAGCCCACGTAAATAAAGCACGAGCTAAAATAAGACATCTAACATGCCATTAGAACACATTCAAAAATAAGAAAGGCACACCGTCCGTCTGCCGTAGCTTGAGATTGAAATATAAACATAACACAGAGGCACACACGCAACCTTTACGCTGAATTATGTTGACGTGATGTTCCGAGTGTCAAAGGTTCCTGAGTTCGAAGCCCTAGGTCCCGGGTTTGACTACCAAACGTCTTGGCTACGCCTTGTACGCAACGGACTCCTAGGAATTTTACTCTTTGCACCCACTGGGGACTTTTTGCTCGCGGTCGACGCCGCGGCCAGTGGGTTTTCTGCAACACGAACTCCGTACCGCAATAAATAGGGAAACCAGCAACGCTCGGCGCCAAGCTGCTAAAAAAAAAAAAAGAAAAAAAAATATGACAGCTACAGTAACGTGAAACTTGGGAAGGAGCAAAGCATGCGGCAATGGGCCGGTGTTTTCCCACAGGAAACGCCAGTCGCTGCTAATGGGCTTGCTTGCTCTACCGTGGCCCCGACGACGACTACGTTAGACGCCGACAGCCCGGGAACATTAGAAGAAACTCGTTAGAAACTCGCTTCTGACATCGACAACCCTACACGTACGGCTGTCTGGGTGCACAGCCTCCGGGATCGGCCCACACACGCACAGTCTGACTGAACTGCCTCCAAGATTGGCCCACACAATTTTCGCAAGCGATATTAACAAACTTCTGTTACTAATGTAATTAAATACTGACTATTCCTTTATTTTAAATTAGTTTAAATCATGTGTAAGTTTATTGAGTACCGGTTTTATCCGTTGTACGCTAGTTTTTTGACCATCCTTTGACAACTTGATCTACCGTGACAAGAGACGCGGACAGCAACGAGACCCCAAAAGTGCTTCGCCCCTAAAACCGCGAAGCGTGCTCGAAAGGCGACAACGCGGTATCTATAGATGTATGCGCGCCGTAAGCCTTCTTCACAACGTTCGCACACGGGACAAGTGTCCTTCAGGTCCTTGAGGGCAGACAGCGCGCGCTCACTTCAGCAGCCTCCATGCACCTGACACGGAAGGGATGTAAACACGTAACCTCTCGTAAATACGCTGGCAGCGAAGTGCTTTCCCCAAGGATCGAGTGCGCATATAACGACTTTCTCACAAAGGCAGGCGCGAGTGAGCACTCCGCTTTTAGGAGAACCCTTATAGATGCCTGCACCTCCCAAGTTGTACGTGTTTAGGCTGTCTTTACATGCACATGCACATATACATTTCTAGTCTCGGTGAAGATATCTATAGATATCTAGACAACATCTAACATCTATCTCTATACTTATCGACCGACCCCTAGATGTCTACACTATCGCTATATACAAAACTGTATCTCTCTCTCAACTGCTGGCTCAACAGTCTGATACAAGGGACGGCGTGATGTTAGGGAGCTCCGAATCAAGTTTGACCACCATATATATATATATATATATATATATATATATATATATATATATATATATATATGTGTGTGTGTGTGTGTGTGTGTGTGTGTGTGTGTGTGTGTGTGTGTGTGTGTGTGTTGTCGGTGATTTGCGACAAGATATCTTACATTAAAGGGTGAAAAGTAAATTATCTCGTATTAGCAGGTTGGCTTTTTCGAAATACCGACAACACCAATCTTGGGAACAGAAGACCCTCGGTGTAAGCTAGAAAACGCGCAGAAAAAAAACATACGGGCAGGGACACCGCTTTGAAGTGCCGGCGTGATGTCACAGATGTCTGACCACGTCTGCTGGGACTTACACATAACTATTTATCGGTAAGAAATGCACACGTTGTGTTCTAAGAAAGCCAAACATAGGGAGTTTCAGAACATCCAATGGAGCCAATTTGACGAGAATAAGAAAAAAGAAAAAAAAAGAAAGGAAATTGCCTTCTGACGTCATGAGGCCGAAGTTTGCGGCGGCCGAATTTAAAAACTAGTACTCTGTGACATTCATGTTTCTCTTTTAATGTAAAGCATTAAAATGGCGAAATTGACGACAATCGAGTTCCCGAAATATAAAAGCTATCGTTTTAAAGCACTTCATCTTTTCACCCTTAGCGTTCCTTTAATGTCTGCTACCATGAAAAACAGATAAACCGCACGCTGTCATCGAGGCATCGCGTGCGTGCGGAACAAACGCCACGTAGTCCTGTCGCACGTGAGCCACAACCACCCAAGTACGCACGAAACACGTTCCACGCGGCTGGTGCCCCCTTTGTGCGGGCTCTGCAGCTGCGCTGCGCCGAAAAAAGACCAGCGCGTAACGCACCTCGGCCAACGATGACCACGGCGGACGCACGGCGACAGAGTATACAGGACGCGTCACGCTGCGAGCGCCCCGACAGATGGGCTAACGGGCTCTTGGAACACGCTTGATGTCGTCGTCGTACGCGGTCTGAGTGAGACCGGCTCACTCGGACCGCGTACGACAACGGCGTCAAGCGGGAGACGGCGAAGTCGCTCGAAGAGGCATTTGCCGCCAGCACAGGTGCCAAACTACGAGCACCGTCAAAGTAAATCGCAAACGCAAGAAAGAAATTAGAGGGAAAAAGAAAATTGGCCGCGTATCTGCGTGCTTCGCTGCAAGTCTTCTGCCGGCCGTACTACGCTGCGTGGACCCCATCTGGCAGTGCCGTCGGGAAATATGAGCTTGTGCAGAATCCCTGGGCCTGGTGGCAGCGCCAAATCGTCGGCAGATGCCTTTTTCGTGCATAGCGTCGCATTTTTGGCGCATCCTAAGAAACACTAGGGTCTTTAGAAATACGTATCTATGTATTTTCCAGTAAAGGAACCCCCCCCCCGATACTTACGTATTGGTATTGCGCCTGATATGTGCGTAATATTTGCTTCTTGAACGACAATGTTCACAAGTATGAACGCAGCTACCAGTTCAAGATGGTTGGGCGTTAGGCAAGTGCCGGGTGGCTAAATCGTGTGACAGACAAACAGGCAGACCAAAATTTATGCGTTCAAGTATCCCAAGAAAGACTATCGTCTTTAAAAATGACAGCTTCGCTGACGTGAAACCTGGGGAGATGCGAAGCACGCCGTGATGCGCCGGTGTGTCCCACCGTAACGCGTTAATCGATGCTAATTGGCTTGCTTTACAGAGGCCACGTCAACGTTTATAGAAGCAGACAGCCAGGGTTCATGAACCGAAATTCGTTAATACCTCTTCTGAAACGAACAACTCTACACATACACTAAGTGCACTGCCTCAGCGATTGGGCCACACAATCACGACCTCTTTAATACCCGCATTATTTTCCGTGTGCGTTACTGTCTCAAGCGCTGCACTGGCTCCGATTGTCATCTCTCTGGCACGAGTTTTCTATAAGCCCTTCAGCGACGCTCACTCGTGACCCGAAGGAGACCGCCCAACCGCCCAGTGCACCTCGCCACCTCTCAGCTTCCACGACACAATGCCGGCAGGCCTTAATCTTCGCTCAACTGTACAGGCAGCCCGCATGTCTAGGAGGAAAACGGGAACCTCCAAAGTTCCAGAGCCCTGGCTTCGACGTAACGTTCGGTTTTAACTGTTTATTATTAACGAAACGTTCGGTCGCTAGTAGGTGGCACGCAGTCCCCTCTGATCCATCGAAAATGCGACCGCCGCGGCCGGGATCGAACCCGCGTATTTTGGGTGGCAGCCGAGTACCGTAACCACTACACCACCGCGCCGAAACGTTCGGTCGCTAGTAGGTGGCACGCAGTCCCGCGTGGGACCTTTGGAGCATGAATGTTAGGCTCACTGCGATAAAAACGAACGCTAATAGCTTGGGAACGGAACGCGCGCGTTGCCGCATAGTTTCGGAATCCTACACCGTTCGAATTTACAACTGCGTAGTGCAGCTGCTAAAACGCGCTTCGATTACGTGAAGTCGACGCGATAGAGTCGAGTCGAGCTGAACAAACCTGAAACAACGACGCTTACTTCACATTTTTGGCGTCGACTCAATAAACGGGCTTTTTGCACAACCCATCTAGGCTATCGGAAGGCAAGAAACAGTGCGCTTCAGAAGCTTTTTTTGCACTGTAATCCAGATCGTGAAAAAATAACGAGAGTACCAACTTGAACATAGAAAACGATTTGAATTTCTATGTTCACTGGCGAGCCCCGCCACGGTGGTCTAGTGGCTATGGGACTCGGCTACTGATCCGAGGTTCGCGGGATCGAATCCCAGCCGCGGCGGCTGCATTTCGATGGAGGCGATGTGTTGAGGCCCGTGTGCTGTGCGATGTCAGTGCACGTTAAAGAACCCCAGGTGGTCGAAATTTCCGGAGACCTCCACTACGTTCGTCTCTCATAATCACAGCTGGTTTTGGGACGTTAAACCCCACAAATCAATCAATGTTCATTGGGGAGTTTTACGTAGCGCACACTGTTCGAGGACGTGGCGTGCAAGGGCGTCAGATATAAGTTAAAGCCGATGCGCCTGCGTCACGTTCGCACCTGTGAAGCTATACTCCAGGAATACGCCTGACGTGTAAGAAATGCAGCTAAAGGAAACGAACCCGCTACCTTACAGCACGGCGAACAATATGCTAAATCCACAGCCCTACGGCTGCCCACTCCCTTTCAGTAAAACAGGCATATACCACTCAGATGACCCAGCACAATCACACACGCGCAGCGAGAAATGGACGGGACGTTTTAAAACGTTAATGCCATGAAAGTCTTCTTCCTTCTGCTGACGCAATATCTTGGCGGCCACCAATGCACACTTTCCACAATAGCTATCTCTAATGCGATTAAATTAGGCTATTAAATTTCTTCTTGTTCAACCTGTTAACTATTATAATTGTATCGATTATGGTGAAATAAACCAAATCTCAAATCTCAAAACCATCATGGCGACTTATTCCAAAACCGCCGCTGTAGTCTCGTGTAATAGACTTAGGCGCACGTTAAAGATCGCCAAGTGGTTAACATTACTCCGGAGCCCCCCACTACACGGCAAGCCACAATGACAGCTGGTTTAGGCATGTAAAACCCAATCCATTATATTATTATTATTAAGTCATTTCAGCAAAAAGCGCGTGTACAAGCGCAGAAAATGCTCGCGCTACGACGTGGAAAATGTACATTCTACCGCAGCGATACAACCACGAGGAGACCAAGTTCTAAACCAGCTAGACCTTCGTGTCACTTGGTCAATGACAGATACATCACAAAGCAGATCGATCAGAAGCATCATTCTTGTGTTTATATTACCATCATGCGTACCCCACCCCCGCCTCTAATGTTGTTAGCTTTCCTGGTACGTTAAAATAACAACAGGTAAGCGCGTCTAACAAGACTACAGAAGCCGTCCCAGTGTCCATTCAGGCGTTTTGGTCACGGTATGCCCGTAGTGTCCTTCCCGCACTCTCGTGGAGCAGAAACCTAGCTATACTCCAGCAGACATGTATGTGGTGCGTGACGTCAAACAAAAGCGATCTACCGGCAGGACGGGACGACTCCCCCCCACCTCCTCCCACGCTCACTCGAGCGTTTGTCTTTTTCGCCGAGTCTCCTTGGCCCGGATTCGGATTCCCAGACCCCGACGCATTTACCGTCGTCGTCATCACAGCCTTTTGTCGAAGGCCTGTGCGACGGAGTCGCGAGACCTCCGTCACAAACCACCGACTATTCAGGAAATGCTTTAGCTAATATTGTATAATTAGATTTTTATGTGTGTTGCTCATTTTCTATTATGCATATCTCGTTTTCTGTATAGCCACTCCCCTCTGTACTGCCTTTGCCCCTTAGGGCATATAATAATTAGATAACTAAGGAAAAGAATTCTCGTCGAAGAGGATTGCATCACGGACTCTGATTGTGAGCGCGCCTTGACGGATATGAGGCGTTGTTGAGCTACTTCGCACCAGGGAGCGAGTTCGATTTCTCAAGGGTCACGGCAGAAGCATGTAAGACGAGACAGACAGACAGACAGACAGACAGACAGACAGACGCCAGGACACCGGTGAATTTCGGTGGATCTTAAAAAAAAAAGAAACTGATTACGAGGCAACGCGCGTGTATACGGTTGGTTCATTGTTTGCTTGCTTATTTATTTATTTATTTATTTATTTATTTATTTATTTATTTATTTATTTATTTCAAATACATCCAGCGCCTTGGAGCTCTTTAACGTTTATGCGACCCCTCACCATCTTTCTCCATACTTAGCAGCAATAATTGCCGAGGGTTTACGTGTCAAAATCACGATAGGGCAGAACAGAGAGCTCGCGTTATGCAGCACACCACTATAGCTTTTAAAAAAACAAGCATACATGCATAAGAAAATGGCTCGCACGCGATATCCTTCGCAAAGTGGGATGTGGAAACGCCCTATACTCAAAGGTGCACGTACTCCCTTCTCCTGGGGCGCATATCGTAGGTCAGCGGTGGCGCTTGCTAATGAAAGTACGCATATATATATATATATACCTGAATACTCGTTTTGCTCACCTTGGCCGGTGCAGTGCAAGCAAGGTTCCTTTCGTTATACGTTCTACGTCGTTTCCTTATCATGCAGCGCTCAACGATCGGCCGATCACGCTGATAACCGTACGCAGTGCCCCCACTTTCTGAACCACTGACGCAACATAGCTTGGGGACGAATGCAGACCAAAGAAAATCGTAATATTACCTTGGGCTTCGGAGACCAACACTGGCTCGAAACACGCCCTACTGAACACGTCCACAGCAAATATAGTTATACGAAAAGACACCCCTTTCCTTTCGAACGTATTTTTACCTTGTCTTTTTTTTTTTTTAACAGCGAAACCGTTTAACTCGGAGGTAGGGCCGTTAGGCACCCACAGAAAACTATCATCATTATCATCATGAAACGAGTGCGCGCACACTCCGCCAAACCATGCCAACCACGTGATAGCGTAGCCTTGTATAGACATTGACATTCTCATAGGAGGCATGTAGCACCGCCATATTGGGCTGTGCGCAGCAGTACAAATGTTTGTGTTGTCTGTTTCGTTCCGTTTGTCCTTGCTCATGTGCGCTGTTTGATAATGAAGACCAACCAACTCGCCAAAATTGCTACCACAAACCATCGGCAGCGCTTTTTTTGGGGGGTCACACATACGATGCAAAGCCCAGCGGGAGTTATGGCGGCGCCCAAGGAGCCTTCTCCGAAAAGGTCTTATGAAGTGAGTAAGAAGGGAAAGGGGGAGGGGAATGCCACGAACTACGCAGTCTTCGCACCACTATAGCGCGCATAGCTGCCCGGATTTCTTTAATGCTTTCGCGACTTTAGAATACTGTGCGCAGTAGTTCAAGTACAGCCACATTGGGATGTTAAAAATGCCGCTTTGCATTTGCAGCCGCTAAATGAATGATGCTTCACTACACTAACACGCATGAAAACAATTGCACTTGTGCTACGATGACTTGTTACTTCGATGATGACGGCACAGAAAACTAGTAAATCATTTGTGCAGCAGCCCAAGATGTCGATCCCCGGTCGTAAATCCAAAATAAAATAGTCTACATACATTACCGCGCAATATTATCTGCAAAGCCCTGACGAAATATGCCGCCTAACGAGCAAGTTTAAATAAATAAATAAATAAATAAATAAATAAATAAATAAACGACGTTGAATTATTTCCGATATTTTTGCTCTCGCTTCTGAAGGAACGTTCCCTCGTCTATCCCTCTTTCTTACCAAGCGCCACGCACGGGCTTTGTACACATACGCAGGCAAACGTGATCGCACCGTTCGATTTCAGCAGCCAATCATTTATTATCCTTACTTAACAACACTGCCGATCTCACAGGAGATCATAGCAAGGAGATCATACATATGAACGCAAAAGAAGCATCATCATATATCATTCATACAATGCGAAATCAAACATACCAGTACGTGAAAAAGCACAAAATACGCATAGTATGAGCCGCGAGTTCGAGTCGTCAGTCGCTGTATCTGTGCCACTATACGCGTTTCCCGTGCATTCCTTACGGCATAGAGTTTATTGTAAGAAACTCTGTGCCCTACGGCGTCCTACGAATTCCCACGGGAAAAGGCGAAACACTACGAAATTTATGGGCCACATGGCGCATAACAATGGCCTGAATTGAAACGAAGCAGCCTTTGAGAATGGAAAGAGCCCATTTCGAATACTCGCGCAAATTAAACGAAATGCAGGCAAGGTGAGGACGCACGCACGCACGCACACACGCGCGCACACACACACACACACACACACACACACACACACACACACAACACACACACACACACACACACACACACACACACACACACACCAGAACGTGCACTAGAATCCCGTCCACGACGGCCGTATTTACGCGGGTCAAGTATATTTACAGTTCAGCGCCCGCTGTAGAACTCCAAGTGGCCAGTATTAATCCGGAACCCACCACTACAGCTCGCCTGTAATGGTGGGTTCCGGATTTTCGTACCATTTTTACACGTAGTAAATCCCCCCCCCCCCCCGCGCCAATCAATTACCAAATACCGACGCCTCTCCGCGATTGAACTTTGGGAAATTGCGTAGCAACAGACGCTCGCAGTGACGTCAGCCACAGAGAAGTCGTAACCGGAGTCGTCGTCTCCATATCTGTCCCCGCCCACTTATCGCCGCTCGCATCTCTGGCGGTGTCTACGGCGATACGGCGCGCAA
The DNA here is from genome assembly GCA_013339685.2 of Hyalomma asiaticum. NCBI lineage: Eukaryota > Metazoa > Arthropoda > Arachnida > Ixodida > Ixodidae > Hyalomma > Hyalomma asiaticum. Next base: position 48,426,856 of record CM023487.1, on the reverse strand, counting down.
TTCCGCGCTGTTGCCGCCCGTGCGTGTATTGCAAAAACGACGCAACACGTGCTGACAGTCTTGGCAAGTCGCGACTGCTTGACGAGCTGCCAGGCCGCAGTCGGCGAGGCAGAAGACACGGCGAAATGACACATCTGCCACGTGTATCGTGTTTTTACAAGAGACGGTAATAATAATAATAATAATAATAATAATAATAATAATAATAATAATAATGTAGGCGTTTATTATGCACTTCTTCCTCATCTGTACATTATCATCATCTTGCTGTGGTTGATCTTCAGCGCCTCGAGATCATAATTATCGTGTGTGGGTCTTGGCTGGTTCGATGCCGAGTATCAGGTCCTAATAAACATCGCTGCAACCGAGACGTCAAAATAATAATAATAATTGATCGGGTTTTACACCCCCAAAGCACGAAATAATTGTAGAGACGCCGTAGTGAAGTGCTGCAGAAATTTCGACCACATGAAGTTCGGTAACGTGGAGGTGACAACGCACAGTACACGGGCCTCTATAGCATATCGCCTCCATGGAAATGTGGCCACTGCGGCCGGGATGCGATGCCGCGGGACCTGCGGATCAGCAGCAGAGTGCCGTAGCCACTATAAAACACCGCGGCGGGTTTCACGAAAAGCGAGCGAAGTCGGCCATCTTCGTGTGAACGCGCGTCCACGTAGCAGGCACATTATGCACAGTCTCGGCCTAACTGTGATTCCGTTAAGGAAACGACGCTATTTCTTGAAGCCCTCGTGGGGCACGACGGCTCAGAATCCGTGGGTGGAGGGGGAATGAAAACGTGGAAAGAAGAGGAAAGCCGTAGTGGAGGACTGTAGGAACTTTCACCAGCTGGGGCTCTTAAACGCGCACCGACATCTAACAGCAACAGCTATTCCTAAGGAAAAAAAAATAATAAAAGTGTGGCGCCGAAAACTGGATAGCAGCGTCACGTCGGAAATCGCCCGCAAACACCGCAACGTGCCAACAGGGATCTGACAGTCTTCACGCCGTGAGAGAGACCCATGACACGTACAGTTACCCCCTTCCTGACGTCTTTCATTGTTTTATGGTTCGTTTTTTTTTTTTTTTTCTCCCCAGACAGGCACTAGAAGAATATGGGCACGCGCGGGGCAACAAAGAAGGCGTAAAACGCAGCTGCTACTCTCTGGGGGCAAGCGAGAACCTGACGCGAAAGGCTGCCGACACTGTCAGCATCGCGCTCAACGCGACGTCACGAGCAATTAACTAGGGTGAGCACCGGCACATTCGCTCGCAATCTATCTTCAGATTGGCGCATCCTCCGGATCCCTTTATTACGCCCTTAATTTAAACCCGACGCTAATGAGCAACGATGAAGAAAAGGAAGAAGCGACTACACCAGCACTCCCCTCCTCTGCCTCTTGAAGCACCGACCTTTTTTGCAACCGTGAACAATGTCGTACTCCAAATTACAGTCCTATATGACATTATTATTATTATTATTATTATTATTATTATTATTATTATTATTATTATTATTATTATTATTATTATTTGTGCAAGATCATTATATGCCCCGGGTGACAAAGAAGCCCCAGCGTCTTCTACGGCGGAGATATGAAAAGTCACACAACAAGAACATACACACAAACCAGCACACATGCATGCCGCGCCCAGTCTATAACGCAGTCGAGGCGATATCCAGCTTTCTGCAGTTTCGCACAGTCAGGACGCCGTACTAGAACAAAATGTTACTTATTCTAACGGCACAGCGCAAATTGGACTGTGGTGGAAGACGAAAGGCAGACAAGCATTCGTCCTGACGTAGGCGTCTCACGTTCTCTGTCCACGGTTTTTTTTTTTTTTTTTTTTGAACTACCGGAGAAGGGACAGGGGTGACGTCGCCGTATCATGGATATGTTCACACCCTTCTTCATTTGATGCCACAAATTTGATGCCGAGTATCAGGTCTGTGGAATTCCCGCAGAACTTGCATCGTCAAGCACGACTGACACACAGACGATGTGGTCGAGTCATCCGTACTCCAATTAAGCCTATTAGTGCTGCCTCTATGACGTCAAACAACTCGGCCATTCTCACAAGCAACTGCAGGGCGTTGTAAATTGTACATTTGCTCGTGAGAGGTGCAGCCTGCTGGCGGGGGGCCTGAATGTAACACTCCCCCCATCGCCTTCTACAGACAAAACATTGGCTCCACCCCTACTCGCTTGAGTACGCGTATTTATACACCCCCCTCATAAAGGACGAACCCCACATCCGCCAAAAATTATTACAGCTGGACCAACCCAATAACTTCGCATTCACCACCACCACCAATCGAAATTCCAGATAAACAATTGCTTGCGGAGCTTCACAAACACTGCAGCGCGCTTCGGGCAATGGTGCAAAAGCGTGGTACACTACACGCGATCGAGTACGGCACACAACGCAAACACGCACCTGTCGGATGCCTCTTGGTTAACGCTATTCCACAGCTTGTACGCGAGCACAAGATGGCGCGTGCTCAGTCGATGTGTCGCAAACGAACTGCGCCTGGTCGTCGTCATTTCGCGGTTGCATCGAACCAGCGTCAAACAGACCGCACCGCAGGCAAGACACCGTCACGAACCTTCTAGACAGGAGACATATGGTGTGCTTGCAGCCGACGTCACAAGGCGAGAGGCGCGCCTACGCAGCTGCAGTTCTGCTTGCACGCAAACTGTATCAATCATTTTGACGGCCACGTGGTAGTACAATTATCCTCAAGCGACTGTGAAAGAAGCTAAACGCGTTGATCTAGTACCTACTATAAGTTTCCATTGGCCATAAGTGATTTCCAAAAGCCTCTGATAAGCCTAATATATTTTCCATTGTTCCGTATGTTACATATGCTTAAACAGAATGGCAAAGGAACCAACTGCAGACTGTCTGCGTTTGTCTGTGTATCTCAAAGAAACTGAACAATGAGAAGTCGCCAAGGAGCACAACACCCTGCGACGAACATGTGTTCCAGCTGTTCGCTCCCAGGCTCGACACGTACAGCTGGTATAAGTGCACAAGGGCCATGATGAATCGAGCATTGTGAGGCAATGGGAGGCACTGCGCAACGCTCGCCGGAAAGTTCAGTGCACTGAGTCATAGCCTCCTATACTATTTGCCAACTGTGTTGGTGATAGCAAAGGCAATCGTCATGTCTTGACACATCACTGTGTGTCCCACGTGATGCAAGTGACACCTAGCCGCAAGAATGTGGAATGTCGAAACAATGGATCTGCTGTCAAGGAGCCTCCATGTATGAGACCCACATGTCCTGTAAGCCTATGGAAGTGGGAACGCATGTTGCTGCACAGCCCGATTTGTGTGGCAACGTTTCATGTGCAGTGAGAACAATGTGTATATGCAGTAGCTGAAAGACCGCTACACCTTAGGACTCCGATGACAGTTGAAGTTGCCAGGCAAACAAGAACAGCCACCAACTTCAACTTGTGGCGGTTTAAACTGACCACAGAAATCGGGTACACAGGCTGCATTTTTTTGGAAATAGAGTTAGGCAAAAGTGCCACTTATAGCCTTATACTCAAAACATGTACTTTCTGTCAAATTTAAAGTCCCCTCGGGTGAAGAAATTTTTCTTTCTCTAGCCATTTCTGGTGATGGATGAAGATCACGGTGGTGTTGCGGCAAAGTATGGCCAAGTAGACATCTATGACCATGTCAGCTGACTTATTGAAACAATCTTCAACAAAAATTCTAGAGTGAAGTAGTCATTGACTTCACTGTAAGAGATCTTTCACAAATATGGATGGAACTGGAAGCCACTCGCACTCATTAGACTGCATTAGACTAAGTTTAGACTAAGCCCTTTGTAAGCCCTTTGAAGCAGTAACCTTTCTCGCAAGCTTTAAAAATAATGTTACAACAGCTGCGTGTTTGCCCTTCAATGCAGCTTTACTGAAATGTACAACTTCTTATTCCTACACTAGCGAAAGCTCCTGCAAAGGCCAACAGTAGGACGGACAAAAGAGCTTGCTGTTAACAGCCCATAGAGGCCAGCATCAGCCATAACCTTAGTCCTAAGTCATCTTCAAGGGCAGGCCCAAGTTACCCTTCCCACAGTAACTGCTGAGAAATAGTTTATGCTATCCACAGTGTTGGGCTGTAGAGTGAAAATAATATGTTCCCACCTCAGGATTCTAATTACAGTGCTAAAGTATCACAAAACATATGGAATATTGTATTAGTCGTGATTTCTAAATTAGGCATTGGCTTCCCTCTCGGGCATTTCTAAATTGCCCGAGAGGGAAGCCTACCTCTCATGTAGACGTCAAGTCGTGGCCATTGACAATGTAACTTGACGCGCCATTTCAGTCCTTTCAGGCATCCCGCAAGGATCTGTTCTCGGTCCCCTAATTTTTCTCATATACATCAATGACATCGTTCAGAACATTCCCGTTAAAATAAGGCTTTTTGCTGATGACTGTATTATATACCGCGAAATTACCACACCCCATGAGCAGGTTACATTAAATAAATGTTTGGACCTAATTGAAACATGGTGCACAGACTGGCAAATGACCATAAACAAAAAGAAAACTGTGGCAATGACAATTAGTCGCAAAAAGCACCCTATAACGTTTCCTTACTGTTTTGGTAATGAACCTCTTGCAGTAGTAACTAACTATAAGTATCTGGGAGTCATCATCTCTCAAGATCTTAGATGGAACGATCACATTGACTACATACATGGAAAGGCAATGAAAGAACTCGGATATTTAAGGAGGTGTTTGAGTAAGTCTCCAGCAGAAGTTAAGCTATTAGCCTATAAAACATTTATTCGGCCACTCCTGGAATACTGCGCAGCTGTTTGGGATCCATACACAAAAAGAAACATCTCAATATTAGAAAAAATACTGAGGAAATCAGTTAGGTTTATATTTAATAAGTACAGCTGGGAGGCATCAGTCACATCTCTTCTAGAAACGGCTGAGCTCGAGAAATTGGAAATTCGGCGATACCGCGAGCGAATGAAACTTTTTATCTCCTTTATCATGAACAGCTAGGCATCAAAAAGGATACATATCTAAAAGACGCTCACTGGCAGCCTACTCGGTCCCATCATACTAAAAAAGTAGCCGAGTTTTCTAGTCCACACCAACATGTTCCAGTATTCTTTTTTCCCGCGAACTGCAACCAATTGGAATTCCCTCCCCTCAACTGTGGTGGAATGCCAGTCGCTATCATCCTATCTACAGGCCCTTCAATCCATAAGAAATAGCTCCGATGTAGTTTTACCTGAACACTGACACTCTTTTTTTTTTTTTTTTTTCAAATGTCTTGCCTGACACTTAGTTTTTCTATATGCTTATGCACCCATGTTTTCAATAGTTATTTAAACATGTTGCTGCTTTGTTTGTATGAGTTTGTTGTATATATTTTTTCCCTATTATCTTAATCCAATGTTTTTTACTGATGTTCAGTTGTGGCATTTCTCTTTATGTATTCGCTAACAGAGGTTCTGTTATTATTGCCGCAATGCCTCATATGTGTTCATTGTAACCATTTCTTTTTGTATTTACTTGTACCCACTCCTGCCTAAGGTCTGAAGCTCAGACTGGTAGTATTGTAATAAATAAATAAATAAATAAATAAATAAATAAATAAATAAATAAATAAATAAATAAATAAATAAATAGGCATGGGAATGTCACAATCCCTGAGCTTTTCTGTTATGTAGAATAAAGCTCTAAAGACTGTTCATTAAGAGCTAGAAAACATGATATAGCACTGCACAGCAAAGCCAGTAGACAGATACATTCACATCGACTGTTGTGTGATGTGCACAGAGCTGTTGGATGCTTCTTGAAGGTTCCTTAGCGGTTCATTGGCATTCAATCCCATGCTTGCCAGATTTAGCCACTATGTTACACCTATGTGCATATTTTGGTCAGGTGCAAATGTGTGTTTTTAGGATGGCAAGGCATTTTAATAAGTTCTTTTTTTCATAACTGAAAGTTCATCCTTTGCAAGCTTGAATGTTAACAGCAATGCAACTTCATTGGCACTCCTTATGTGAAAATGTGTAAAGGGTGTGTATACATATTCACACCCTTTACACATTCCTTCTGGAAATAAAATTGTGAGTCTGCGCTCGTCCTATGGGCTTGAGCATTTACTGTCCTCGTTCTTTGGTGCTACTTGTCAATGTTTTAGGTGATGCATCAACTGGTCCAAACCAATGTTACATTGCTCTAGGGGCAAAGCTAGACTGGTCCACACTCCAAATAAAATGAAGATAGTTACGTAACGGGGTCTGAAACTTCACTTGCCATTCTAACATTTTTATGTAGCGGATGGCCATTTTCCAAGCAGGTGGACAATAAACAGATTCGCCAGAGAAATATGTACCTAAAAGTTGGTTCTCGACTGTGTCAGTGATTTTTATGTGTGTCGCCCTAAAATGCGTGTACAAATAAAATATACTGAAGGTATTCCCATCCACACAGCAACCATAAACAAGCTCCAGCAATATGGCATTTGATTGCATCATAAAAGCAAGCTAGTATTTTTTGAAAAGATCCTCTTAACACACACAGGATGTGTGTCAACAAACACACACACACACACAAAATTCAACACACACACACAGGATGTGCGCACTCACCTATAAAAAACATCGACGATATCAATCTACACAGACTAGGCCAACATTTTATTATGTACGATCACCAGCATCCGTTCACAACCTTACAAGGGCAGCTGGAGTGCAGTGTATTGCAATGAAATGGTGCAATGCCATCAGGCTGGACTGTTCATAGCACATTTTCAATGATTAAGCAACTCACAGGGGTCAAGGCTCCACGCTCGCAAAGAGCCAACAGCTGCTCGAGAGGGAAACCACTACACACATGCTTGTCGAAAAAGGGCCACCTACATGCACAAAGCACTCCTGCTAACTTCATGCTCAGAACACTGCAGTTGAAGCTCAGCAGTTATTTGGCTGAATTTGGGACAGCTTTCCTTTAAAGAGAAAGGGAAAAGCTAAAAGCTAGTACTAAAAGCAAAAGGAAAATTCCGCGTGCAACGTAAAAGCCAAATGAATGCAATGCAAATCACTCTTTGCCACAAACCCAACTATACAAGGGCACTATTTCTGCAGTGGCCAGTAATGAGTGTGAATGTAGCCCAATGCTAAGCCTGACATTATGCAAACGCCCGTTTCATAAAGTTGACGGAAGCAAGAATATTCCCTGATATAACTACGGAATACGACACAAGCACTGTAAGCAGTGATACAGTATTTTCTTAAAAATATGAATGTTTACTAAGTCTGTACAATTTTGTATTGTATTATGAGAAATGTTTAGGCAAAACAAAATGCTGCCCCCCCAAAGAAAAGAAAAAGAAAAAATGCATGCCGTGTGCCTTTGGCCTAAAGGAAAAAAAAGAAAAAGCTCAGTTGTGTAGATGGCCATGAGATAACCAATATCTCTACGCAAGCTTTCATTTTAGTCAAAAGGCATAGCAGGCTTTATTATCTTTATAGCGTATAATACCTTCTAAGCACTCCTTATGGATACTCTGACATTTTCACCGATGAAGCAAGTAGAGGAATAAAGTATCTCATGCTTGTGACGCTAAGTATACACCAGCAGCTTTTAGAAAGGGGTGTAGCAGGGGTATGGGGTTTGGTGTCGGAACACCCCTCGAAATTTTCTGAGTGCTGCATAGCCACCCTCTCCTCCTCCTTGCAGCCTTTTCGCCCATACTATCAGCACACAAGAACTCCCGAGTCCTGTGTGCAGTTGTATTTTTTAATAGATAATACAAGCAATGGCTTTATTAAGTAGAAAAAAAATTAAGTTACAGTTTTGGCACAGGCTACCTTTCTCTTGATTTCTTTTATTGGCGGCATATAACACCGCATGAAAAATACTTCTCGTACGCCACTGCTATTAGGCGATGTTACAAACAGCGACGCAATATATTGTGTAAAAGCAACCGCTACTATTGGAACAAAGGCTTACTCTTAAAAGAGTACACGCCTGTAACCGACCAAGTTCAGGTGCCAAGGCAGCATAAACTGGCGATGCTATTTCCTGAAACACTTCCTATCCCCTGGATAGCAAGTCTACGCAAGTTCCGAGCCAAGAAATATTTGAAGATGACTGAGCACCACCACCCCACCAGAGCTCATGAAAATTTGCTCAGCTACAATGCAGAATACAATTGGAAGGTCAGTCCAGATGAAGACAACCTGTTTTCATGATAAAGGTTCAAATGCGTGCAGCAAAATGTGCCAGGACACATTAGCAACATTTCGCTCAGTGAACTTGCAGTAAACGCTCTTCTACGTCAATCGACATTACCACTGAAAAAAGCGAAACTTAATGTCAACAAACACAACTCCACTGATTGGCCTTCCCTAAGACTGAACATCTTACAAAGGCTTTGCAGTTTAAGCCATCATGCTTCACTAAGCCCTGAAGCGAGATGCTATGAACACATTGTATTAGAGTACAATACATGGGGCTAAAGCCAACAGCTGCCTCTTAAAAGAGGTTTTGACCAGCCTTCAAAGTATCTCTAGGGCTGCAAGGCAGTAAGAGTTTTCAAGTTAGGAATGCAGACCGCTTGGATACCAGCGATAGCCACACAGACTGAAGGTCTTAGAGAACACAAGGCACTTGTGTCTGATACACGAAAGCAGCTACGTTTCATTAATTGTGCACCTCGACCTAAACTGTGCAGGTCATCGATTGCCTTGTGTGCACTGAAAACCGCTCATTGCTAGTTACCTGTGCATAACACTGTTTGCTAGAGCAAAACTATACAGGCATACACTTCCACAAATACTCATTGAATCAAGGGACCCCTTTTGAGGCTTTGTGCATAAGAGGACAACCTAAAGCCCTTTCGCCTCTGGCATTTTTTGTTTTTCTTCAAAGCATGAAACCGTAAATGAGCTTCTTTGGAAGCATTCCCCAACATGAATGAGTCATTCAAAGTAGCACGGTTACCTCAATTTCTTATTCTTCCAAAAGGCTTTGAATGTGCATTCAATGAAAAAATATACAGCGTACAGCTTTCATCCACCATGTATGCACTTGCATTCAGTGCTTCCAATGGAATGCTGTGATGCTGTGAAGGCCAGTGTGGTCTGTCTAATAAGGAGAGTACAGTGTTTTTTTTTTTTTTTTTTTGCATTCATACTGCTGCAGCTTAGCAAGTTTCCAGATCACAGGCTTAGCAGATGCTTAGCAAGCGTATGTATTTGTTAAACACACAAAAACCGCGCATGTCGGGTCATTGATTTGAGGGCGTGCTCTTCGTTGTTTTGAACTGGAACACTCGAAACTAATTTCGGCGAACAAGTCAACAAACGACGCACCTGCAGCAATGACTCAACAAAACTCCCACGGCGTACTTTCCGGTCGACAAATTCGCTCGCGTTCAATGCCAGCAGGGGAAAAAAACAGGTAACGACCCGCGAGAACTTAGTCACGAGAAAGGTGGCTACACCGAAGCGTCATGAAGCCCTCATGATAAAACCTGGGAAACATGATGCGCTTCAAAACAAAACACAGGAAGACAGAAAGTAACAGCGGGAGGGAGGGGGGTCTAGAAGTACGAACGACTGCTCGCGTCCCACGTGAAACAAACAATAAAAGCTGCGAACACCCGCGCAAACAAAGGGCGGCTTCTTCCTGCGTCGTGATGCACCGCCCCTGCTAGGTCGTTACTTTTTCCCGTCACGGACAGGCAAGGCCGCGACGTTTCGGCTAGGAGCCAAGTTCGATGACCAAAACACGCGCCCCTGTGCGAGAACTTCGACTACGTGCGCGCAGAATCTCGTCGGTGGAACGCGAAGCGCGCCCGGCACATCGGTCGACACCGTTCCGGTTACAAAAACACCGGCCACATACTCGGGGACTCTTGGCAACAAAACACGCAGCACAAACGCTACCACAGCGGCTACTAATACAGTCTTCAGATTTTTGGCAACGTGTCTTTGTTTCTCTTCTTAAGCTATCGTGCAACCGCGCGCTCAAACAGCTTTGCTGCGTTTTATTCTTTTTCCCACACGAAACGACAAGCAGTCCCAGAGAACAGCCTTGACTGATTTTTTTTTTTTTTTTTCGCCGCCGCAAGCACAAGCCCAAACCTGTCGCTGGGCTTCGTTTTTGCAGGGCTCGCACCGAAGCACCACGAGCCCGCCAGAGTTATTACAACGAAACCTGTTCAACGTGCGCAGAGAACAAGGCAAAAACAGAAAACTGTGGCCGCGGTAACACTGCACACCTTCCCAGCTTCTTATTCGAATTTCAAAACAATACAGCGACTGGGCTTAAAAGGTGTTCCACTTGGGAGAACGAAGTTCACTCTCGAGAAATGAGCGCCCGATAAAGAAAAACCGAGCTCGTGACGTTTGAAAGGTTACACGCTAGAGACAAGAGAACGGCGTCGAAAAGGACCGTGCCAAGCGGCGAATGTGCTACGAGAGAGCGAAATGTTTTTGTTTGTTGCCGCACCACAGGAACCTGCGGTTTACGGGCGCTCCAAAACATCACCTCGGCGAAGATCTGCTAGACACGCAACGCGAGCCTAACCAAGCGTTCAGCAGGTACTCGTAACCTGGCAAACCGCCGAAATGGGCAGGAGAAATTTTCTCTGCAAGTATCGCGACGCGGCAACGAACAGTTTATTATCGAAACGACCGGGCTCTCTCCCTAGGAGTCGGCTGGGGCCGCTCGTTGTTCATGTGTTAAAATGCCGTTGCTAGGGCGCGCAACGGCGTGATGTCGCGCGTTCTGACCGCTGCTCGAGCGTTTGCGCGAGCATTTCGCGGCGATTTGCGAGCGTTTGGAAGTGGAAGAGAAACGCACGAGGCGATTAACTTACAGTTTCTGGTGGTCAGGCATCATCCATTATCCAACACAAATGTCTGCGTCCCGTTTGCGTGACAAGTGCCGCCACCTATCCCTCGTAACAGCTGCCAGAGACTGCGCGTCGTCGACGCCTGGCGGCGCCTCTAAGTCAATTGCAGCGAAACCGAAACTCAATCAGTCATGCTCGCTACAGTCATGTGCGAATCATGGATAGGACGTACCCAGCTGCGTTTTATAAATCCGCTGTAATTATAACGCTCCTTACCTGTCAGTAAGAATATCTGTTGCAGTCGGTTGTAATGAACGGTTATCAAACTGTAGTGTGCATCGCTTCTCTCCGGTTTCCACGGTCGCTAAAGCCCCAATTCAACGCCAATACAAATGGCCTTAGATTCATGTGATAATTTCGTTTAGAGAGCACTCATGTCGCGCATAGAGTTGGCACAGAAACTCACGTTCCGAGCCACAGTTATTCCGCATGATTATCTCCAAGTACCTGCTGCAAATCTCAAAGGCTGCGCTTTCATGCAAATACAAGCGCCAATTTACCAGATTAATTTATATAATGCTTATGCTACTACCCCTACCTATACCATCTCCTCTCGTACAAAGCGTGAGGCAAATTAAGAAAAAAAAACCCTGGGAACTATAAATTTCCTGGCCCCCGAAAATGCAACGTCAGCGAAAGCGGGAAATTTAAATGCGACTTACCCGAATCTTACAACCTACTCGACTCTTGCCATGGCTCTTACGAACCTTCAACACTTTCCTGACCAAACGAAGCGCCCTACAAACGCCTTTGTCTTCATTTGTGCGAGTTCCCATGAATTATGCGAGGTGTACGTTGCATTTTCCGTGAATGAAACTACAGCTATTGCCAACGAGCTAGTAACGTTGAGCTATTGCTGATGCAGTCAATAACTCCCTCAACCCAATAAATCATGCTAGATAATTACGAAATTCCAGACATATTTCAGTACAAGCGGATGGAGTTCTTTAGTCCAGGTACACTTATTCCAGTTCACTTTTTCCACCGTCATTACCTTTGGAAAAGTCACAATACTTGATCGTTGCAGTTAAAACAGCCATAGTCAACCATATTTCGAAATGTTCCATATATTGTTCATTAACCCAACAACATCCTCCCTAATTAACGGCATCGTCAGCGGCCATTCAGTTCCATCATTCACTCCAGACTTCAGTCACTGCAGGTTGAGCCAGAATTATCACGCTTTGCCAAAGCTTTATGGAACGGGACGCGCTTGAGATTCCTAAACTATTCCAATTACCACTCACTTTCCATATGTTGAAGTTGATATGGCCTTTGCAGATGGTTCGTATGCACAAGAAAAAAGAGGGGAGGGGGCGGAATCGCCATTACAATGCATTTTATGAGCGCCGGGCAAGCGATTACACAGTTGTTGCGTGTGTAAAAAAAAGTTATAAAATGCCAAATAGTGACATCAATGATCATTATTTTTATTTTTTTCGGCGTTTTGCAGACATTAGCTACACATTCTGTTAGGACATAGGAGCAGTTACGGAGTGGGAGGGGTTAGGTCGGCTTCAGGGGGGAGGGGGGTTACAACCCCCCCCCCCCCGTCGGTGCGCCACTGCTGCGCGTCAACATCCTACGAGGCAACTCCGACTGCCCAGATTACATATGTTCCGATATATGTTCGGGTTCTTTGAGCATCCGACCAATAACTGCCGAGGTCATAAGTGATGATTCTGCAAGGGAGCAAACACTGCATGCCCCGCTTGTCAGGGTGTCTCGTTTACATTTTTCATTTTGACTTCTTTTAGTTGTTGTCTATATACGGCGTGGGCGGGGGGGGGGGGGGGGGGGTGGCATACAGGCATTTCATTCAGTCGTTGCAAGTCTGCAGAAAACGTCAGCAAAGTTGTATGAACTTCTGAAAAATTGATAGCAGCAGGTTAGCCACATGAAAGCGCATGACCATCGAAATCTGGACGGTCGTCATACAACGGGGACCTTCGCTGTCATGTGTCGAAGCCTGACGGATCCTGCAAAATTCGCAACATAGTGCGAATCGAGTGACACGCAACGATGTGCACGAAGTCAGTCTTATACGACGTAACTCTACTGAAAACCTTCAGGTTACTCTTTGGTTCCAGCAGCATCCCAGAATGTGGCTGAAACCAGTACAGTCAGCAGGCTACCGAGACCTGCAGAAAACCAGCAAACGCACTGCTGAAACCATAAGCAAGCCAGCGGGCAGTCAGCTGGTGCCGGCAGGAAAACCAGCATGAACCCTGCTGGAACCATGTACAACCAGCAAGGAGACAACAGGTTACCTGCTGGTCACATCAAAAACCAGGACAAACTGGCAAATCCCAGCAGAAATTGTTCATCTGGGAAGGCTGGCAAGTTCAAATATTAGACAACGTTACAGACGACAGTTACGCAGTCATATACTTTCTTTATCCAATCAAAGCTCATAAAGAAGCAAACAAATGAAAGCGTTCTACTAAAGTCGACAAAATATACAAAACCATAAATCGCTAAAATAGAAAATTCGCGGTTCCCGCGCATCGCTTCGCACGAAGTGCCGTCCTTGACACGGAAGGTGCGTCTCGCTTGGCGCGTGCGTGCATGCGCCAACGGAATGGGCGGCAAGCAGAACAAAACGAGGCTTAGCGAAGCCACAATGCCGCGCTGTCGGCGACTGCCGTGGCTTGCTCGTGGGGCGTTAGGCCTCGCACTCTCCTTGGACGAAGTCCGGCCGGTCCGTGCAGGCGAACGTGTCGGCGAACTCTCGCATGTTGTGGAGCGGCACCATGCATCGTTCGCGTGCAGAGAGCGGGCCACCCGCGCTATCCGAGCTGCACCACAGAAGGCACGAGCGGGAGAAGAAGGTGCGCCGTGCGTTGTGCATGTAAAGCACGCCGTCGTCCTGCGCATGCGTGGGCCATCACCGGTAGAAGGCACAGTTAGTAATCACTATATACGTCTCCAGTGTGCGAAGGTACATTTCACGCCTCTCAAATAACGAAAAAAAAAGGACAGTAAAGTGCTGATGATAGTGAAGCATAAATAGATGAGAGTCACGGATGTAACGAATTTTCTATGTAACGAAGTGTATCAAAACTGGTAGTGACAACTGATAATGAATGTTACAACGAAGATAGGATGTAACGGTGGTACCTTTGTGCCGAGTGCGACCTCTTTATTGAAACTTAAGGTTTGTCTGTAGCAGACAAAGAGAATGACCGGTATAGTGCGCGTAGGATGAGTGAACATATCGGTTCTCTCATCCTAGGGATGATGAAAAATAGACACCGATCTGAACTGAGAAGAAAACGCAATACCTATCTCCACACGCACTAGGGCATTTATTGAGCACCTAGCATTCATTTATTTATTTATTTACTTATTTATTTATTTACTTATTTATTTATTCAATTATTTATTCATTTATTTATGTTTGTTTGTTTGTTTGTTTGTTTGTTTGTTTTCGTGTTGGTGTTCACTTATTTTATCAACTCTGAGATGACGTGCACACGCAGACAAGCATCGGGTTCCTTTTCTGGCAAGTGGAGATAACTATATCTGATTTGCTGTTCATGCCAAACGGCTTTCTTTCCCTACCCAAATTTCCTCCTCGAACATCCGTAGTCAGATTTTCCTATTAATCTTTGTAGCAGCTGCACAAAGATTTAGCGTCAGCCCTACACATTCCTTGACCTGTTGTAGTCAGTCGGGTCGTGCGCTGCCTGGCATTATCGATGGAGGCAAAAATTCCAGAGGCCCGTGTACTGTGCGTTGTGGATGGACATTAAGGAACCCCAGGTGGTCAAAATTTCCGAAGCCCTCCACTACGTCTTTTCCCTTCTTTGTCTTTTTCAATCCCTTTCCTTAACCGAACCATCATCATCATCAAAAAGCGAGGTGGCTCGAGCCTACGGACAACGCCGCTTGTGTCGCAGACATATACGTAGTGACTTTCTGTGAGAGAGCTGGTTCTTTAACGCTATAGAGTCAAAACAAGGCGAGTCACGTACCGAAACTATTCCTTGTCTTACGAATGACAAAAACGTATATTTCCACAATGTAAACATAAATACCTAGGAGAGCATACATCTAGTGATCTGTGCAATTTATGAGAACCATCAAGTCGATATCACGAATTCTCTTGAATCAGCACAGAACCCGCTACCAGGTTCATTGTTTCTGCATCCGCTCTAAAATCCTACTTGTGCCTTCGTTCACTCGCTTCTCGCCGCAAGTGTGCTCGTCTAATAATATTTGTTTCTAGTTTGTTTCTCATTCGCTGCGTCCAGGTAACCAAATCATTATTCCAGCGCATCGTTCTTCTCGCCGCTCGCATTGAAATGCTGTGCATCTGCTACGTGTTCATTCCTCTATACCAATCAACCATCTTTTTTTTTTCTGCATACTGCCGGAGAATGGCACGCCTATACCTTCTGACACCACCATGACCCATTTTTAGCACCCGTCACCAACATTATCCATTTTAATGATGCATGAAGACCATATTTCACAAGTCACGTAATCTGACCGGAACTGCCATTTTTCTGTTTGCCCCCCCCCCTCCCCCCTCATATAATGTCCTGTGTCGAGACCCTTGACGTATTATGAATAAAGATAAATAAATAAATAAATAAATAAATAAATAAATAGACGGACCTCGCGCGCGGCTAGCTCGCCGAAGCGCTGCATGAGTGCCTGGTAGGCGAGGCGCACTCCCTGCGCCCAGATGAAGAGCGTCTCCTTTTCTCCACCGCGCGCGTCGCTGCCGAACTCGAAGCCCATGCGCTGGTGCAGAGACTCGAGGCACAGCACCGACCGGTTGTGCCTCTCGCGGGCCTCGTCCGTCCACCAGGACGACGACGACGACGACTTGGAGCCCGAGCCGGACGGTCCTGGGTCCCTGTTGATGGCCTGCCCAATCAAACAAGCATGTAGTGGCAGCCATAGCAAAGAAAGAAGGAAGGCACGCATACGTCAAGCTTCACCTTGCCCCGCTTGTCCCCATTCGTCTACGGGAAGGGCTCCTAACTTTTTTTTATATAATGAAACATCTCATCGCTCTGACTATCTGTCAGTCCCGTTTCCGGGCCTACTGTCTGAAACGCATGATATACTGTCTACCTGAGTCATGTGCGGAAGCATGGTTTCCTGGGCGCACGTCCGAAGAATATTCAACTCCTCGAAGTCAGCAGTACTGTGCGCGCGTGCGTGCGTGCGTGTGCGTGTGTGTTCATACCGCCTATAGCTGTCTTTGTCCTTTCGCGCCGTTTTGTTCTTCACAGAGCCGAAACCAGTTTCGGGTGATGCTCTATGAAAGAGAACACGTGAGCGCCTGGCCTCTGCGGTACTGCGGTAGCGTTGTCAAACGGCAGCGACAAGAAGCACGCTATAGGGTAACTGCGGAGTTTTAGTTCTTGTACCTGAGCGGCTTTGTGTACAGACGGTTCTATTGTACTCCGCGGGGGGCAGGAAGACAACAATAGAATTAGCCGCGCGTGGTTATTCTGCATGCCGGATATATTAAACACCAGAAGCTTATGTGTGCGATTCCGTCTTACTGCCACTGGCAGGCATTTAGGCAGCCAGAGCAAAGGACGGGCACATGGTCGCGCGTTCCCTTTCTCAAGAGCCACACTGTAGTAGAAGTCACATGACAAACAACGTAAGAACTGACTTGCTGACATCGATAAGTATAAACCAGCTCAAAAGAGGGTAGACCGGGAGACGGACCCACAACACCACTGCTGCCTGTGTCCTTTTACTGGTCGCGTACACGTTATGCGATACTGTGACGTAACGTTGCGCTCACGAGTCATTTCGACGGGCTTTCAGAGCGCAGGCTCCTTCCCCAAGCGTTTTCACCCCAAATGAGAGCCAAGTGCCAGGCCGGGGGAACGCTTGTGCCCATTTAGCCGGTGGGTGACCGGCGGCGGTGGGAATCGAACCCACGACCTCCCGCAGCCGAAGCGGACACTTTACCACAAGGCCACGACTCGCTATGCGATGTTTTAAAGCTCCGAAGACTTCAAGGGCAACTCCGGCGATTTTTCTTTTCAATATACACTGCTCTAAATGAAATTTTCGACATATAACCTCATCGGTACATTATTATTATATACCAGGCCATGGGCACTCGCACGTGATCTATTTAGTTTTCCTGAAAACGAATTGTTAAATTTTTTAGCAGATTCCCACATGGGCCGCCCTGCGTTTTTGACGTTGTGAGAAGCTGGCATAGCTCTGTACATTGTCAGATGACACCACCACTCATTTTTTTTTTTTGGCACAAGCTAGCTCCACATTTTTATGCAGGGGAGGCTGTGACGTCACCGCATACGCTGCACAAGGCGTCTGGCAGATTCGATTTCGGTTTGGACACACTGTTCACTCGGTAATCTAAAATTATTGGCGAGTCTCTGAGCAAGTTCAACCGTCATAACTGCTACACGACAATCAGTACCGTTGGAAAAGAGCCATATCAGAATATGGCGAAAAGACCGCAGGAGTTCCTCTTTATAAGCACAGCGAGATGCAATGAACCACGAATTTGAGTGTGCGGTTTCTGAGTGCGTGAACGCCACACTATATGGGGCGCGATGCAACTAATCTACCCACCTGCGCCATAGCCGTCGCCAGTTGGGTACCCAGTGTGCCGTAGTTGAAGTACATGGGCACCCCGTGCGGGTACAGGTACGGGTCCTTCAGGTACATGGAGGGCACGAGAACGGCCTCGAGGTCCCCTTCGAAGGTGACCGGCCCGAAGGGCTCCAGCAGCTGCAACATGACGTCCCTGCGAGTGGGCGGAGCCTGCAGGGCCACCTTCTTGTCCTGCTCGAGTATCTTGAAGAAACCGAACATAAAGTCCTGGGCCGTGTTCATCGCCGGAGGCTCGAACAGGCTCATGTCGACGCTGTGGTCGCTGCGTATGGACGAGAAGAATGTTTCAGAAGAAAACATCGTAACGCACAAAATTACACTGGGTCACACAAGTACACAGGACAGTTCTTCGTAGTTGTCTGTCCCGGTGTGGTGTTTCATTTTTCTTTCCATTGCACGTTGCGTGCTCCTTAGTTTCATCTCTAGTTTTTTCGTTATTCTCCATGTTTCTGCACCGTACGTTAGTACTGGGAGAATGCAGTGATTGAATACTTTTCGCTTTAATGAGAGCGGTAAGTTTCCGGTCATGATTTCGTAATGCCTTCCGAATGCGCTCCAGCCCAGCCTTATTCTACGGAGAATTTCGTTTTCCTGGGTAGGAGTTCCCGATATTAACTGTCCCAGATATACATATTCGTTTACACAATGTAGGGGTTCATTGTTGATTTTAAATTCCTGTTCCTTAGCTAAGCTATTGAGCAAAACTCTGGTCTTTTGCCTATTCATCTTTAATCCAATTTTAATGCTTTCCCTGTTTAGGTCATCAATCATATTTTGTAATTCGTCACCATCATTGCTAAAGAGCACAATGTCGTCTGAAAATGTTAAATTGTTTAGATATTCTCCGTCTATTCGAATGCCCTTTTCTTCCCAGTCTAGACGTTTAAAGACTTCCTCTAAACATGCAGTGAATAGCATCGGGGATATTGTATCTCCCTGTCTCACACCTCTCCTGATCGGGATTTCTCTGCTTCTCTCATGTAGGAGTAGTGTGGCTGTGCAATCTTTGTATATGTTGTTTATGGTTTTCACGTATACGCCAGGTACCCCTTGTCGACGTAGAGCTTCTGGAACTGCTTGTATTTCTATGGAGTCAAATGCTTTCTCGTAGTCGATAAACGCCATATAAAGAGGTTTGTTATATTCCGCGTACTTCTCAATTACTAGGTTGATAGCGTGGCTGTGGTCCATTGTCGAGTAACCTTTCCTAAAACCAGCTTGTTCTCTCGGTTGGTTAAAGTCGAGTGTTTCTCTTATCCTCGTAGAAATTACCTTTGTAAATAGCTTGTATATTTCTGGGAGTAGGCTGATTGGTCTGTAATTCTTTAAGTCCTTTATGTCACCTTTCTTGTGGATAAGGATTATATTAGGACATTATCAACCGGACATCAGTATGATGCAAATTCTAAAGCGGGGTAGTGAATATATAAAGCCCGTTCGTACCGCATATTTTCGAATTGTCGGTGATGTGATCGGTAGAGGCTTCCAGCTCCTACCGGAGCATCCTGGGTGGTTGGAGATTCAAATGCTAGAATGCGGTGCTTTTTCATTGTCAGGTATGTGTTCGTTTTTTCCGACATCTCCTTCCCTGACGAACGTACGTCAGTGATTTTTGCGGTGGGCCCCAGCATGAAATACTTTCGTGCTAAAAAAAGGAAATACCGTGCACTTGGATCTAGACGTGGTCGAAATTACTCCGGAACCCACCACTAAAAGGGGCGCCTCATAAACGTGGTTTCAGAACGCAAACCCCATCAGTTATTATTATTATCCACGCCCCTAATCACTAATAACACAGGAGACGTCGAAGTTATCAGCCCAAGGTGGCGGCACATAAGCGTAACGCGTAAGATGGTCTATAGCCACCGACCTCTGTCGCTGGGTGTGGATGACTTCGATGTGAGTGCCGAAGGCGAGCTGGTGCGCTTTCACCCTGGCATCGTCGGGGATCCAGGTGAACGTGGTGTTCTTCCTCACTGAGTTCGCAAGCGAGGAGAAGATGTCGGTGACCGCTGCAGCACCGCCCTTCAGACCCTGGTCCTCCTGCAGATCACCCATCACGGACTCCCAACCGAGCGAGTGGATGCGCCGACACTGCTCCAGGCAGAACTTCGCCACCTTGGCTTCTCCCGCGGACCTGCAAGAATTCAAGGCGATGTATCAAAACGGGTAACATTAGAAGTTGCAAACGTGAAGCCAAAACACGTGATAGAGCCTCTACATTACCACTTACTGTATATGGCTCCTGTAGCGAGCCATGTACAACAACTTACAGGAGCCATATACAGTAATTCTCGGTGGAAATAATCTTCCTGTGTGTTCCCGTACAGGGACATTGCTTCTACCTAGCGGCCTAGAGTTACTGTATATGACTCCCGTAGTGTAGTGCATGTACACTATACACTACAAGAGTCATAGGTGCTACTGGGGCCATACACACTAACTCTAGGACGCTACCCATCGAGGTTATTGCCCGCTACGAAGGGACGTCAAAATGTTCCAACGAGCCGCCCAGTACAGGGCAGCCCCTCTGGTTAACCTCCCTGTCTTTCCCTTTGTGTCTCTCTCTCTCTTCGACGAGCCGTTGAGAAGCATACGGACGCTACACCCCGGTACGGTCTCCGTCTTTCGTGTAACCCATAGGTCCCCCCGCACGCGCGTTGTGCCATTCCGCACTTGCCCTAGCGTAAAATTTTAGCTTGTCCGTAGGCTTCTTCGCGTTTACGGATTATCGGAGAAGTACGTGTGATCGGCGACGCTGGTAGCTACATCTGGTGACCCCTTAGAACAGCAAACTAATACTGCAGCGACTTGCACGTAGTTAACTATACTCGCGTAAACCACCGGTCGGAACGTAATCATTAATTCTGAGTACATTTAATATCTTATATTTTCTTTCTACGAGAACATCTACGCAACTGAAAAGGAATTCACGTATAATAATAATTGGCAGGGTAGTACGTACCAAAACTACGATATGATTTTGAAGTGCGCACCGTATAGTGCAGGGTCCCCGGTAATTTCGACAACCAGGGGTTTTTCTGCATTTTCATCCCCTTCGAAAGACGGCCGCCGTGGTCAGGATTCGATCCCGCAACCTCCCGGTCAGCATGCCAACAACCCAGTCGCCAAGTTACCACGACGGGTTAAATCCACAGGCCGCTAGTTGTCGCTACCAGTTCTGCTATACTGCCGTGATTAAAAGGCCCCGGTACAGTACTTGCCCCAGTAATCTGGTATACATGAACAGTACGATGTCTGCAGTCGGTTACTATACAGGCCACCTAAAATTGTCTTGAGTGTGAACAAGCGGTGGCGCTCCCACACCAACGAACGAGGCGGATATGCTTTTACCAGAAAAGGAGGTCATAGTACCAGCGTGCAAACGTTTCCCGTACGCAACAGCAGCAACTTTACTGCACATATAGACCTGGAAAATAAGAGCAACTCCGCTCCCTTTGAGAGAACAATATGCGCAACTAGAGGTATATGTCACAGCTGCCTGGTACTATGCACATCATGCAGAATCCCGCTGAACCGGTGCCAGGTGACAGCGGTGCGGGGACACTCACTTGAGCTTCTCTCTGGAAATCTCGAGGTAGGCGACTTCGGCGTCCAAGTTGGCGCCCAGGTAGAATGAAGTGTTCCGCATTCCGCTAGACGCAAGCGCCCCGAGGGCGCCGCGGACCGAGGCCCACGTCACGGCCGTCACGTTGGCCCCGGCATCGATGCGGTACTTATCGGGCAACGCGCCGTTCAGGGCGTCCATCCATGCCTCGGCTGTCATGCCGGGTACCAGGTCTTCCACGAAGCTGCCCAGTGGACCGGTGGCGCTGCGAACGCTCATCGAGTAAGGCGCCGCCGCACCGCTGCTTCTGGGCTCCAGGGCAGCTTCGACGACCCGATCAGCCTCGATGACCGTGGACAACTTGTCCCTGCAGGCGTGGCGCTACTTATACGGACAGTGCTCGCAGCTTCAGCGAAGAAGTATACTGACAAACTTTGAAGACAATCTCATCCTGGACCTGTTTCAGCCACTTTACATAACGTGGACATATGACCTTGTTCCAGATGACCATATGGTTTCTGGTCTAATTCACCTACAGTATATATAGAGATAGGGGTCCGCTATTAAAGGGAACACATTCGTGCAGGACGGACGAGTCAACATTTCGTAACCGTGCCAAGCCTCTGTCGTATATACTTACAGCACTCAAGTTGTAGTTGGCAGTTCTGACTTCCCTCGATACATCTGTACCACCAACGGGCATTATTTCTACAGCCACTTGCAGTTAAGGCGCCAGCAATAGGAAAGGCTCAAATTCAAGTGTTCCTTTAACAGTGGGTATGCCGTACGCGCCTTCACACCAGGCCTACGAATGTTTCTTGTACAGGCTAATGTTAGGTAACCTTTGGCGAGTCTTGTCTAAATGATGACGGCCAGACAAGTGTTGGCCGATGATGACTACGCCTCTTTGTCGCGAAATTAAGACGACTGAGCGAGCCAGAGCGAGCGTGAGGACGCTTCAATGGGCCGCGCGAACGTGATATCCTCTCCTGTATCATGACGCCATGATACAGCATAAGCTCCGAAATCGGCATCGAAACTCTTTGCAGAAAAGCTTTTGTGACTCAGGGCGCAATTTATCATCCCTTGACCGTTAACTTTACGAACGTTTAGCGTTAATTTTACGATTACCAATATACTTTATTATCAGTACGTTTCTGCATATGAGATCAAAGGGCTGTGCATTTCGTCTGATCTTTATTTCACTTGAAAGCACGTCAAAGGCCAGACCGTTTCTGAACGTTTTCTCAGCGCCGTTGCTCATATGCGGCGTGTTCTTCGACAGAACGCATGACCCGTGGACAACCTCCTGCGGTTGTCAACGTAGCTGTGAGAAGCCACACTCTCTGTTGAGGGACCAAATGCGATTTTTTTTCTTTCCGCGGCAGGGAAGCGAGACAGCCAGCGCGGATAAACTCGAAGCGCAACAGAAGAAAGAAGGGCACACGCACTGCTTTCATGATGGTGAAAGTTCTTTTTTTTTTCGGAAGATGGCAATTCCGTACGAAAAGTATACGTACCCTCAAAAAAAAATTACATCTCCCGCTAAAGGGGACCATGAGGCGATGCGAAGCAGCACGGGGGGTGCACACCGCGTTTGCATCGGTTTGACGCTAGCAGACGCTGCCTGCGTCAGCGTTGTCTCTCGCGGGCGAGGGCGCGTTCTCGTTCTTTGCGAGCTGGAAAGCGTTCAACGAAGAAAGAGCCTTTCCATAGTCAACGCGCGCCGTTCGGAGAGGAGATGAGACAAGGACAGGAGGGGGAGGAGGATGCGCATGCTCAGTGCGGGTGCGGACGCCGAACGGCGGATGGATGGAAGGAGGGAGGGAGGGACGGACAAAGCCCCTGCCATAAGTTGCTGCGCATCTAAAAAAATCTGGAGCCTAGAAAAAGAACTCTCACACCTAATTCATACTGCGCACGCACTTTTTGTACACCTTGGGGAGCCATGTGAACGCGGTGTCGAGCACGCGCCGCAGCTCATCGTAGTCGGCGACGGCGAGCTTGCGCAGGATGGACTTTCCGGGAGCCATGCGCAGCGTCGCCTTTTCGCCGGCCTTGCTGGCCTCCAGGCTCATCCAGAGCACCGTGTGCAAACCCACTTGCAGCGATGCGCGCGCCATCAGGTGCACCACGTCGGCGAAACTCTTGACGCTGCACGCGAAGCAATGGGGAAATTTAGCGTGTCTGCCATGGTAACCGCTATACACAACTACCGGAATAACGGATAGCGTATAGCGTTACTGGTCGCCGTCAAGCAGCGCCAGCAGAACAAGCAAACTCGCAGTCTATGTCCTCCAAAATTCCAGCAGCCACTCGCTAAGCCTAAAGAACGATAACTTCAGTGTGGCTTTCAGCAACTGTGTCGAGTTGTCCCGGATACTTCACAGTGAAATGAAGCTTCATGATACAAAACTAAGGCAGAACAGGGAATGTCGCAGGAGCCAAAGTTTCGACAAGTGGACTTGTCTTCGTCAAGCGACGGACTGACGGCGACAGGACTTGTCTTCGTCAG
The DNA here is from genome assembly GCA_013339685.2 of Hyalomma asiaticum. Taxonomy (NCBI): domain Eukaryota; kingdom Metazoa; phylum Arthropoda; class Arachnida; order Ixodida; family Ixodidae; genus Hyalomma; species Hyalomma asiaticum. The sequence goes on along the minus strand of CM023487.1, from coordinate 48,403,235 downwards.
TCGCCGTCCTGACGAAGACAAGTTCACTTGTCGAAACGTTGGCTCCTGCGACATTCCATGTTCTACATCGTTTTTAGCGATCTGTTCATCGATTCAAGCCTCCATCTACCTCTGAGCTTCTCTTCTAATATGAAAACTAAGGCAGTGATACAACCGTCAGTTAAGAACATATGGGTGGGGGGAGAGGGGGTGGCATAGAGCGCACGACGACCACTGGGAAAGATTCGAAGCAGACGGCATGCTCTTAGGGTGTTCGGCCATGTATTTCGGGCGGCATGCATGCGCGCTGTTTACAGCCGGTATTCCGCTATACGCAGCTTCTCTGTGCATAGCAGTCTACCGGACACAATTTCCTACATACTTTCCCTATCCGAATCGCAGTTATTGGTGTTGCTATTATAGTATAAATGCCTATATTTGTCAACAGTATTTATTGATGCACTAAATACCTTCTCATCAGCCCCGACATGACCTTGTCCTCTGTGAAGGACAGAGCGGTGCCGAGGACATCGTGAGAGGCCAGGTAGTTGCGACACCCGCGGTACACGCTCACCACCACGTGACCGCCTAAAGGGTCCGGCGGCTTGGCGTACTCCCGTAGCTTCTGGTCGAGGGTGAGCAGTAGGGCATCCTCCTGGTCCCGGGCGAAGCTCGAGCCCTTCTCCTGCCACCGGTTGCACACATAGCGGTAGAAGTCCTTGCAACGGTCCTGCCGAGAGTCCAGCAGGTCGTCCATGAACTTGCGCGCAGCACCGCACTCGGGAGTCGCGCACGCGACCTGCGCTGGACACGAGACACGTCAAGCTGGGCCAGTGAAACTTCTAACTCGGCAAAACGAAGATCATTCCTAAAGGGATACTAGGCAAATATTAAGTCGACGTGCGCTATACAAAAGCCATTCAAAAAACGGCGCAGTGCTTACTTTCTGCTGAACGAAATCGTATTTTAATGGTCAGCATAGCCAAGTCCGCTGGATGAAAGCTTCATCCAGTGGCCGTGGCATAGCATTGGAGCTATTGAAACTGCCCGCCCAACCAGTCCCACTGACGTAGATTCACCGTTTTCTCTCTTTACTGGGTGGCAGTCCCGCCAGCTGTGAGAAAAGCAAGAGCAGGAAGGAGAGAAGGAGGGCTTAACGATTGCTTTCCTTGCCGAGAGCGGAGGCCAAAAAAGCGCTCTGCAGCTGCGGAGAGGCCTGACAGGAGTACACCCCATATGCCCCGCGCCAACCCCACACCACTCCCTAACTCCCTAAATGACATATCTAGGTATTGCTGAAGGTCTGGCGCAGCTAGAAGACGAGTGACGAGTGAAGGAACTTAAAGACAGGCAGACTGTCCTACTGAGTTTGCTGTTTCATCGCTTGTTGATTGCTGCGGCAGTTCTGACTAATAACTGTGCGCCAACTTGCCCAGCAGCGTGCACTACTGACCTACATGGGAAAGCCCGCCATTCTGCACGCTGTCAAATATATACTACCATCTTGTCGACTCTGATTAGCTTAAAGAGTATGACAATGGTCACAATGTTCTCGGTATCCAAATTATATGGCGCCCGCGCTGCGATTGCCACTGCCATGTTCACCTACACTCACCCTCGTGTTGATGCCCTTCCCTTTGCTGAAGTAGACGGCGATGGTGAGGCCGATGAACAGGACGGCGGTGCAGGCGAGCGCGCCCACCAGGGCCAGGCAGTGCTGCTGCTGGCTGTCCAGCTCGCTGTGGCCGCTCTCGTCCTTGTCTAAAATGGAACGAGGCATAGGTACAGAGTGAAATGGAGCCTTGAAGTGATGGAAAGAGATATATGACAGACAGGTATTCTCTGTTGGCCACTAGAGGTAAGAAAGTTGATCCATATATGATCAGTGGTTAGGTGGGCAGATGAGATCAAGAAGTTTGCGAGGATAAATTGGTCGCAGTTAGCACAGGACCGGGATAATTGGAGATTTACGGGAGAGGCCTTTGCCCTGCAGTGGGCGTAGACAGGTTAATGCTGATGACGATTACGAAAGACAAGCTGAGACAACGGTTTCAATCAATGTTCTGACACAAAACTCGGCGTTTGGGGAAGGGAAATAGGTGTGGAAAGAAAGAGATCAGATTGATTATGGGGATGAAAGTCGTGGTCGAAAATCTTCCACGGCCCAAGACTTTAAAGTATATTGTTCAGTCCGCTCTCAAGCAAATATTTGTTGAGAACCTTGAGACTATCAGGCTGAAGGCGAAGGCGAAAGTACCAATAGGACCTTCTCAGTCGTGGGTTGAGGAGAAAATGTCGACAAAATGTCCGTTATCAACTGTCTCTCTACGTCAAATCGGGGACAGATGCGCAAAGGGTGCTCTGAAGACATCGCCGAACAAGGAACTGTTGGAGTCAACGCTTCGACAAGAAACCTTGTGGGGGCAGCAACTGTTTAACCTTAAGCAAAAATCGCAGCGCAAAACGTCACAGGGACAGATAAGTAGACAGGACCAGAGTATGTTCCTGCGCCGTTTTGCGATTTTTACTTCAAAAGTCATGAACCAACTAGCCTAACACAACGTTCTGTTAATGCTTCACCTATACACAGTACTCTCTTCGAAAGTTTCCAAGCCACTGCGCGAAGGCACAAGTGAAAGATAAACTGAAGTGCAACACTGAATTCCTCTGGACTAATGAATTATTCTTTGAGAACTCTCAAATTGCCCTTAATTTAATAATCACATGCTTGTTAGAAGAAAAGAAGGTCCCCAAGCGTTTAAAATGACCTCTAAGAACGTTGCTCCTCCAGCTTACGCTGTCACTGTCCTGCGGTTCCGCGCAGGCCTGGCTCTTTTTTTAAAATTTAAATGTGAAAGCATGGGATGCTATGTCTCATCTCCGATGGTCTTCGTAGCAACAACTATCGAGAATATGTTGTCTTCAGCCGTGAGTGAGACTATGCAATGGCTTGTTGCACATATACCCACTTCGTGATCGACGCTGCCCGTGAATATGTATGTGTGACGTAAACACCATATGGTGTGAAAAATTCGGAAATTTCGAATGGCGAATCAAATAGCGCTCTATTTTATATGGTAATCGAATCAAATAGCCGATATTCGAAATACAGAATATTTTTCGAATACTCAAAGAACATTCAGCACCGACGAATAAGCTTCAAAGAAACGAAACGTTCGACATGCGAGAGGTTAAACTCCGGCGATTTTTCAGTGGCCCTGATCTCAAAAAAAAAAAAATCAAAATATATTCTTCTCGGTACTGCAATAACATATGCCAAGTCATCCGGATATAGGCCTTTAGTTTTTCTGTCAATGAATTTTAAAAATCATTAGCGGATTCTTACGCGGGCCACCCTGCGTTTTTGACGTCATCACCTCCGCGCTGCCTACCCGAGCCGGCGGGCCTTCAACAGCAAAATGGCGATACTTCAGCGCTCAAATCGTCGCTGTAAAAATCAGAAAAGCTGGCATAACTCAATATATGTCGGATGACCTCGTCACTGGCAATTCTTTGGCGCCAGTTAATATTTCTGGTAACGGGGAGGATGTGACGTCACCGCACAAGCTCCACGAAGCATCTATATAGCCGTTTCGGTTTCGGTTTGAAGACGACTTTCATTTGCTTATTTAAAATTATTGGTGCGCTTCTGAGCAAACTGAGCCACCCTGGCGGTTACTGGACTATCAGTACCATTGGAAAACATCGATATCAGAACATGGTGAAAAAACCGCCGGAGTTGCCCTTTAATCACTGAACCCCCACGAAGCATTTGGCCCGTATTTTTGAAGGGTGTATTAATCCCTATACCTAGAGTTCCCTTTTGCTTTAAATATCAGTGCCACAGAGGTGAAAGTGTCATTAATCTACGGTCATCATAGTCATCAGTAGTTTTGTTAGCTGAGCTCTTGCGATACGTCGGAACCCTCTCTAACACGCTTCCGCGCACCGACGAAAGAATAAAGGTAGGAGAAGACGTCATGTGACAGTCTTGAAACCTACTCATGAAGATCTTAATGGAGGCAATCGTGGCAAGTAGGCCTCGGTCACGTAGTTGGCAAGCGGTAGATTAATGTACTTACATAGGCCATGCGCCACCTACGGATACTTGATATCTCAAATGCTCTGGTCACTGCTGCGTACAAGCGTACCTTACTTTTCGTAACTATGTTTTGTCGGTTAACTCTAACGATAAAGATCTTTTGTCGATGTTTATTAATATTTCTTTCGAATAAAACGTCGTGGAATTTTTAGGCCGTTTTGAAAGTTTCTGATTTACTATTCGAAAAAATTCGAATAGCGTTACATTCGTGTTCGTATTCGATTTGGTTTCGTCACTATTCGACTCGTATTCGATTCGGTTTTGCTATCTCCTATTCCCACAACCCTATAGTAAACACGGCAACCGCGGCGCTACGTTTACGCGGCAGAAGACGCACATGCGCGCTTTTTACCTAGCTGTCAGCATAGAGCGAACAACTGCGAACATAGAGCGAACATTCACCAACTCGGTAACACCTAACTTAAGTCACTCCCATAAGGACACTAATGTGAAACGAAACAATGACAAAGTATATTCTTTGGTAACTCTAAACTGTCATTAATTTCGTCAACTTATGTTCAACAATAGAAGGAAAAATAAATGTCAAGTTTCATTTCTTGCTTTCTTTTTATTTTCGCGCCGAAATCTGTCCACGCCGGCTCGGTAACACTTTCTGAAACAAAACGTCGACCTTTCTTGCCTACAGGCTCGTGTTTAAGCCACAGCAGATGTCAGAAATCGATGATTTCATGCGCGTTACAGAGCGGGGACTTCAGAGCCTTGTCGCCACATGTATTTTCGCCTTGCACGTTATGACCTGCCAAGCTTCCCGTCGCAGGGGCGGCGTTTTATATTGTGTAAGGTTATTTTACTTAAGGCTAACCTACAGCGATTTTTCAGTGTCCACAGATCTCAATGATTTTTTTTTATATACGTTCTCCTCAGTGTACTGTTATAGTGTATACCAGGCCAGGCAAGTCGTTTAGTTTTCTTGGAAGTGAACTTTAAGAGTTCTCATCGGATTCCCACGTGGGCAATCCTGTGTTTTTTTGACTGTAATTACCTTCAACGCTGCCATTCCCGAGCAGGCGGGCGGCGATGAGCAAAACGGTGATCGTTCAGCACTCAAATCGTCTCTGTCACGTTCAGGAAAGCTAGCATATAAGTCAACACATGATCGGATGACCTCGCCACTGTCAATTTTTTCAGAACCAGCTTCATATTTCTGATGGCGGGGAGTCTGTGACGTCATCGCATATGCTGCACGAAACGTCTACCCGTTTCGGTTTCGGCTTTAATACGTCGTGCATTCGGTTATTTAAAATTATTGGTGCGTCCCTATGCAAACTGAACATGGAGAGGGGAAACAAAGCTAGGAGAGGCAGCGTCGCGTGATTCCGCTAGCCTCGGCAAGCCATCGTCCTCTGTCGCCTGTGGGCAGTGTCTCTCGTAGGATTAGGTCCTTCATAGTTGCCACACCGCTCGAGGTTGTTTGGAAGCGGTAACCTTTAGCGGCGCTTGACCGTGCATTATTCTACCGCTTGGCTACCACGTGACAGGGGCCCATTTCCCATAATTCAATCCATCGAATTTTTTTATGACTAGGCTTAAAGATTGGCTCGTGGCGCCCTCACCTAGCTTTCTTTTTCTTTTCTCCATGAAACTCAATCACTCTGCCTGCTACAGGACTATCAGTACTATTCAGAATATAATAAAAAGACCGCCTGAGTTCTTCTTTAACACTATAAAAATAGTGTTAAAGGGGTGACCGGAGTGAAGAACTTTGTTCAGGGGGTATGGATGGATGGGTGGATGAATGTTAGGAGCGTCCCCTTTATAACGGGGAGGTAGCCCGCGGGCCACCAAGTTCCGCCTTTATTTTATCCTCTGCAAGCGTTTGCTTTACCAAATCACACATATTGTCATGCGTTTGTACAGCGCCCCCTGGGGCGAATAGAATGTGACTGAAAACGAAGCCGAAAAGACACCACAATTAACTCGCTCACCAGCGTTCTTGAGGGCTTCGGCCCGCTTCGCAGCCATTGATTCCTTCTTGCCCGCAGTGGCGACGATGTGCGTGGCGGCCTCCACCATCTTGGCCACGATGAATGGTGCGGCAATCGGCTTTTTTCGCGGGCGCGACTTCCGCCCCTTGGAACGGCCGCCGCTCCCCATGTCCGCCCCGGCGACCTGCTCGCCACCCTCGACAACCTTGCCGTCATCGACATGGCTGCGTGGTTCCTGATCCTCGTGTCCCTGGCCAGGCGGCGCTGCCTTCGGTGCCGCCTGTGTCAAATAGAAGAAAGAAATTCCAGCCAGTTCCAGGCCGCGATAACTGTCCAGCTACGATACCGTCGAGAATATCGTAGCAATCGGTCACTCCTTCCAAGTGAATCATTTTGTGTCGGTAGTTCTCATTAAGGCTTTTTCAGTCTGTGCGTCAATGTCTCCTGTGGCCGCTGTCACGGCCTCGAACTATATGCTCCACCAGTATGCCATGTCTCATGCCAAGGGTGCGTCGCCTCATCTACATCAGGGGCTTACCCAGAATTTGGGCTCCGCCTATGTGGTCTAGCGGCTATGGTATACACACGGCTGCTGATCCGCGAGTTGCGGGATCGAATCCCGGCAGCGGCGGCTGCATTTCAATGGAGGCGAAATGTTGAGGCCCGTGTATCCTGCGCGATGTCAGTGCACGTTAAAGAACCACAGGTGGTTGAAATTTCCGGGGCCCTCCACTCTGACGTCTCTCATAATCACAGCTGGCTTTGGGACGTAAAACCACACAAATTCATTATCCAAAATTTGGATTTCGACAAGATGTTACCAGTGTGTGTGTGTGTGTGTGTGTGTGTGTGTGTGTGTGTGTGTGTGTGTGTGTGTGTGTGTGTGTGTGTGTGCGTGTGTGTGTGTGTGTGTGTGTGTGTGTGTGTGTGTGTGTGTGTGTGTGTGTGTGCGCCAAGTTATTGGTTAGCTGAAGTAAATGAAAGGGGCGATTTTTCTAACACCGACCTCGCGGAGAGTGCCAGTTCAGGCGGCCCTATTTCAAGAGTCCGGTTGCTTGCTGCCAGCTGCTGGCGTTGAGGTGTCCGTCTGGACTCTAAAGGAAGCGAGGCTTCGCCTCTGCTGTGTGTGGTGTCTTCTATCTGCCTTTGTAACGTCGCTGTTAAAAATGGTAACTACAAAATCCTCGGCATACTTGAACTTACTGCTTCAGTGATATTCGTAAGATAGACTGGGAAAAACTGGGAAGCGATGTTTTTACTATTTCTTTGGCCAGTAACTAGCGTATACAATGCGATCCTGTAGGAACGGCTCAGAGACTAAGTCCCCATCACTTTCAGCCTCTGACTGGATGCCCGGATGTTCTAGTTTCGGTTCGCTGATGTTCACGTGTGGGTTCCCAGATAATGGTTGCGACTTTCCGCTCAAGGTTACCTCAAGATTGCTGACACGGGAGCTAAAAGCATTTACAGGTAACAACACCTCCGTTATGTACAGTTGCACTAACTATCCACAACGTCAGATTTCTTTATTGCGTCTCCTAGGACGTACATAATATTTGAATGACAAGAGGAGTTGAGTTGTGATAAGCCATGAAAAGAACAAAATGTTTCAGAGAATTTAATTAGGCAATGCGGCCAAAGTGCGCAGAGAGAACGACAGTGAACATTGAAACCCGTGACGTCATACAATGTCCAGATGCCGTTTTCTGTTTTCGAAGCCAGAACTTCGACCATCAACTTCTTGTGGCAATCGATACACGATAGAGCTACAAGCAATGACATTTATCGATCAGACTACATTCATTTAGCGCTTCACTTCAGAGCGCCTAATAAGGTATACACCGCAATAGGAAACGCAGTGCAAATTGCGAGTGCCGACAGTCATACAAACGTTTGAGATGTTGGCTTCAATGAGCGCACATGCTTCGATTTCACCGCGGGTATAAAGTGACGGTACTCAACAGACTTGACGTTACTTACAACACTCTTCTTTCGGCCGGTCCGGGTGTCATGTTCCGCAGCAGGGGCATGTTCTTCGTGAGCCTTGGTCGAGACCGACTTTTTACGGTGAAGTGAGGACTTCTTCAACCCGGAAGTGACGTTCAGATGTTCCTCGGGACTCTGGGGTAAGTCAGCCGGTGCGGCTTCGGAGATACGCCTGCGTTTCCCGGCGGCTGTTTGCAGCTGTTCTTCGGAACCTTTCGGGGAGCCGGGCCTCTTTTCAGCTGCCGCAGCGGACACCGACTTGCGCGAGATGGCGGTGACGGGCCGGTGTTCCTCGTGAGCCTTGGGAGAAACCAACTTTTTGCGCTGTGCCAGAGACTTGTCCACACCGGAAGTGACGTTCAAGCGCTCCTCTGAGGAGTGAGGCTTCGCCCCTGCGGCAGCAGACTTACGCCTTCCGGCAGCGGTTGACGGCGATACCTCGTGAGCCTTGGTGGAAACGGACTTCTTGCGCTGTGCCAGAGACTTGTTCACAGCGTAAGTGACGTTGAGGTGTTCCTCTGGGCTCGAAAGGGAGTGAGGTTTTGCCACGGCCGCAGCGGACTTCCGCCTCCCCGCGGCGGTTTGCGGCGCTCCCTCGGTACCCTTGGGGGAGGCGGGTTTCACGCCATGCTCGTCTTGACCTTTGGTGGACACCGACTTGCGAGTGCTCAAAGCGGTGTGTGGGCGTTCTTCGGAACCCGCAGAACCGGGACTTCTGTAGTCTTCTTTGGAACCTTTGGCGGCCGCTCGCTTCTTGATTCGAGTGGTGCCGCCTTTCATAACAGTGGCGGTCTCTGGCGACAGCTGCTTCTCCGAGTTACTCATGCTTCGAGAGAGACGGGAAGGCTTCGAGTGGTGACGCCTGAACTGAGGAAAGCGAAGAGTACGCTGAACCTGAGGAAGGACCGATCGAACCAGGAAGTCTCGAGCGGTGCTCCCGAGCCCGTTCGCGAGGGGGTTCTTCTTCTTCTTCTTCTTCTTCTTCTTAATCGCCAAAGGCGAGCATAGTTGCAGATGCAGACTACAGTGTTAGCGCGTATCCTATTAGGAGGATCTGCCATGAATTTGGAAGCTAAAATCGATAGTTTAGAGGAAAATTAGCGATTTGTTTCCCAAAATATTTTTGTTTAGAATCGATACGTTTTATAAAAAGACAGAGAGAGCTGGAGTACGTTTCTGTGAGTATTGATGTGCACAACAACAACAACAACAAAAAAAAACAAAACAAATGAATGGAAACAAGTAATACAAGTAAGCAGAAACAAGGTTTCTGCTTCGGTCGACAAATAATGATGACGATATGACTTTACAGTTAAAGCCTAAATCTCTTTGTGCTATACAGTCTCGTACGAATGCTCCTAAGGATAGCAAATTTTGGAGTAGCAACATCTAAGTCACAGATTGAGAGCGAAGCTTCCAGAACTCTTTCTGAATGCCATCAATCTATGACAAGCGACGAAGAAAGTGATCTATCATTTCCTCTTCTCCACAATGAGAACAAAGTGGGGAGGGCGTAAGCCCAGCTCCATTTAATTCAAAATTTAATGATGGTGTTGACAGCGTATACTAGTGATCGTAACTTCAATACTTCTTGACTGAAATGAGGTACTTTCCCGGGGTGTTAGTAGATGGGCACAATCTGGAGAATTTCTCATAGACTTTTTGACCAGCTTACAGCGCAAAAGGGACGGAGATGAAGAACAGAAAAGGTGACACCACGAGCGCTCGCGTTGTCACCTTGTCTGTTCTTCGTCTTCGTCCCTTTTGCGCTGTAAGCTGGTCAAAATGAATTATCACCAACTCGCCCAGATTTCCGTTCTTCCTCATAGACTGTTTACAGAATTACTGCACCGTCATTTGCCTCCGAAATCTCCCCGCTATGATGAATGATGGTGTAAGCAGAACGCTAATAGCTGTACCATCTAGCGACGTCCGTTTGTCACAGCGTCTACGGTTTCACTGAGTAAAAGGCTTTACTTTATGAGAGGGTACCCAGCAGACCAATCGAACATTCTTTAAAGGGAATGTCTACCACTCGGAAAATTTTTCCCGTTGCGGTGAAAATGAGAAGATCGTTCTTCATATTGTCGGAAATGAGCACGCTTGTACGCCATGCATAAAAAAGGGAGTAATATTTTTAAGTCGATCCTGAAAGTCGTGAAATAAAATGGCTGGTGGCGCCATTTTCGGTGATAAGTGCCAACCTCCAAGCGTAACAAAAAGGAAGAAATACCTATGCAGGTTCAATTACCCTACATAAAAGAAAAATATTATTAGTTACTATTATATTTGACGCGTATATGACATAGAGTAACTTTCATTTTTAAATCAATATTTCAAAAATCCAGTAACCAATATTGCCATCCCTACACATACAGAAGGGGTGACCACAAAGATCGAAAACTTCCGTTTTAAAATTTCTGCTGATTCCCAACAAAACCACTGCGAGATTGTACACTTCGAATAGTACGCTTTCTGTTGCAATAAAGAAAAGGAAATCGGTGAAGGACCGGTAGACAGTCCCTTTAATTGTTCAGGTACTAGTGGTTTGAACGCTCTCAAAATTTTTGAGCCATCAGACGTCGGGATGAACAATCTGTGACTACCAAAGCTGAAATAATTGATGCGCTCAGTTTGTGCAGTGCCGTTACTATATTGCTAATTCGGCGAAGATGGGCGCTAAATTTGGAATGTGGAGAGAAAATGAGCAGTCGTGAAGAGGGCAGGATGTACCAACACCACACTTTCTTATTTTTGTGATGCGTCAGTCGCTACAACCACGCTTGTTTTTATTATTGCCAACTAGTCCTGTAAAGACCCGACAGATGTCTGACGTTATTAAGTAAAATATAATGTAATTGCACAGTAAGCTCGGTTTCCTCATCAGAAATAGGAAAAACCTTTTTAATTTGAACCTTCAGCAGATTGAGAAGAGATTGTAAAAATTTAACCTGGGGCCTGTGAAATCTGGGCCAATGTGAATCGAAGAAATTTCGTATGTTTGTACTGCAAGTATTCTGAACCGCGTTGTAAGCGAATAAAACCGTGCTTCCAGATACAAAACATTATTGGCTACGAATTTGTGTAGACCCTACGCACAATCCTAGAGCCCGTTTCTCCAACAGCTCCAGCATATAACAACACGCCCGAATTCCAAAACAGGTCGTCCATACATGCGATACGTTGATAACAGAGTGTCTCTGCGAACCCCCGATCGACTGTCACTTATTAGACGCAATATGCCAATCTCCCAAGCACCCTTTGCTGCAATGTACTCAGTATGATTTCGTCATAAGAGAGAGCCGTCACGAATCGCACCCAATATATTTGACATTCTGCGCCTGTGGGATAAATTTCGCCTTATATGAAACAGATACAAGTACCGGGCCTTTGAGAGTACTAACAGTCTGCACTCATTGATCTTTAACTATAGTAACCTTCGGTCCATCTTTTTATTAATAAACGAAATTTCTTTATCTATGGACAAATGAATTGTATTAGGCCAGCCTTCAGTTAATACAAGGGGCTGGTCATAGTCACAGTGGAAGGAAAGCTGTCCCTTCATAGTGGTCACGGTCATGAGCGTTAGTCGTCGGGATGGAGATGTTCCACCAGGCGTCAACGTGGGTGCATCCATGCCAAATGGTGCCCTACCTGTGGAACATCGACAGTAATGCTCAAGTTCAGAACGACATACAATAAACCTTTACCTGCTTCTGTGACCACACCATTTTACTTTTGTGTTACATAGATTCCTACGACAGAGGGACGTTTAAAAAAACAATACTATCCATTTAATGAAATAGCCCCCATTGTGGGTACGCGCCAATTGAGCGAAGGAATCTTCCCCAAGAGTCCTTCATGAGGTGAAGAAGTATAACTTAGTAAATTAAACTCAAACTCATAATCATCATCATCGTCGTCATTATCATCGTCAGGTGAAGAAGAAGGAGGAACGAGCAACCATGTTGCATCCACGGGACCCCGACGTCCCGAAGGCGGCGCCCGCGGCCGCCGGCCCGCCGATGCCGGCGGACACTGACGCGGAATGCCCGCTCTCTTCCCCGTCGCCCGTGTCCACCTCTCCTCAGGACGCGCAGCAGGGCAACAAGCAGCGCACTTCCCTGGTAAACGTCGGGCTGTACCCGGGCAGCCACCGGCGCCGCAGCAAGAGGTCCAGCAGGGCTTCCATCTCGATCCCGACGGGCAGCACGCGAGCAGGGTCGCTAAGCTACGCGGACGAGCTGTCCCTCTCGGAGCAGGACACCACCGAGATGGGCACCGACACCGAGAGGTAATGTCGAATAGCACGCGACAGTTAGAATGGGCGGTTCTTAATGTGCTGGTACCACAGTATATGGCGGCTAAGGTGGCGTCAGCGCAGCGTATTCGCCATGGTCAGCAGTATTCCCTGCGTGCTTATCGCTGGCCGTTGTAGCGGCGTAATAACTGCAGTTCGGTTAAGGAAAGCGCGCTATGTTAACACGATCGAGTTAACACGAAAGTGTTTTATGGCGTGGTCCACTACGGCCCCACCGATTCATTTCCGTCACGGAAGTGACGCAGTAAAAACATTGGTGTAAGAACACGCAGAGAAATTTCCGTTGATTTGCTGAGAATCGAACTGACAGCGCCCCCGTCCCTTTACTGCGACGAAAGGTGGCCGGTTCTGTGCTGACTCCGCTATCGGCGCCCATGCTCAAAGCTGTACAAACGCGGCTTATATTCTTTCTTATCTGGCTTATTAAATGCGAAGCATTTCTTAGCGAACTTGGAGCGTATCTATCTAGCCGCCTACGATTCTGTGCTCTCCTGGCCGTTTCGCTAATGGAATGTTTACGAAAATTGGTATGCCACAACATGACTACATGACGAACATAAATGACAGGTCATAACATGAAAATCATGACAGGCATGTCATGAGCGGCATGATTTACATGCCACGATCTTGGTGCTCTCCTGGCCGTTTCGCTAATGGAATGTTTACGAAAATTGGTATGCCACAACATGACTACATGACGAACATAAATGATAGGTCATAACATGAAAATCATGACATGCGTGTCATGAGCGGCATGATTTACACGCCACGGTCTTGGTGCTCTCCTGGCCGTTTCGCTAATGGGATGTACGCGAAAATTGGTATGGCACAACATGACTGCCTGACGAACATAAATGACAGGTCATAACATGAAAATCGTGACATGCATGTCATGAGCGACATGATTTACATGCCACGTGTTTCATTGATGGGATGTATACGGAAATTGGCATCGCCCCGCCACGGTGGTCTAGTGGCTAAGGTACTCGGCTGCTGATCCGAGGGTCGCGGGATCGAATCCCGGCCGCGGCGGCTGCATTTCGAGGGAGGCGAAATGTTGAGGCCCGTGTGCTGTGCGATGTCAGTGCACGTTAAAGAACCCCAGGTGGTCGAAATTTCCGGAGCCCTCCACTACGGCGTCTCTCATAATCAGAATTGGTTTTGGGACGTAAAACACCACAAAACAACAACAACAAATTGGCATGCCACAACATGACCGCATGGCAAACATAAATGACAGGTCATAACACAAAAATCATGACATGCATGTCATGAGTGACATGACTTACATGCGACGGTCTTGGTGCTCTCCTGGCCGTTTCGTTAAAGGGGTGTATACGAAAATTGGCATGCCGCAACATGACTGCATGACGAACATGACTAACAGGTTACAACATGAAAATCATGATATGCATGTCATGAGCGACATGATTTACATGCCACGCGTTTCGTTAACCGGATGTATACGAAAATTGGCATGCCACAACATGACTGCATGACGAACATGACTAACAGGTTACAACATGAAAATCATGATATGCATGTCATGAGCGACATGATTTACATGCCACGCGTTTCGTTAACCGGGTGTATACGAAAATTGGCATGCCGCAACATGACTAACAGGTTACAACATGAAAATCATGATATGCATGTCATGAGCGACATGATTTACATGCCACGGTCTTGGTGCTCTCTTGGCCGTTTCGTTAGTGGGATGTACACGAAAATTGGTATGCAACAACATGACTGCATGACGAACATAAATGACAGGTCATAACATGAAAAGCATGACATGCATGTCATGTGCGGCATGATTTACATGCCACGTGTTTGTTTCGTTAATGGGATGTATACCAAAATTGCTATGGCACAACACGACAGCATGATGAACGTAAATGACAGGTCATAATGTTAGAATCATGACATGCGTGTATGAGCGGCATGGTTTACATGCCACAGTCATGGTGCTCTTGTGGCCGTTTCGTTAACTCCGTATGTACCAAAATCGGTATAGTGAGACAACAATGCAGATCCATTTTACGTTCCTGATGCGTGCTTCGCATTTGCTTGATTCCCATTGCACGTGGGATCTGCCAATTTTTTCCCTCTCATTCGATGCGCTCATCCGGCGCCGCGCGCGCGCATCGGAGCGCACGTGCCGCGCCGGATGAGCTTCACCTCCTGGATGGCGTTTCTCCGCCGGCCACTCTTGGAGCGTGGTGACAACAAAACTACTGAATTGAGCGCCCAACTACGGCAACGACGTTGACGGCGTCGATGTGGCGCAAGTAAACATGATTGATGCCTTTGTCGCGCTGCATTTACTATCAACTGTTTCCTGTTATTATGTAAACTACTTCAGTTACCACAAAGGGTTGGCCACGTTCATGGATGTTATGGAGGCGATGCGTGAACGTGTGTGCACCCACGTCAAGTGGTGCCATACCAGCGGAACACTGACAGCAACAGGCAAATTCACCTCGATGTACAATAAACATTCAGCTGCTCTTGTGAGGACACATTTCACTTTCGTGCTATATGTACCGCGATTCCTCTGACAGAGAGATCAACCACATTTCTGCAGCATTGTGGCTCAGCGTCCGTGGTGTGGCAGCAAGGGAACGACATAGTAGAAGGGAGAAAAAAAAATTACAGCATATCCACGGAGTGAATGATGATGAGTGGGCGAAGCTCGGGAGGTTCATCGTAGATCGTGCCGAGTTCCGGATTAATTTAGTTATTGCGCACGCTACGAATCCTCATGGTTCAGCTATGCACAAGTGAAGTCTCCCACCGGCACTTTATATATATATATATATATATATATATATAATATATATATATATATATATATATATATATATATATATATATATATATATATATATATATATATATGGGTTGCCAGTGAACGCTTCTCCAACGCGAGCAGTCGGTATTTCTCTATCAAGAAACTCGCTAGGAGACGCTGCTTGCGCCAACGTTGTCTCTCGCGGGTGAGGGCGCGTTCTCCTCCTTTGCGAGCTGGTAGCGTTCCTCTAAGAAAGAGCGTTTCCATAGCCAACGCGCGCCTTTCGCTCTCGAGCGCGTGCCTCCCGGCATGCGGGTTACGCCTGACGCCTGACGACTGACGCCTGACGCGTGACAAGGTTAGACTAAGAGGAGCTTCGCCCCTAAAATGCCGTGGTGGTGTGCAATTTCGACCACCTGTGGTCCTTTAACGCGCACTGGCATCGCACAGTGCACGGACTTCTAGCATTTTCGCCTCCATCGAAAATTCGACCACTGCGGGAGTGGGTTCGAACACGCGCTCTTTGCATCCGTGATCCGCATGTTGGGCGCCATAAGTTGTGTCCTACTATAGCAACTACGTCTCGGAATGTGCTACAATACACCAACGTGCTCAGGCTTCAGCGGCTGCTGTTTCGCCTTCCTCCGGACCTGGCTGGCTGCCTGCTCCAGTTCTCCATCGACATCCAGCACAAGTTGCGAGAGAGTGGACACGAGGGGAACGTCCTCCTCTCCCCTTTCTTCGTGGCCAGTTCTCTGGTCATGCTACTGCGGGGCGCCAGCGGGAACACGCATGCGCAAGTGAGTGCAGCCCTTGGGAGCGACTAGCATCTGGTACCTAAAAAGTTCTCTTTCAAAGCTGAGAGCCTTCTAATTTGTTCAATGCTTCGAATGAATTAGGGAAGGTGAAGAGTTGTAAGTGAATTAGGAAGGGTGAAGAAGCTCACTTTTTACCTGCTGTTGGTAGGTGGTGAACGTGGGGGAAAAAAAAAGTGGTCATTGTTGTTGCGTGTTGAATTTGCTTACTTAAAAATCGAAGTGGAGAGTGAGCGAGAAAGGATCTTCACGTTATAGCTGCCGAATTTCGTGAATAAACGAGGTGGAGTGCGCTCGAAAAAAGGAGCGTGAACAGCTGAGCCCGTTGGTCCATGATTGTTTGCAACGAAAAGGCAGCATACTAGCACACGGACATATTGACACGTGCGGTTGTACCACGTGACAATATATAGAGTTCTAGCACACGCACAGACACAACGTCGCCGGCGACTTTGCGTCTACGTGTGTGCTTTTTCTCTGTCCGTGTCCTGGTATGCTGCCTTTTCGTTGCAAATAATCGAAAAAAGGGCGTTCGTTGTGTAGCTGCCAAGTTTGCTTAATGGTCGAGGCGGGACCTGCACAGAAAAAGGTGCTTGTGTAGTACTTGCCAAATTTCCCTTATGACCACAGTGTAGCCTCTACGAAAAAAAAAAAAGGCCTTTCGTTGTATAAGTCTGCCAAATTTCCTTAATGGCCGAAGTGGAGCCTTCGAAGCGGAATCGTGTTAACTCAATTTGTCTCCAGTGTCTCCCTTAAGAAACGTTTCTGTTCAATCTGCATCCAATCACTGAGATGCTTAAGCAGGTTACTGTTCCTATACACGTATGTTCAATCGCTGGTTCCGTAACAGGTAGCCAAGGCACTGCACATGGAGTGGGACCCTTCGGGGACAGCTGACCGATTCGAGCAGATAGCGTCGGAGCTGTTCCGTGAGTTCGAGCGCGCCAGGATGCGCTGCATGGGACTAAGGCTCACCTGTTTCATGGCGCTGTTCTTCGACGAATCGATACTCGTACACAAGGATTACTACAGGTGCGCGACAAGCTGCGGACGTACAGGCTTGATGACCAAGTTGTAGCCGCAGGGGCTACACCTTGGTCAGCAATTTGCAACAGTGAATAAACTTACCAGAGAAATATTTACGGTAGGGCTGGTCGGCTGCATAGTTTAGCACCCAGAGCAAGATCTGAAAACAGAACGAAGCGATATGCCCGGTCTTTGTTCCGTTGTTACTTCTGTGTGATCCTGTCTTATAAAACTGACGTATTCACTGTTGCCGAATTTCCTTAATGACCAAAGTGTAGCCTCTGCGAATACAACTTGGTCATTAAGTTATTAAGTGGGATGATGTGAAATCAATGGCACCGTTTACGTCACACTTTCCACGTCACCTGTACGCCACGCCTTCTATTGATTTCGGGGGTTATAATTTTCAAAAACACGATATGATTATGAGTGACGTACGTCGTAGTGGACGACTCCGGAAATTACGGAATTACAAATGCTCCTACTGTGTGGTGACCGATGGCCTCGGCTGGAGCTGTGACCCCAACTCAGCTTAAATTCGAGCAGCAGCTGGTAATGAAGCAGAGTTTCGAAATGCGCTGCTGCTTCTCGTAAACGTCAAAGCGAAGATTCTGTGAAACGCATCCAGTTCCGCCGCTTTCGACTGAAAGTTCTCGCTTTCTGTGTGGAATAAGCGAGGCGCACTTGATCTGCCGTTGAAATCGTCCTCACCTCCCCACTCCCTCTTCCCCCCCATATGCATACGCACACAAAAATATTTAGCAAAACTGTGCTAATGTGAGCAACCTGTTAATCGAAGGTAGCGAAGCTACATGATAATGCCGTATACTTATCGCGCATTTTCGAAGTTCCACGGTGTGTAGTCTCTTGGTGGCTATTTTTATCATAGAAGCTGTTTTCCAATATAGATGTGATCATGCGACTGCTTCGAAGCTGCGGGCAAGCTGCGTTGCCGGACCACTTCGTCGGTTAACGAGGAACCACGGCAGAAAAACGATACTGCCCTCTAACGGCGCTGACGCGGGACGAAGGAACGCAAATGCGCTACAATGAGCAAACAAACTTATGTACACGTTTTGCTAGGAATAAGCGAGCCTTTCTTTTTATATTACAGTGTGTTGTAATGACCGATAGTAGTGATGAATGGTACACCGTGCTATGCGCCCTATCGCGGACATAACGCTTTGCAGAATAGCATATAGTGAGGCTTGCTACGTAAGCACTCACGGACGCGCCGGTACATCGGTGCAGGAGTTTGTCCAGAAAATCAATAGGGGGTGTGTAAAATTCCTGTACCGATGTGTGCGCCGTCGCAGGCTGCAGGACACGATGTGTTACTTCATGGACAGGCGCGACTTTCGCAACAACAGTGGCCAGTGCCGGCTCGGCATGGACGCCCTGGCGAGGGCCATCAGCTCGTTCTCGGTACCCAGGGAACAGGTGTTCCCGCCCGGTTCCGTGGGACCCGACACGCTCCTTGTGCTGCTGACGTCACTGCGCCTGGAAGGACGGTGGAAGAAGCGCTTCTCCGTTTCCAAGGGCGTCTTTCATCGGATGCCAGGAGAGATGTCCAGCAGCACCAGGTGACCATGACTAAACGTAGCGTACGCTCGGCGTCCATGGCTCCTGGAGGTCTGCCGACGCCATGTTATGGAATATTTATCGCATTATATTGTCCAATCGGCTCACAGAATGATGCTGCCTTTTCACACCTTTTCACCCAAGGCCAAGGCTTCATAAGCGCCGCCATAACCACCGCTGGGCTGTGCCCTGTACGCGTGACACCTCAAAAAACACTGCCGAGGCTATGACGTAGCAATATGACGTAACACACGAAGACAAAGGAAAAGAAGCAAACGACACGAGCCTTTTACTGCCGTGTTACAGCCCAATATGGCGGTGCTCTATGACTCCTGTGAAAAGGTCTACAGTACGGCACTATAGAATACGAACAGAATTTTAGTTTTTCCGTAGAGTTCTTCACGTTTACGAATGCCGGTTTACCAGAAATGTGTACGTGATCGGCAATGCTTGTAGTGACACCCGATGATGTGGAGCCCAACCAGGCACACACGGAGGTAATGTTACTGTACACTCTTAGTCAGGTCCTGTCTAGAATCCACACCTGCAGGCAGGAAATCAAGTCAAATTTGGGCCGGCTTTATGCAGTTCGTTAGGCGGCTCCGTAGGAGGCATCCAGAGGCAGCGGCCCAATTCTAAGCGGCCCCACCACGTAGCCGTGACGGAACTTACGCAGGATTTCAGATCAAATTTTTCCTGGCTAGACGCGGCTTGCGCTTCATGCGTGAAGCCAGATAGGCGCCCCGCATTTAGGCGGCCCAAAGGCGGCTGCGGAATAAAATGTTAATTGCAGAGCTCATATGAGCATATCACCTGCAATTTTCGCTACCAGGTAACATGTCAAGGCACTTACAGACAGAAATCAAAGTATGCACTCAATAGGACACTCTTACACAAGCAACAACTACTGGGTAATCGAACCCGGGTACGCGCGCACCACAACCCGATGACTTACCGATTACGCCACAGCGCCACCACGCATCGGCGTGCGTTTTCATGGGTATATATATACTATTTTCTTTTTTGTCCCTCCTTCGCCAGCGGTGCTCGTAACTTTTACGTTTATCCGCCTGTATGTCTCTGTGTTCGCTAAATACAGGACTTTTCGGGAGCTATGAAAACCACTGCAAACCGCTCTTGCCTGAACGTTGCTTCTGTTGGTCGTTTCGTGCCAGTAACGTCATAAATCGTTGACCTCTCGACTTCATGTATCACAAGCGTCGCTGCCGCAAGAAGTACGCAGCAATATCAGCATAACGATAACGTCTGAATGTTCCACAATGAAGTTCACACATTCCATGCGCATATGCTGTTCAGCAGTAAGCAGTGTTGTGATTATTGCAGCCGCGAGCTACAAGCGTCGTGAGGCCGCAGCGTGCTGTTGGCGGTTCGAGAATTATCTGCTTTTTCGCATATAAAGTTAGATACGGCAGTGCCGAATCAACACAAATATTTAAAACAGTCTATAACACCATATAGACATCTGACGTACGCGTTCTCGCGAACTACGGGCAACCGCCGTGGCCTATATCGAGCGATTCGACGATCAGCTGTTTTCGCAATCAGCGCTTGCGCTGTGGGCGCTTTGCTGCGGCATACAGTTGTTCGCTGCGTTGGCGCGGCCGAGAAGTTCATATTTGTTCTCTGTACAGCACTCGGCGCACAAATATGTAAAAAAGCCTATAACAGCATATACGCACTTGACGTACGCGTTCTGTCGCGAGCTACGAGCAACGGCAGTGGCCTATAATTCGACGATCAGCTGTTTCCGCAATCAGCGCTTGCGCTGTGGGCGCTTTGCTGCGGCATACAGTTGTTCTCTGCACAGCACTCGGCGATATAGAATGTTTACGCTGCCAAAGGTCTTACTAATGCACCTTCAATTTCAGTGCCATGTACTAAAAGCTATCACAGCGTATGTGAAAGGCGTGCATCGGGGTGAAGCACAAGTTCTGCAATGGCAGGTTTCCTTTTAAATATAAAAACTTTTGATACTTCCCTCTTGCGAACCCCGACGTGAGATCTCTTGTACAGATACTGTGGTACGACTCTGAAATTATCTGTGACTGTAGTTTTCAATGAAAGGACCAAACAAACAACATCAACAGCTTCTATAATATTTCTCTTATCACAGGTGCAGAAACGTAGACTTGTTGGTATAATGGACGGTTAAGCACATTTACGCACACACACGAGACGGAGGGCTCTGGTTCCGTCAACACGTGCACCGTGCCCTTGATGCTTAAATTTATTTCGTAACACACGCTTTCAATTTACCTGATTATTACATGACCAAGCAGCCCTTGTTCGATCACCAGTGTTAACCTCTTTCTCTCTGGCTTCACGTTTCCTGTTTCGTGCAATTTGTCGCAACAAACTTTTAAGTGTTTGGCGCAACATCTGCAGTAACAATGAGAGGTACGCATTTTCGCTGTTTATTTTCAACCACGAGTTCTGTTCGCATGCATGACAATTGGTCCCACAACTGACAGAACAAACATTTGTTGTTATACTTTATTAAAATCAAAACAAGATTTGTCACGTCAGCGTAGTGACATAGACAATTTCATAAGTACGCACAGAACCGCTGTCGCACGTTGCACAGATGGAGCAATAACATACACAGCACAGCCTCAGTGTTGTTTATTAACATATTTCAGTACACGCTCAGCATTGTGCTATCAATCGTGACCAGATTCATCATTCTTTCTCATCATCGTTAAATACATAATTGATGGGTAGTGCATAAGTAACCTGTTTAAAATGAACACCGGACACCATGGCTGCAAAGTCCCCTTGGAATTAAGCTACGACATCCGTTAAGTTAGAAATTGGCTTCCCATACTGGCTTGTTGCTTGGCACACCGAAGCAAAGCACATATTACGTTATGAGCCTAAACGGAAGCTGAGAACATGTAGTATGGAAGCAGCCAGGGCTTAAGCTTGTTGAAATGAAATAAATTTCCTGCTTCAACGGCATACTGTTTAGAAAGGTTTGCAGGCGGTATTGTGCACAACACGATGAACCATTCCCAAATTTCGCTCTATAATTCCCAGGAATATGCTAAATCTTTGGTATTGTGTACTATAAGGCCCACGAGAGTCGAGAGTCTTCCCACAATGGAAAGCCTTGTGGACAAACAAGTGGGTCAGCAATTCTTGCTGCTATACCGGGACGGGCTTCCTGAAAAGGGCAAAGAAAAAAAGAGACTCATTAGGTATATTCCGGATACAAAAGTTATGTTTCACCCAATATTCCCACTCGACTTCTCTTATTCCAGAATTTTGTTTACAAGGCACATAGTAGGCATTCTACAGAGATTCTGCTAAGTGTTTTTAGGGCATCGTTGTGCCGCACTAACATATGCGATATGCTGGAAGGCAAATAAATGTGAAAGAAAGAGGTGGAGTTCTGTCGTGTCCATCTCTAAACTTACTCTCAAGGTCACTGATGTTAACGCAGAATGTTCACTTAAAATAGTTGAAAATTTGTAAATATTAGCAAAACGGATTTTGCGATTAACCACGTTGGACAAATGCTTTTTGATCAAACACAGCTGCTGACGCAGTAATGACACTCACACGTCGTCGTCCTGACTGAGGATTAAAAAAAAAAAAATCAGGTACCATAACTGTGCGAATATGATAGAATTGAAATTATGATCATATGACGGCGTGATAACCGCAGCCTTTCGCTTGAGTAATAACTTGTGGGGATTTACGTGCCGAAGTCACGATGCCCCCGTCTTTGGAGTCAGCAGCCGAGCACCTTAAGCACAGAGGCGCCGTTTCGCTTCGTTTTATATTCAGCAAAAGTGCTTTATCGCAAGCAAATGATATCGCACAATATGCCTATCATGCGCGCTCGCGTCTGTCGATCGAATGCCCGTGAAATGACTTCATTGCCTTCATCTGTTTCCAAACACACATTTCTTTCACGTCGATCGTTTCTAAATGCTAATACTCGATCTTCTTACTTTTTATTGCGCGTTACTGACGACACGCAGTGTCGCACGACACCTGCGCGGGCCTCTACAGAGAAATACAGCTGCATCACTCACCATTCGTGTTCTGTACTGGGCCGTGCCTGCCTCGGTGTCGGCAGCGGCTCACTCACTTCAGCCTTCATGGCGAAGCCTTCTCGTAGAACGCTGTGTTGTACTGTCGGCGTAACACACCTTTCGCGTTCACTGAGGAGACCACACGGCGAATCTCGCGGCACAGAAACAGCACAGGCGGCCGACGCGGTTTCACAGCCCGCAGTCGGCGTTGGCGTAACACTCCTTTCGCGTTCACTGAGGAGACTACACGGCGAATTTCGCAGCACAGAAACAGCACACGCGGCTGACTCGGTTGAACAGCTCGCAGGCGGCGTTGGCGCAACACTCCTTTCGCGTTCACTGAGGAGACCACACGGCGAATCCCACGGCACTGAAACAGCACACGCGGCCGACTCGGTTGCACAGCTCGCAGGCGGCGTTCACAGAACAAAGAGATCGAATGGCGAAGCCCGCGACGACTGCGCTTCGGCCCTTCGAGCGTGCACAGCGCCGGCGTCTCCTCGCACATTTTCTTCCTCTTTTTTTGGAGACCGCAAGCGTGCGCGTGCGCACATGCATTCCGCGGCGCGGAGGGAGCGTCACGGCTATTTTTTTTCGCTCGGCTTTCTATAGCCAGCACGCTAGCCGTGACGTTGAGGCGTACCGCCTCCAGGCAGTTCATTATCCAGTACCTGACTAAGAGTGTAGCCTGCACGTTTCGCTTGGCAGCGAGTGTTAAGCACTGGCCGTGAGATAAATAACACTCGGTGCTTTCATTATATTCTGCAACGGAAACATTCACACGGCTAAAAAGAAAACAGAATGCATCGTAGTTAAAAAAACCACCACTAGATGTCGCCAACAGTTGTGCTTCTGCTAGAGTTACTGTATATGTTCCCCTTGGGGAACGCTCCCGTAGGGGGCATATACAGTAACTCTATGCTTCTGCCGTAGACACCTGCGGTAGGACGGTATCAGCAAACGTAAAGAAGCCTCCGTTTACGGATACCGGCTAAGGATAACGTAAGAAAGTTACGCTTACAGAAACGTAAACGTAAGAAGAAACAAAAAACGGACAAACCAAAATTCTCTACTTTAGTGTTGGTTTTCCCTGACTTGTCGTTCCTGCCTTGACCAATCACAGACTAGTATGCAGTGATTGCTCATTTCATAGAATTGCATTCCGTATTCCGTGGTACCAGAGCTCAATTAGCCCACAAAGGAGGCATTGTGGAATTCAGAAGGGTAGCTGATCGGGCGAGTTGATGTTGAATGACTGTATCTAGTGCGTTGGATCGACACATATAAGGACCACCTTCCCTGTGCCCTTATCATGGTTCATGAAAGTGCGGTATGTACAAACAAGCCATATCATGTCTTCCGCACTGATTACCATTTTAGTCCTCTTAACGTGCCCTATATAATGTCAGGGACGATAAGGAAAAGAATCGATAAGGATAAGGCAGGTTTATTAATACGGCCTAAGAGCGACAATGTGGTCGCGTGTCCAGGTTAATGATTGAAATGGCTGCTGCTTTGATTGCAGGACTAAACAGCTGGCAGCCAGCGTTCCGTGCTTCTATGTGCGTTCCTTCCCCTTGTTCTTGTTTTTGCGCGCAGTGTTAAAGTTATTGAAGCTGAAGGTTCTTGTACTACTCAATGTCGCGGCACGTTAAACAGCAAGAGGTGGTCGAAATTTCCAGACCGTGCGGGGTCTCTCACAATCATATCGCGACTTTGGCAAGTAAAACCCCACCAGTTATTATAGTTATTAATCAAACATGTTACTGTTTTCTATTAATGCCGTCCGCACAGCGTTTCTGCGCGATATATACGGCTTTCCATACGCCGACAATTATGTATGTACGACCCCGCATCATTCGCCATGTCCCGTTGAGTATAGGGCGTGGCATCGACAGCACGCAAGGGACGCGGTTCCAGGGGGTAAATGTTAAACCTAGGTGCAGCACCCAGGAGATGCTTGGTGAGCCAGAAAAGCCACAGAAATGCAAAAAACAAAACAAAAAAAAAACAAAACAAAGTTGAAGCTTGCTCCAGTGGCGCAAGGCTAGAGAAGCAGCGAAGCTGACGGGCACTTGGCAGTGGTCCGGGTTTGTATCCGACACACCCGCATTTCTTCGTGGTCCGGGCATTGGGAAACTCCTCGCAAAGCTCTGCGAGACCCAGCGAACTCTTCTCAAAGTTTCGAACCGAGCTCAGCGCAAGGATGTTCGCGTTCAACCACAGACGGTGGCAGACGTGGCACTCGCGGCCCCTGCTTGACGCCGTCCCACCTCTTTGCTATACAACATTAGGCGTTTGTGCATATAGATTCGCGCCATGAGAGAACGCATGCTCTCGTGGCGCGAAGCTACAGTGTGTACAAACGCACAGCTTTGCGGGACGCTGTATGCTGAACAAATCGACGCACACTGTCTTTGTCCTCTTCTTCTTGCACGTGCAACATGTTCGCCCGCCAGCCGCGTGCAGTTCTGTCAGTGTATAGTAGTGGGCTGTGGGTATAAGCGCAAGAGAAGAAGAATGCCTGCCAGCGCCGAACATTGGGCATTGCATAGAAGCGCACGTGCACTCTAGGGACCAGAAATAATGATGATGAGAGTCGCATGACACGCGGTTCACTTTACGGCGAGCAAGAACAGCTTCGAAGTTAAAACAAAAGAACACGCACGGCCAGCGTCACCTGGCTGTGATTGACAGTACCTGTTAACGCCAAATTTGTCTTTTACCTATAAGAAAAAAAAAAGATTACATTGTGTTCTAAAGTAGCCAAGTATTTTATTAGACATAAAAATTTCGCGAGCGTTATTTATTGAACATACAGTACCGAAACGTGAGAACAATATTCATTACGTCATGTACACTTATCGGAAGCGGAGTTTCGGCGCCAAAAAAGAAAAATGCTGACCTCCATTTCTTCCTCTATAATAACGAACATGATTGTGACGAAGGAATGACAATAGGAAGCGCCTTCCGAATTATTTTTCAGCATATTCCCCTCTGTGCCTTTGCAAGAATATTCGCGAAGTATACCTACATATGCCACGTCGCTGTTATACTTACCAGGGTTCCTACGATGCGTTGCACGGCTCCGTTCCGCACGGCCGACTGCGCCGAGCTGGAGGCCACGCTGGTCGAGGTACCGTACGAGAACCCGCACAACTGCATGGTCATCCTGCTGCCCACCGGTCCGGGCGGTCTCGCCAGCCTCGAGGAGAAGCTCAGCGCCCCGGTCGTGCTGCGCTGCATCGACCAGCTGAGGGACGCCGGCGACGTCGAGCTGTCGCTGCCCAAGCTTTGCCTGCGGCACGTGCTTTTGCAGTGTTGGGTTTTTCGTTATTTCATTTCTCTCCGACAGGAAGTGATCGGCCGATCCTCGAGGCGGTGCAGTCGGAAACTACCGCTCCAGCGCGCGTCGCCTGGCAACCAGCTGGCATAGCCGCGCTCGCATATAGCTTGGACCGCGTAAGGCGACGTCACAGCTATAGTTACGAGATATTGGTCACGTAGTTTGACGTTACATCTAGACATGTCACCTCTAAGCTACCTAGCGGAATCGTACTTGCATTGCCCAGCTTCGTCACAGGTAGCGTGACCACGCAATATGACGTCACATGCATGCGCGTGACCCAAATGACCCAACATGACGTCCTAGCTAGTCATATTGTTACGTGGCAATTAATGACGCTGACCTGCAGTGGGGTGTACGGTTACAGGGATGTGAGAGACACCCAAGAAAGAAGACGATGATGTATCTTGGGTGAGCGTGGTGTGACTCCCAGCTTGGTTGGTCTGGAATTCAAACGCTGTAACTAATTCCAACGTTTATTCTGTTCCGTTTCATTTTTGGTGGAGGTGCTGGGTACCCTTCAGTCTTCTACGACGGAGCTCCGCAGTGGACGCCACCTCGAGTCCACAAGCATGGCTCCGGGCAATGACACGCCTCCGTCCACTTCAGCTACGTCACCACCAACGATCACCACTCAGTACGTCGCTCTATCACAACCCCGTGATCCCGGTATCTTTGCCGGCGCAAACAACGTTGACGTGGATCAGTGGCTTGGGATGTATGAGCGCGTCAGCAAGACCTACGGCTGGGATCCAACCGTCATGCTGGCGAACGTGATATTTTACCTGGACAAGACTCCTCGCGTCTGGTTTGAGACCCACGAGCAAGATATTACCAGCTGGGATACTTTTAAAGAACAGCTCCGCGACCTTTTCGGGAACCCGTCTGGGCGGCAGCTCGCTGCTAAGAAACAACTGGCGGTACGTACCCAGACGTCAACGGAGCCATACTTGTCCTATATCCAGGACGTACTGGCCTTGTGCCAAAAAGCCGATGACAGAATGCCCGAGACTGAAAAAGTCTCTCACATACTGAAGGGCATTGCAGATGATGCATTCAATCTGCTTGTATTTAATAACGTAGCGACCGTCGACGCTGTGATTAAGGAGTGTCGCCGCTTAGAGCAAGCGAAAAGCCGGCGCATATCACACCAGTTTGAGCGCCTTCCGAACACGGCTCCAACGTCTTCCTGCGAGACAGTTCCTTACGAGCAGTCTGCATCTGAACATGTCACACGAATCGTCCGGCGCGAACTCGAGGCCGCATGCCCTGCTGCGAACAAGAATATGCTTTCCGACGCACCGGCCCCAACCGTGTCATTGATCCAGGCCGTTGTTCGGCAAGAATTCACCAACCTTGGTCTGCTTCCTTCTGTCTGCGCCGTAAACAATTCGGATACCCCGTTCGTTTCGTCAGACGCTCCTCGACGCCGTCAGTACCCTCCTGTTCGTTCCAGGAATCCGTCCGAGTGGCGAACAGCAGACGATAAGCCCATCTGCTTCCGCTGTTGCCGCGCAGGACACATCGCTGCTTATTGTCGCAGCCAGTGGCCGTATACGTCGCCTAACCAGTTCGCCACGTATTCCAGTCCCTTCCGTAGACCTGCTCGCCGTTACCCGACCCGCAACGAATTCTCCGCTTTCAACGCCCCTGAAGACAACGGCCGATACATTCCGTCGTCGCCACCTCACAACCGCTCATCTCGTTCACCGACCCGCCGCCGCTCTCCATCGCCCTCTTATAGCCGTCGCCTGTCCCCGGAAAACTAGGTTGCGCAGCTTCTGGAGGTGAAGCTGCACTGTCGACTTTGTCCGAAAATCCTCTTTTGCCCTTACGTCTTCACCGGAACACTCTCGAAGTACATGTCGACGGTATCCCTGTGAGAGCTTTGGTTGATACAGGGGCTCATGTTTCTGTTATGAGTGCCACATTTCGTCGTCGTATGAAGAAGGTTCTTACGCCTCCTATGACCTGTGCCGTACGAGTCGCAGATGGTGGCACAGTCGCCGTTGTTGGCATGTGTACAGCTCGCGTTACAATCGCTGGCCATGACGTAGTTGTCGTTTTTAATGTCCTGGTGAAATGCCCCCACGACATCATCCTTGGCCTCGATTTTCTCGCCGCCAATTCCGCTCTCATTGATTGCTCCACCGGTGTCCTCCGTCTTGAACTGCCGCAGTACTGTGAACCCGATCACCAGCATCCGTGCCGTTTACATTGCAGCGACTTTGTTCATTTGCCGTCAAAAACTGTGACGTACGTCGAACTGTCATGTTCGCCAGCTGTCCCGGATGGCGAATATCTTGCTGCCCCTCTCACAAACGTGCTCCTCACAAACGGGTCTGCTACCACGTGACGTCGTCCATGTCTCGAGGCTCAAACGTTACCACCCGCCTTCCGCAGGGTCTCCATAGACGCGCCGGGTCGGCGCTTCCGCCGCGGGAGGGTTATGTTACGTGGCAATTAATGACGCTGACCTGCAGTGGGGTGTACGGTTACAGGGATGTGAGAGACACCCAAGAAAGAAGACGATGATGTATCTTGGGTGAGCGTGGTGTGACTCCCAGCTTGGTTGGTCTGGAATTCAAACGCTGTAACTAATTCCAACGTTTATTCTGTTCCGTTTCAATATGACGTATTTCCACCAAAACCACGTCGTGACACATCGCGTGACATAGTAGAGCTTGTGGGAGCCAGAAGAGGCTAGGTCAGCCACAAGCTCCTGTGTTGGTCCAGACTTGCACCACTATACTCGGGTGCAGGTCAAGACAAAAGCGTCTTCTGCCTGTCAAAAGACCCCCCTCGAGCCAATGGTACCTCTCTGTAAACGTGACTTTGCGGCAGACCACCTCCGCGCCGCGCTCAAGAGAAACCAGAGCGCGGCGCGGAGAGCGTCTACCGCGACGTCACGTTGACAGAACGGCACCATTGGCTGGAGGGGGTCCTTTGACAGGCAGAAGCCGCTTTTTTTCTTGACCTGTATCCGAGTATAGACCACCGTGGAGGGGCCCGAAAGTTAATGGCAAAAAAACATAAATGCAAAGTTAAAACGGCTAAAGGATGGCAAAGAGATGGTCAAGGGATGGTTGAGTTAGAGGTGGGTCCCTAGCCCAGCACTCCAGTGGCCGCCGCCGTACGCTCGGCCTGGTCTAAAACCCTTCTGGGTATTAGGTCGGCTCGAGCGAGGACGACCTCCCAAGGCGAGGTCAGTACTAGTGGTCAATTTACGTTTGGCGGTCTATACATGCATTCCCACATATGCATGCATTCCCACACGGTATATTGTGTTAGCCACATTGCGTGCCAAATTCCCAAGTGCGGAATTTTTCTGTATTTCCTAGCGTCGCCCTACATACTCCAAGATGAGGACGTGGGAACGCGTAAATTTGTCGTTCACTACCCTGGTGCCCCAGGATGTCGTGCGGGGCGTGATCCTTTGGTATTTCTCTTGGGGCATCGCCTGCTCGGTTAGCCAATTCGCAAGCTCGTGCGCTCGCACGTTCGTTTCCTGGGACTTCCGACTGTCCTGAGCATCATATGACGTTGTGCGATGTGCGGAGTGTTTCGCCAAGTAGCTTGGCGGTTATGTGCGGTAGACGTCAGTTTACGAACATCCGGATAGTTGGATATTTGGATATATGAGTGCATGGAGTAGTTAACTGCCGTTATAACGTGACCGTGTTCATACTTCGCAACGTCCGCGTAAATGACGTCATCATGCCCGCCAAAACGTTTAGCAAGTTGTCTCGCTCTAGCCACACGCCTTCCACCATTGTAGAGCGGACTCATGTTCCTCGGAATTGGAGAAACTGTAAGTTGTTCTCGTAAAGTCTCGGGGACAGGAACGAGGTCTTCCTCGCAGTAGTTGGGTCTGATTGGAAAACTTAAATCTGCAAAGACCCGTCTCCTTGCCTTTGAGCGGTCGAGTCGTTCCTTTTGCTCTAGCAGAGTCGCTGCCCTCAGCTCCTCGAAGGTGTTATGAAGTCCGAGTGCCCGTAGTCTCTCGTTAGATGTTCTGGGTAGTAGTCCCAGTGTCGCTTGTACGCCATGCGTATGATTACGTCCACTTCTTTAGTTTCGCTATGGCTGACCTCTTGATACGGCAGGCTATACGTGACCCTACTTAGCACGAACGCGTGAACTAGCCGAATGGCCCCCGCCTCGGTTAGGCCTCTGACTTTCCACTCTGTTTATCACGCGAACTATTTGTTTGGTGGTCGTTTCGAGCGTTTTTATAGTAAAGTCAGTTCTGCGATTTTCTTGCAGCCATAGGCCTAAGATACGGGTTCTCTGTTCTTTTTTAAATTCCGTGTTAACGCTTCGATCCTTTCCATAGTTTCAGCCGTGTACTCTTAGCCATTGTGATTTGTCTGGGGAGCAGGACATGCCGCTTTTCTGCAAAATCATTACTGTTTCTATTGCTTCTTGTAACATTTGTTCTTTATTCCGCAGACAGTCTATTGTCGTCCATAGAGTGATGTCATCCTCATACAGCGAGAAGTTTAAATCTAGAATTCGGTAGTCGTCTGGCTAGTCTATTCACGCCTAACTATAAAAGGGGTGAGAGGATTGTCCCTTGAGGTGTGCCCTTTTACCTGGCATGTCGAATTTCTCCGACCTGATATCGCCTATTCCTATCACAGCTCTTCTGTCTGTGAGAAAAGACCGTATGTAATTGTACATTTCCTGTCCACGGTCTACTCTTTCCAGTTCTTCAAGATATGAGCGTGCGCGACATGGTGTCGAAGGCGCTTTTGAGATCTGGAGCTGCAACTATGCGCTCCCCTCCCGTAGGTATATTGCTTAAGACCTCCTCTCTAAGTCTAAGAAATATGTCCCGAGTTGAGAGGTGCCTTCTAAATCCATACATATAGTCGGATAGCAGGCTACGATCCTCTAGGTGATTCGTGAGCCTCGTGTAAATTACTTTTTCAAATCGTTTCCCTAGGCATGACGTGAACGATATTGGACGTAAATTGTGCAGATTATGAGCCTTGCCAGCTTCAGGTAGGAGTGTGCTCGTGGCATCCTTCCACTGATGTGAAAGGAAGACGCCCGATGTCCCAGACCTGCTTGTTGAAATACTCTGTGGCCAAGCTGCTCGTCACTTAAATTGCGTAGCGTGGGATTGGTGATCTTATCTTCCCCTGGTGTTGAACTTCTCTAATGCCGTGTGCTGCCGCAAAAAGCTCTGCTTTAGTTATAGGTGCGTCTAGCGCGTCGTTTTCTGCACCGGAGGAAATGCGCGTGACATACACCGAGTCTTTTGTTCTAATGTATCGCTCTCTAAGTTCCTGTAGCAACTTTGCGTTGTCACCATGGTGCATGCCGCTTAGCGTTCTTAGCGTTCGTATAGTGGCGGTCCGCGTGTTTCCAATCTCCACGTGAGCAGAAGGATGGGCAACGTTTTTTAGATGCGAAGCATCTTATGGTCGGGGGGTATGTCACTCCCTCCCTCCCTCCATCCATCCGCCGTGCCTCGTCCACACCCGCACTGCGCATGCGCATCCTCCTCCCCCTCCTCTCCTCTCCGAACGGCGCGCGTTAACTATGAAAACGCTTTCTTCGATGAACATTTTACCAGCTCGCAAGGAACGAGAACGCGCCCTCGCCCGCGAGAGTCAACGCTGACGCAGGCAGCGTCTCCTAGCGTCAGGAGGCGCTGGTCAAACCGATGCAGGCGCGGTGTGCACCCCCCGTGCTGCTTCGCATCGCCTCATGGTCCCCTTTAGCGGGAGATTGTGTAATTTTTTTATTTGTTCTTGCAGAGAGGTGACCGACCTTACTCGATTTCTCCCTTCACTGGGCGTCCGCGAGGTGTTCACGGCTGAGGCACAGCTCGACTACCTGACCCCGGCGACCGACAAGGGCATTCACGTGTCCAGCGTTCGTCACGTGGCCACCGTCCACGTGAGCCAGACCGGGGCTCGTCCAGCGGCTCCGCAGTCCGGCCTGCCCCCTCCAGAGCCTGCCGTCGTGAGGAAGGTGGCCGTCGACCGGCCCTTCATGTTTCTCGTGCTCAACAAGAAACCCGACTTGGTGCTCTTTCTCGGCTCCATCACCGCTGTCACGTAGTTCTGGACCCATAGACACTTAATTAGCAGTATATGAACGTACGACTTGTCGCCTGGACGCGTGCATAAGCATCGCGTTCACATGCGGCACCTTCGCGAACATTTTCGGTTTGTTTGTTTGTTTCGGTACATGCCAATGTATATAGTTTGTATGATGATTACCGGAACTGCTTTTCTCGGAGTAAAACTACACCCATTTAACCACGCATTTAGTCGTGTGGTCTCCTTATTAGGGCGATAGCCTCTCACGTCTCGTGCGAAGGTATACGTGCACAAAACGGCGGCAGAAAGATAGAGAAGTAGCGCATTACTATTTTGCCACGTAACACTGCATTCGGTAATGAAATTCCTCGGCAGGCTTTATACCTGTTTAGATCTTTTAGCAGTGGTAGCTCAGTGGTAAAATGCCCGACTGCCGCGCAGGCCGCCGTGGGTTCGAATCCTGCTCAGTCCGGGTTATTTTTTTTTTTTATTCTAAAATTGGCGTGACAGTGGTTACGGACACCGGCGGCGGCGGACAACTACGGCGCCAAAAACGGCCCCTGTTGTGGTCTCATAACAGCTTACCCTGTAAAAATGCCGCTAACGTTAAGCAACAGCGTGTTTGTCAATTTCGAAGTGTACACGCCCACGCAGGTATGTGTACTCTGCTCAAAAACAATTATTTACGCCTTACGAGTGTACCCCATAAGACGCCTTTTTATAGCGCGCCAGAGCAATTTGTTCTTCGCTGTTTTCGGAGTGGTAGAACAGGCAGGTAGAAGAAAAGCTCCCTGGGTTGTTTTATGCTACTCGCAGAGAGCCGCGCGGATCTGTAGTGTCTCGTTGATATACATGATCGGGAAAGTGAAGATTTGGGACAAAAATTTAGTGTGACAAAATGCGGTTGGGTGATATTCAATGGACAGCAGTATAGAGCTCTTAAAGGAAATATACAGTGGAAATACAGTATGTGTGGAATGGGAAGGTATGGCGAGTAATGCTAGAATGGAGGTCGTCGGGTATTGAGGCAGGGATGCCCGTTGTCCCCACTATTATTCATGTCTTACATGAGGAGAATGGAGAAAGCATTGGAGATGAGCAATATTCGTTTTAAGCTGACACACAGACAGGCAGGTATAGCGGTAGAACAAAAGCTCCCCGGGTTATTTTATGCGGACGATATGTGCTATTCGCAGACAGTCGGAGAGATTTGCAGGGTCTGGTTAATATATGTGGTCGGGAAAGTGAAGATTTGGGACAAAAATTTAGTGTGACAAAATGCGGTTGGGTGATATTCAATAACAGCAGTATAGAGCTCTTAAAGGAAATATACAGTGGAAATACAGTATGTGTGTAATGGGAAGGTATGGCGAGTAATGCTAGAATGGAGGTCGTCGGGTTGAGGCAGGGATGCCCGTTGTCCCCACTATTATTCATGTCTTACATGAGGAGAATGGAGAAAGCATTGGAGATGAGCAATATTCGTTTTAAGCTGACACACAGACAGGCAGGTATAGCGGTAGAACAAAAGCTCCCCGGGTTGTTTTATGCGGACGATATTGTGCTATTCGCAGACAGTCGGAGAGATTTGCAGGGTCTGGTTAATATATGTGGTCGGGAAAGTGAAGATTTAGGACTAAAATTTAGTGTGACAAAATGCGGTTGGATGATATTCAGTGACAGCAGTATAGAGCTCTTAAAGGAAATATACAGTGGAAATACAGTATGTGTGGAATGGGAAGGTATGGCGAGTAATGCTAGAATGGAGGTCGTCGGGTTGAGGCAGGGATGCCCGTTGTCCCCACTATTATTCATGTCTTACATGAGGAGAATGGAGAAAGCATTGGAGATGAGCAATATTCGTTTTAAGCTGACACACAGACAGGCAGGTATAGCGGTAGAACAAAAGCTCCCCGGGTTGACAGCAGTATAGAGCTCTTAAAGGAAATATGCAGTGGAAATCAGTATGTGTGGAATGGGAAGGATGGCGAGTAATGCTAGAATGGAGGTCGTCGATATAGGTAAGGGTTCTGAGGCAGGGATGCCGTTGTCCCCATTATTATTATGGTCTACTGAGGAGAATGGAGAAAGCATTGGAGATGAGCAATATTCGTTTTAACGCTGACACACAGACAGGCAGGTATAGCGGTAGAACAAAAGCTCCCCGGGTTGTTTTTATGCGGACGATATTGTGCTATTCGCAGACAGTCGGAGAGACTTGCAGGGTCTGGTTAATATATGTGGTCGGGAAAGTGAAGATTTAGGACTAAAATTTAGTGTGACAAAATGCGGTTGGATGATATTCAATGACAGCAACGATCAGACCATATCAATACAGGGCGAGGAGATACCTAGAGTACGAGAGTACAAATACCTCGGGATATAGATAAATTATGGGAATAGATACATAGAAGTGCAGGAAGAAGCTATGATAGCTAAAGGAAAGAGGAATTCTACAATAATGAAGCATACAGCGCTGTGGGGTTACAACAGGTACGAGGTAATTCACGGTTTGTGGAAAGGTGTGATGGTGCCAGGACTCGCATTCGGAAACTCACCGGTGTGCATGAGGTCAGAGGTACAATCAAGACTGGACGTGAATCGGAGCACGGTCGGACGTCTTGCATTGGACGGCCATGGGAAGACCACACATGAGGCTGTTAAGGGGGATATGGGGTGGTTCGACTTTGAAGGACGGGAAGCTGAGACTAAAATTAGGTACGAACAGAGATTAAGGAATAAGAAAGAAAGTAGATGGGCAGCGAACTGACGCACAATGGAGGAAGAGAACTAGGAGGCTTGCTAGTAAGTGTATACTGCCAGTAAAGAAACGGATGAGGTAAAAAAAAAAAGAAAAAGAGCGTTAAGAGCATGGTCAGAGCGACGGAGAAGTCGGATAGCAGCAATGGAAAAAAAACCGGCATTGAGCAACTACGGAGAAGGGAAAGACAGAATCAAGACGTAAAAATTTTATCATAATTCAAAGGGAAGCACCTTGCTGCTTGAAGCAAGGTCAGGTTGCCCGAGAACACGAAGTTACAGAGCGTAATTCAATAAAGGGGACACATGTACATGCTGTAGAAAAGCTAAGGAAACAACAGATCATATTCAGGTGTAGCTGTGGACGCTACCCTACAGGAGGCCATGGGTTTCGGGGATAGCACGTGAAATCTACACATGTCGGCAATAGAGATAAATAAAAGGCGCTTAGAGTATTGGTGGCAGAAAGGTACGGAGCAAGCAGAAGCGCAAGGTAGTTGGAATAAGATTGTTACTTAACAGCGGAACAATAATAGATAAAATAGGTAGGCGTGGAGAAAAATTTGTTGGGAAAATGTGTGATTCGGGATAAAATAAAGGATAAAATAAAGGTAGAGCTTGGTGGCTCGTAGGCTACTGCCCCGTTATAAAGGGGACGCTCCTAACATCCATCCATCCACCTGCCTGTACTGGCGTGTACTCCTGCACTTGTCACGCGTGTGGCACTCTCTTGTTTTCACTCTCTTCCTCGTCACCTCTGTAATACCGTCCTTGGAACCAGTTCTTGTTGGGAAAAGACCACCCGCGCCCAAAAAGGTTGCTTGGGGGAGACGACGCATCGCGCCCAGTAACCATTGTTGTCGGCGTCTTTACACGTAGAAAAAGAGCGACTTTGTAGATGAAAAAAATACTGTTTTAATGGTTTCTAGTCGCTTTCTGGAGAAACCACTGGATGCTGGTACACTTTGAGAGGTACACTTTCTATAGAGAGGAAAGAACAAAAAAAATAAAAGAAATTAAAGAACGGGAGAGCGATGAAGTATGGTAGACAGCCCCTTTAAGGCTCTCAGAAACATCAGCGATGCTAGCTTAAAAAGGACATGTCGCAGGGCCTCCTTACAGTGCCCTTACTGCACCCCATTTCAAAGGTCTTAATTTAGAAGGAAATGTTGGCTGTTCCATCTTTTAAACTCAGGTGCACGAAAAAAAATCACTTTTATTCAAGTTCTTAGAATGTGCTATAAATTTATTGGTTGAGTGAAAAATTCCAGTGAAAAAGATCCAACGAAAAATGGACTCTGAAATATAGAAGATGTGCACTTTTATTAGTTATTTACAAAGAGAGAAGCGAAATGACAGCTTTCACTCAAAGCAGATACATAATAAATATTGCCAGTTCATAGCGGTCACACATCAATACACGATTGCAGCCTTCCCCGAGCCCACACAGGGCTCGGAAAATCCTCCATGGTGGCAAAATGTAAATGGACGACGCATTGGCTGGACAAATGTGTAGCCTCGCAGAGGAAACTCTTTATCGTATTGCGGCAGCCCACGTATGCAACAATTATTTTCAACCACTCCAAGCACGGACACTTCAGGTAGCACAACTGATGCTCCTGTCGTCGTATATATTATAGCTACTGATTATTTGCGTGCATTATATACTCAATCTGCAAAAAAAAAAGAACAACTGAAAAGTAACATTATGATGGTGATGTGCCAGACACTGGCATGTGCGTACGAAAAGAAAATTGTCTGTGCACTATGCTAACATATGACGTGGGAGCTGTGAATGGTGCTTTTATTGTGCAATGAGCTAACACGTCCCGATAAAACAGACGCACATGAATCCTAACAATTTCAAAAGTTTTTTGCATTGCTTGTGCAGAAATAACACCAGGGACCACATTCCGAAATGTGTCGCAAGAGGCGATAGAATCGCTCTGGTGATGTGTAATCTTTGGTGTCTTCTGCAGACGTTACTGGATGGTTGAACAAGCTGTAAACCTGCCCGATTTGTTCAACCATCCAATCACCACCACAGAAGACACCAAAGGTGACATGTCACCAAAGCGATACTATCACCTTTAGCGACACATCTCAGAATGAATTTTTTTTTTCTTGAACAATAAGAAAACTTTTTAAAATAATATGACTGGGGCAGTTTGGTAGGAGCACATTTGCAGATACCACCAAAGTATACAGAGGTTTGCAATGCTTTTAGAAAAAATACTTGAAATGAGGCAGCGCTGCACAAAATTTTATTTTCTGCTAACTCTCGCATGATGATTCTACAAGATATCTACCGAGTCTGATGATGATTATGTTTGTCACTGAGTTACAGCGACGCATTTAATTGCAGCAACACACCGTGCAAAAACGTCCAACACACAACAAGCACACGCTATCTGAAAACATTTTTACCCCTCTGTCACACTAACCCTGTTATGTACACTTTTAAGCAGTTTGTAGGACCACGCGGTGACAAAGCTACTCCTCGTGACAAACTTCAGAACTTCCTTGCTTGTTACCAGCTCCGCTGTTCAACCCTCGGACAAAAGAAATTCTCTTTCTGTCAAAAACTTTGTACACACACACATACTAAATCTACAGATGTAAGAAAAAAAGACACTGCGGTGAAGAAAAACGCACTTGGGCCTACACGTTTCCAATCGTGACCAAAAATCACACCCCAAGAATCGTAGCAAGAAGACAAAATGTACACTCCGCACCTTTGCTTGCTTATACCCGAAAAGGAGTGGCAAAAAAAACAACAAACAAACATGGGAAGCTACGATGCCACTACAATGGATGAAATGACGTGGCTGCAAGCAGCCGTCACATGAACTCGCTTCTTTTGTGTGCTGTACACAACTTGTGCTGCATGTTACATTTTACATTTGGACAGCGCGCGACGAGGTGCTCGCACAGCTGTCCCAGCTATGCATATGGCTCGTACTCTAGTCAATCATTATCGTGAACGCTTGTATGCAAAATGTTTCTGCTGATGCGGCACAATGCAATGTACACAACTGCGCACTCACTTGGGATGTTTCGAGGTTAGCGCTGAGCAAGGAGCTGCTGATGCGCGTAATGTGAAAAAAAAAGAAGGAAAGACGTTTTTCTCAAAACTTAGCAGCTTGGAAAAGAAAATGGCTTAGAAAGGAACTGTGCCCCATCTTTAAATCTACAACTTCTATCACTACCCCAAAAGCTACCGAAAGAAGTTAGTATTCACGTCACAAGCTCCTCAAACGTCGTACGCATTTTTACTTGGATCAACCGTGCAGAGGCCAGCACTGATGTAGTAGCACCTGCGCTTCCATTAAAACTCATGCTGAAGTGAAGGTTTGCCAAACGCCCCTTGACTCCAGCAATTTGATCAGATAATAACAGTGCCTGCTTACAATAATTTAGTTTCAAAGTTGTCTTCTTTTTTTAAATCATGCATGTCCAGCCAGAGCCCATCACTGAACTGCAGTCACGATGACTCAATTAGTTCAGAGATGAGCGAAGCGCGGGGAGGTTCATCACGTTTCTCTCCACTGAGCAGATTTGGAAGATACGTTAAAATTGAACACATTTTTTTAATACAACAGGCGGTGTTCTGCAGATATGTCGAACAAGCAATAAGCACAGCGCAATCCAAAACATGGTTCACATGTTTGCGTGTGCGCAGCTTCACGTAGAACCTTAAAGCTGTCAAATGAGTAAGCTGCACAAAAATACCAGCGTGGTGACAAGAAAGCTTTCTCTTCATCCGATTTCAATGGTGAAACATAAACAGCTGCTCATCCCAACCCTAAAAAACAAATTTGAGGGGACAAGAGTTAATCATTTTCTCGGCCTTTCACAAATCCTGAAACTGTGAGGAAGATAAGTCGCAACTGAAGTTGTGAAGTAAACTTTCTTTCATATCTTTCCACATCTGTGGATAGGTGCCAAGTTTTTAAGATACCTGGATGCAGTACTACTTTACAAGTAAGCAGTCGCCTTCACTCAAAATTCACCTTTACAAGAATCCAACTACATGGTCTCAAATGTGCTTTCAGAATGCTGTGGAGCAGCCGAAATGTAAATATTAAAAAAAGAAAAGCAGCTACATCACCTTTATACAAGACAACAATCGCAACTTACGTGCACCACAAGATGAGCAAGCCAATTCGTAAGGCATCGCAAACAAATGTAAACAGTGCTGAAAAAAAACAATCCTAACTTTGAACAGTAGGCACAGTAACATAAACAACTGCGAACGTCATTCATTGTTTATGTGACAAAAACAGCAGCAGATGCACAACAGGAGCGAGCTAATACGAGCCCGTCATTTCCTCCTGGAGAGATGATGCCACACATTCAACACTTACAGCCTCTGACCGAACACACACACAAACAACGTCCTTTCAGTGTGATGACAACCTGTTGTTACAAATGCCCACTGTATTGCCTACTAGTGGACCGGCAACAGACCTGCTGCTACAAAATGGCTTTGCCACACCTTGCCGGCAGACCAAGAAGACCTCACCAAACAGTCGCAAAGTACACGTGCATTTGGCAAAGGCTAAAAAAGCACCGGTATCCAAGCCCAACACGACATGCAGTTGGTTGTATATAAAAGCTCGCGGAGTATTGCTTGATTCATTTTTCGTTTGCTTTTACAAAGCTCTTTTGATTGAATAGACAAATAGCTGCAGTCAGGTGCGTGCGAGCACGCAAGACACTAACAAATGAATCATGCTTGCAACCAAACTAAGAGAACCACACAACAAAAGTGTAACAGTGGTGCCACTTGTTTCCATGCTATCAAGGTTAAGCCACTAAACGTACAAGTATCCTTCAACAAACTGGCAGTACATGCTACCCGATATTTTCCAAGAAGAAGCAAGAAACAAAAATGAACATGTACAAAAAGGGCGTCAAAAATAAAAGTATGGCTAACATGTCATTTCAAACAACGTCAATATTGCCAGATACAGCATTCAGCTAAACGCAATCACAGTGCAGCAAAAAACACGTCACCTTTCATGAAAAACACCTCCGCCACATCCGGATCATCTCGACATGGAAATTTCCAATAAAATAAATGACATGTACAGCACTTACCCCTCTAAGAGCACTGATAAAATTATTTTTCACAAAATAAAGAAAGCATAAACGATTAGCAATGTCACATCGTAAGTGGTCAACACAAACTCCCACTGCAAGTGCAACTGCACCAAGATAAACCTTCAATAAATGCATGCATTCAAGACTTTAAAGCGTTTTCTATAATGACACTAGAAAGATAGCTTGATAGTTTGTTCGCATTCCAACAAGCTAAACGTGCAAGAGATATTCCGGCTCCACGTCATTACAGAAACTATTTTTATTTTGACTAAATGTTTCATTACAGATTTTAAAATGCTACTGGCAAGTGAAGTTATGCTTAAGCCAGGAAAGTCAGAATACAGTAGAACCCCGCTGTTATGTTCTCGGCTGCTGCGTTTTCCCGGCTGTTACGTCGTTTTTGGCCGGTCCCGGCATAGCTCACATAGGATTCAATGCATTAGGAACCCCGCTGTTACGTCGCAAGGTGGGAACGCTCCCGCTTGTTACGACGCGAATCGGCATTCCAAGCGGCCACTGCCGACGAAAATATTGACTTTTCACGTAGCTTGACTTCGCTTGACTGTAGGATTAGCTGCACAATGGGCGACGCCAATTACGTTTCCAGCTTCCGCCATCTAAATTATGGCACAGCGATGCAAACTGTTGGTGACGGAATCGCGTACAATGGTTACGTTTCCATCGATGACGCCCTTGTCACCTCCGAGGTTTTCTCTGTCGGCGAAATCGTAGCTGAGTGTGCCGATGCGTGCACTGCACTGAAATAAAATTGGGTGCCTATCACCACTTCTCTCATTTTTCCATTTTTCGCATTTCCTGGCTCTTACGTTTCCCGGCTCTTACGTTTATATTTTACGGTCCCGTGAAAAACGTATCAGCGGGGTTCTACTGTATATAGTGATCCATAACTATCACTATCAGAAGCGATCGTTGCAATGCAGCATGCGGAATTATGTGGCATGCGTAGCAAGTGCAACATACTAGAATGAAACCGCACCTTGCACTGAAGTCTGCTTACTGATAAAGAGACGTGAAGGGTAAAAGATGTTATGAACATTTAACTGCTGTCAATGATTCTTCATGAATCTTGTGCAACGATTTATCCTTGCGCGAGGAATGCAATTCCAGCGCTCTCCCTGCAATCTTTCACTGGGATTGAACGTGCACTGCAAATACAATCTATCCCTCAAGTTAGCGGTCAACTACTCACACGAGCACAGATGTGCCACATAGACTGTACAATGTCACGTACTCAACTTTTACGTATCGGCATCACACACACACGGCAACGCATCACAATGACTGCGACAGTGTCGCGATTGCGTTCCATATGAATGCGTTGCAACAGCTCGTACAAATAAACACATTGAATATCTCCGTCACAAACTGGTTTTCAGCAATGCAATTAATCAGAAATGTAGAAATTATGACAGAGCGGTTGAGAGCGTAAGCGTTGCTAGTGTTCAAAGGAGCACGTGCATTCCTAGCATGCTCAAAGGACAGTCACAACCTGTATCATTGTACGCATTTTTTATGTGCATCCCCTATTGCTGTTAAGCATACTTGTTTTTACGTATATCACACACCGAGCTCACATGTACACCAAGCTCAAACGAACAGGCACACTCGAAGTCAAAATGGACTACGGTACAACTTGTCGACGTGGATGGCTTTGACAAAGCACCTGTTTTTTGTTTCGTACAAGTCACAACGCTACCTAACCTCGACAGTGAATCACAGTCCTTTCCATCTCCCACTTTGAAGTTTACAAGCAACGAAACGTCAAGAGCCAAAGGCTGAAGTCAAACAAAAGCTTCTTCTCACACCAGACCTCAACATCTTTAACGGTAGTGTAGTGATTGCACTAATCAATGGAATTAAATAATGCAAGAGACACTGCGATGGCAGATCAAGCTATTTGAATTAAATGTTGAGCCATAAAGTGCAGAAATTTGAAAGGTATTGAAGAATGCAGCAAATTTTACTGGCCAGCAAATTTTACTAACTAATGAAGAAATTTTACTTCCTGCGCAACAACAATAACAGTGGGTGCAAGAGATGGGAGGCTCATTGAGCAAAAGCAGCACAATGGTGTTAATTCTCAGGTCCAGACAACGGCACTACGCAGCCAGCGTAAAATGTAAAATGTAGCCAAAAGGAACTTTAGTCTAATATCGTCACACGTATCTTTGCGTTTGGAAACACTTGTCAACTAACTAAAAAATAGAAGAACGACAGCCACAATCCTGAAGAAAGTACATGCTGTGGAAAGATAACAGTTACGTGTGGTGCACAAACCACTCATTTAGGATGATATAAGCTAAACATTCCAGTAAAAAAATTTATAAAAAAATGAAGAGCTCTGCTGACCTGTACAAAGAAAGGCAAGCAGGAACTTCCCTCATTCATAGTAGCTGAGGCACATCACCAACGAACGTCTTCATGCCTAACTAGCTCTCTACAGACAGAAGGGAATAGCGCAGTCCTTCTTTTCACTCAGAACACTAGGCACGGCCTTTGTCATCACAAGAGACAATGCTGCTAATGGGAACAGTGCTAGCAAGCACTGGCACCTGATAGTGTATGGGATACTCAGGACGTTCACGAACTTGCCATGATCCAGCATTCCGTAGTACGGTTCCTTCCGGTAAAAACTGACACAGAACAGGCTAAAAAGAAAACCACACTGAGGAAACCACTGATGGGCGATCTCGAACAATGCACTAAAGAAATGATGGCTTGGGACAACAGTGCACAGCGAAACAATCATGAAATAAATGATCACATCCAACAACGGAATCAAAAACATGATGCTCAAATGCAGATGGGGTGAATGCTTGGCGCTGAAAATGAAACTCACCAGAGTTCGCAAAAAAAAAAAAAAAAGACACGCAACTCGAATTTTGATGGGAGAACAAACACTACTGACAAGGACGCAGTGGGCAGTGCGCAATTAGTTCCTGATGACAGTACACTGGCTTTTTATTGAAAGTGCACATAACTCAACAAATGGTAAAACAATCGCCTCTGCCTGCCTAAACATAAGACAGTGACAAACGAATGTCAGCGTATCAAGCGTCGATTTAATGATCATAAAAAAAAAAATTGTCACGATCGTTGAAAAAGCTACGAATGACTAAACGCCCGGTACCTTGCATAAGTGGCGCCAGCACGCCGATACGATTTCACTGGACACATCTGCGCTGCTTTTGTAGAGAAATGCGATAACAATGCAGCATTGTACGATCACGTCCAATAAGTGAATAAACTACCTGCAATCACAGCTTGCCACGCAAAAAGCAAATTTCACTCAGAGCCCACGATCACCGGTTTGCAAACAATACAAAAGAATGCAGAAGCTTTTTCAGTCGTAAATTTTTGCGGCATACTTGAGTGGGTTCCACGCAGCAAGCTAATCAAAGCATTCTGGTGCATTTTCCTCCGTCGACTGCCCACGCGACAGCACACTGAGGCACACATTGCAAAAGACGGTCACGACTTCACCAACAGCTCATAATCACAGGCTGCAAGCACACATACATACACATACGACAACCAAAGCGCCTTTCGTAGCCGCCCTTTGAACATTCTTT
Source organism: Hyalomma asiaticum (assembly GCA_013339685.2). Lineage (NCBI taxonomy): Eukaryota > Metazoa > Arthropoda > Arachnida > Ixodida > Ixodidae > Hyalomma > Hyalomma asiaticum. The sequence goes on along the minus strand of CM023487.1, from coordinate 48,359,763 downwards.
GGGCCAGTATCCGGACCTCTCCGTATCTGGGAAACTCCGGTGTGCCGGCACCTCGGAGCCAGTCGGGACGGTCCACGTGGCTGGAATCGCCCGGAAGAGCTCTCCGTCGCTTTGTTGCGTGCTGTCCTGCGTCGTCCTGGATGCGGAACTGCAGCTCCTTGTCGCGCGACTTCGAAGCGTGGCGCCCGACCTCCTTCGCGTTTTTCAGTGCCACCCGCAGTTTCAGACGACGGCCCACTGGAGCACAGCGCAGTCCCGTCCACCCAGGGAGATGAGGCGGTTGTCGTCGGGAAGGAAGTCCACTGCCGTCACGTGACTGCTATGGCCGCCGTACATGTGGCTGAGGCACTGGGTGGTGGAGTGGAATCAGCGCAATTAATTCTTTGACCCTTCACCTCCCCCAGATGAGCTCAGATTTCAACGCGTCTTATTAAGCGCCCTCCACCAAGGTCGGGTGACTGATACGAAATGGTGCACTTTATGAACAAAGTATGATCCAAACAAGTCCATGTGCCTAGTTCTTTTTCATGCACAGATGTGGCTACAATAATGTTATAGCGTTTTACGCTGTAATACCACAAACAGAAACTAAATAAAACCTTTGCAGGGAAGCACTTTCTCCTATAATTAACTAACTTTTTCTCCGTGTAAATATGAATTTACATTTGTAGTGCTTTTCAGTATGTAAATTCCAGGAAAGCAATACATTGGCAACAAATGGATGTAGCAAGGACACTGCATCTGCCATCTCTATTACATCTTGTTGTCGCGTTGCTTGTCCTGTGTCATATAATTACACAGAGAAATAAAAAAAGAAAGGAAAAAGAAAGACCATTTAGGAATGCTTTTCAAAGTCAATTATGAAAGTTAATGTGTTAATCACTAGTAGAGAAATGCAAAAGTTCAAAACTCTCACATAAGTAACGGAATAAGAGAAATCATGGTACCTTGGGCAGGGAGGCAGGGTAGGAGAAGAGCCTGACTTTGCCAAAGTCATCGCCGGTGGCAAGCAGACGGCCCGAGTGGGAACGTGAGCATGTGTTGATGTCGGTGCCGTCGGCATTTTCGGGCCAGATACCTGCAACAGGCATGGCAACTCCTGGAAATTTTCGTATTTAGATCCGAAATATGGTCTGCTTTACTTCGAACGCTTGATGTTGCCATTAATAACACTACGTTTGCAGTGCCCGAGAGTTGATTGCAGATGTGCCAAACATGGCAGTCCAAACAAACCACGAAATTGCGTGTCTCGTTAAGGAAGAAGAGACGAAAAAGACCAAGTTGAACTTCCTGTACAAGAGAGAAAGCTCTGCATGATGCAATTTGTACATTTAGCCCTACTGATGCAAATGTGAGCTCACTGAGCTTACCGTAGACACTGAAGCCTATTGTACACGTCTGTGTGTGCCACTTGAGGTCTCGGGTGATGGACATGTTGGTGACCTGCCGACAGACCAGGGCATTCCCTGAAACAAAGGAGCGAGAAGTCGCAATGAAACATGAGCAAATAGACAGGCATTGTCAGCAATGGTATCGTTGTGTACACTGCACAACTAAAGCTTCCTCTTAAAATTTCAAATTATAGTTGAACACAGATATGTGCATGGAGACCAGGAATGTCAAATTACTGCCTGTACATTGATGACACGAAAGTTCCAACATTCCTTTGCAAACAACAAGGACAATATTATGTGTGCATCAAACTCCCATTCACCATCTCCTCCAACTGACTTAACACTGTGCTACGCTGTGAATGCATTTCACCAAACACAGCAGGAACACAACAATGCAGTGCTATTTATTATATTTATTTTACAGAAGCTGTCAAATGAAGCACTGAACCTGAAATAAATTTCATCAACGTGCTACAGAGGAAAAATTAGCAAAGAGAACTTGTCTCAGGAAGTGCAGCAAAGGTCTTCCTTAAAGGCATGTGAATATTCGAAATTTCGAATAATTTTCTAAATTTTCTATTTGATTCGAATTCGCACTTATTTTTTAAAACTACTTGAACTATCCGAAGTTGGTAACGAAGTGGTTAAATATTCCATGTCTCGTGACAAGTGGCCCATTCCCGTATGTAGTGCAGCTTTGCCGCATAACCCCCGCGTACTGCGGCGAAGCCAACGCTCATGTACTGTGGTGAAGCTAACAGTCGCTTACTGTGGCAAAGCTAACACTCGCTTACTGTGGCAAGGCTGACACCTGTGTACTACTGCAAAGCTAGCACTCGTATTTTGCGGCGAAGTTAACACTCGTGTACTACAGCGAAGTCCACTTGCACACAGCAGTAGAGAAATTTACACTTCTGTACTGCAGTGAACACTTCTTGTGAGCACTTCTGCGACAGAACAGCCCATTTGCCTGGAGACACACTCACAGTAGAGGAGCTCATAGTCGCCAGAACATGACCGCAGGTACGTGCTGTCAACTGCCCAGTCCAGGTGAATCACGAAGCTCGAGTGACCCTGTCATTGAAGAACATCAAAAGCACACAATGGGGAAATGTCCGTTGGACCGACGATTGGCTACAGCACACACAGTTGCCTGAACCAGTCCTTTAATGGAACTGTGACCGACTTCGACACACATCACCACGTATCTTTTTAACATGTGTTATAGTTTGACCACATCCCAAAGGACGAGGAGGTTCCCATGCTTCATGTGTGAACTAATTCCAATAAGTGTTGCAGGTCGCTCAAAGGACTAATTACTAGCAGTGACCACAGTCTAAATTTGAAAAACACGCATAAAATGTACGTAGGCAACACATCATTACAATGGAAAAAAAAATAGTGTTATTGAGAAGAAAACTGGATGCTCAATCATGAGCAAACACTTTTACTCCTACATGTGTAGTACTATAACACAAGTTTTACGATGCCATGACCAGGGCCAAGAATGTCATTTACATTTTACAGTTTTGGGTGAATAAGCTCTAAAGAAAAGTACATTAGCTTGATCAAATGCCAACATGTTACAATATGAAAACACCTCCCTGCAAACACAACTTGTCTGAAACACACGTTGCACACTTAACACATGCAACATGTATACACATGTATATACAGTGCACAATACATAATGATACAAAAACAAAACACATTCAATATATATATATAAATTAATAAGTAAGCTTCAACAAATATTCAATATGAAGCACACACATACAATGGGAAGAGCACAGCGATTTGCAAGATTTGCTTCCACTGGTGACAGGTGTACAAGTAAGTGACACTTGTAAAACTGTCACCAATGCTGAGAGAAAAGAAAGCGATAAATGACAGAGTTCATTTCCAATGAGATGAAAGTTACTCAGGGGCAAAAGTGGATTGCCAGTGACGAAAAATACTCAGAGACTGTAGTACACATTTCTCAGCTCACAGTGAGCAGAGAGAAATTGCTGGAACACACTGTGCGGGGAAAAAAAAAGTGAGACGGTATGAGAGATAATTACAGATGATGAGAACTGTAAAATTAATGCAGCAAAATAAGAAGAGAGAAAGAGAATGAAGTGGTGCAGTAGTAGTTGTCATTAGGGGCGTGCAAATACAAATTTTTGAGACAGACTCAAACACAAATCAAAGCACACAGGCTAGTAATGAGACCTCGTCAAGTAGTTCTCAAGAAGTAAGCAGCTTTCCTCACTTAACTACTACAGAAGAACATTTGCAATTTTTTGTTTACAACTTGTTTCATTTCTGGAGCACAATTTCTTTCTCGGCATTTGAAGGAATTCAAGAAACACGACACAAGACAGCCACAAAAAAAGAAGAGCTGCCATTTACAGTTTCAAAATGCATTACAACTATTTTAAGAGTATTTGTGCCTATGAATAGTGCCAATTTGATTCATCCAGTGAGTTGCACAGAAAAGCATTTGATCCATTATTGGATCAAATGCTTTTCTGTGCCACTCACTCGAATCCACAAGTTTCCAATATTTGCACACTCCTAATCATTATTTCTTGTATATCTTTTTTTTTTTTTTTGGTTGTTACGTGTTAAGCCATACCCATAGAGAGGTGGGGGGCCGTCGCGGTGCCTCCTGGTCCCGTGGAGGAGGAGGCTTCTAGGCCCGACCAAGGGGCGTCACGTGACACCCACGGGGAGGGGGGAGAGAGTTACGCAAAAGATCGTTTTGCGATTCGCGTTGTAGTGGGGAGAGAAAGAGAAAGGAGGCAAGAAGAAAAGAGAGAGAACAGCCGGTGAGCAGACAGAGAGACTTAACTGCAAACAACAGAACGGGCTCTGAGATTACGAGAGTGCAGAACAGGCAAATGTTATCAGAGAAAGAAGGAACGTGTTCTATCAAAATGATGCTTAATAGACTCAAAAGCTTCGAGAGATGTTTGCGCTAGTGTAATTTAGAACATATAGATACTTACAATGATACAAAAAAGATAACTAAATGAGCAACGTACCGACAAGGAACTTTAACTTACTGCTGAGTTGTCACCATTCCAAGCTTATTATCTACATCAAAACTTCAATATACTGAAGGCCCCCCTGACACGAAGTAGCTTTGTTATATCCAATAATTCGTTATAGACACACATTACCCCAACTGCTCTAACAGCAACATGTGTGCTTATTTACTTCGTTATAACCAGCAATCCATTATGTCCATCTTCACTATATCAAGATTTCACCGTATCTGTTAATCTCCATTCAAGGCTGAGAAAGGAAATGAACACAATTTAACAAACTGGTACACTGCGACGTCAAAATCTTCAAGCTCATCTCTGCAACAAGTGCCCATCATTATTGTGGCCTCAAACAGCAAAGGCCCACAATATGTTTCCATGGGTTCTTCTTTTTCAAGTTTTTCTATGTTCCTACACTCATGCAACTGTACCCTTTCTGCGGGAAGTATTTAGCAGTGCAGAGCTTGGCTGTGACATTTATTCCTCTACTCATATGTGTCAACATGAAGTGTCACAGCTGTGTCTGACACTGTTATCACGTCAAGATGGCTTGTGTACAGTCAAGCAACGTATAAAAACAAATGGCACGTTATGAATGTGGCTTACATTAAAATTTTGATTAGATACACTTCTTAAGGTGAAGGAAGGAAAAAGTGACCGAACAGGGAGTTTTGCTAGAGCCAATACTTCAACAAGTGTACAACCATCAGCCTGATTCGAACACTACACAGTATGGCCTGGACTGGCTTGGAATGATGCCAGTGTCAATAACTGTAGGGCTCCGTTATCTCTGTGTGTTTGCGGCAGCTGATGGTGGCTGGAGCTCAGGTCGATTCGACCGGTCGACTTGTCTTTCACTTGTGCCTGGCCAATGGGTAGAGTGCATTCACTTGGCCTGTCTGTTCATGCACGTTTTGCTCGTGATTGCGGTGTCACGCGTGCCCAGAAAACGACCCACCAGCCAGCAGTCGGGCACAGGCAAAGGACCAGACAAACTGAACTGCACGCCAGCCATTGTTAGCCATGACAAACGAATGGTGCCCAATGCTTCACAACACTGGTCCAAGCCAGTCCAGGCCATGTTGTGGTGTGTTCATGGTAAGAGAGAAGACAGCTGTTCTCGTCTTTGTCAGGGACCCTGACAACCATTAGCTATAGGGACATTCCATATTCAGTGACATGTTGATCACTAAAACCTCCATGCTCCCTTGAATTTTTCTTGTCAAAGAACACCTTAAGACGCTTCCCTGCAACCTTTTAGATCTTTGTGCTGAATTTTAGCAGCGAATGCGTTTTTTTTTTCTATAAGCTATCCTTGTATCACTTGCCCATACCTCCTAAAAAACAACTACATGAGACAGCTATTACGATATAAGCATTTAGTCAAGCTACATCTATGAATGACATGGAAAACATCTATGTGTTCACTCTTGTCATTCTGATCAATCAAGGCATTGCTTACCAGGCGTGTTGGAGGCTGAAAAACGATCGAAGCAATTTGTGACTCTTAACAGCGGCTGCACTGCGTGCGCTATTTCTTCATTCACTCAAATTCCGTGCACGTCTCCCCCGGACAGCGCACAATATTCGCGTAAAAAACAAAATCGTTAGGTCTAACTGCACCATAGACAAAAGATTCCCTCAATAAAAAGAAAAACAAAAAAGGCAAGAGTAATATGCGAGGCAGCAAGCAGCAGGCATGAAACAAGCAGTGACATACAGATTGGAAGACGTCAGCAGACAGAAGCCTTGACCGGGCAGAACATGCAAGAATCGAAGTCAGGTGGCCACAATCACCCACTCACCGAACACCGGCTGATGCGATTGTACTTGCGGCCTTCTTCGCTGACTTGGTACACGTAGATGAAGCTGTCACGTGAGCCAAGGGCAAGGAGCTGGCCATCTGCAGTGGGTGTTGAAATAGCGACTATGTCACGCTTGTCACACTGTCACCCCCTTCACTGCCCATTTGATAGCGTAACCTCAATGACATACTAGCATAACCTCCCCAAAGTTATCAAAGTTCGTGAACTGTGTAACCATGACTATCCTCATTAGAGAGGCCGTGCCACAAAGCGATGCCCATCGGTCATGTACGCGCTTGTAGATGTGTCAGCCAAATATTATTGCACTGGACGTATCGGGGGACAGGCAATTCGGTTTCAAAATACAGCTGGAAAGTGCCCGCCCTTTCTTCAATAAATCACATCAATAAAGCTTGGCACTCACTTCGTAGGAAGAAGGAGAATTACAATTGGCTGATTCATGGATGCAGCTACCGCGGACGCCATGCAGCAGCACCACACCTCTCTGCAGTGACTCCAATGGCACGTGAGCCATCAATGCGGAAGCGTGAATACGTTCGAAGAAAAAAAAAAAGACAAAATGCTCAAGGTCACGGCACGTGCTAGCGTAGCCTGTTGCTCTCTTTTCACCTCGCTCTTTGCAGCTTCAGCACGCTTGTCGGAAGAAAAGAAGAGAGAATACGCTCGGACATTGGAACTCCCCCATAGTCAATCGCCCCATTGAACTTGCTGCTGCAACTCTGCTGATACCTAACGGACTCGAGGAATTGTTGCAATAGGCGATTTGTGAGGAAACAAATTCTTTTGGTGATGTCATCCGAGGATCACTCAGAAAAGCGTTGCAGGACCCCTTTAAGTGCAAGCCCACGCAGCGAGAAAAAAAGAAACGCGGAGGTACAGGCAACACACTCACTCGGTGAGAATGATACCGCGTCGATGGGCTCGGTGCCGTCGCTGTGCATCGAGTAGAGCTGCCGCGTGGACGAGTCGATGACGCTCCACCGACCCGTCCGTGTTGTGAGCACCAGAACGCTGCCGTCGGGAGAGAAGCATGCTGCTTGTGCCTGTTCCTGTGCGCGAGTACGGTGGATGCATTGAAAGCTGAGTGACCGGCACAACAAGAACGTGTACAGAGAAGGAAGAAACTCGGCATGGTGCTGGCTTTCAATTAATGGCCACTGACATGAGCGAGTCAAGAAAGCATCACTACCATACAAAAATGCAAAAACACTCAGAACAGGCAAAACCAAAACAAGAGGAAATCGCTATGTATCTGGCATGCCCACCCTTCATTCAGCACCAGCAATATGGAAGCCTGGCTTGAGCATTTACGCCTCGTTATAACCAATTGAATGCGGCATAAACATAGCTTCTTACATCTGTTAATTCATTGTAATTTATATCCTCAAAACTGCTTTAACAGCAATACTATATTCCATTTAATTTGTTATAACCGATAATTTATCACATCTGCATTCGTTATATCGAGTTCTGACATAGCATCCTGTTTAGTAATATGGCGAGCTTCCATTACCTAACAGATTCCTGAGACTTGGCATAGTATAGTCAATAAGTGCCGAAAGGCGGTGCCTTGTCATGACCCTGCTTTCCATTGTAAGTGCCTTTATTGCGCTGCTTGGCCATACTAGCACGTATGACAAACAATGTAAGTGGCACATACAAACTAACAAAACAGCACGACATCCATCATACAGTAAGCAGCCAACGTACAGAAAAGACGAAATGCAAGCATGATGCACACGATCAAAGCTGTTAAAGTGAACATAGTGACATGGATGCAACCTTCAATGACATCGACGACACTATGGCACACATCCTGACTGCCATATATCCAATACCATATATCCAATAGTCTCACTAATATGTTAGATAATGGAGGCTCGCCATATTACTCAATATAACGAATGCAGATATGACATCAATGGCATCTATGGTATTGGATATGTGACAGGCGTAAGTATGCAGCTTGTGAACGTTCACCTACACTGCACATGGCATTGGGGAATGCTTCTGAGCTGCAAATTTCTGGGTGCAGCTCTGACATGGATCTATAACCTAACACATATCTGTCGTATATTCCCCAAATCCGTGTAAACAGTGCAATATTTTCATGTAATCTGTAAACTTGCACATAAAATTTGTCTGCTTGTTTCCAACAAACTGTACTTAGGGAATGGCGACACACATTTACAGTGCAAATTCACTGCTTGCAGGCCCAGTGCTTCTCTTTCAAACCCTTGTTAATTTTCAGGCAATTTTCGCACAATCCAAGAGGCCCTTTATTGAAATTCCACTTCCAAAGGTTGTCATAATTCAGATTCATACCAATTAATAATTTGAATATTGTTTCATTCATACACACCAAGTGGTTGTTTAATCATATAACTTTCGCACTTCAAATGTACAGTCAATGAACAATTTTTCAGATGTGCCTGATGATTCACACCTCTGCAGCACTGCAATGCACCCCCCCCCCCACACACACACGGGATGCCTAAGGTTCAGACACTGAAACCCTTTCACTACCTGATTACTCGAAGTTTGTGGCATTGCAAGTGCGAGCCAATACCAGCATTACCAGCATCTGATCAAACCAGCATCTCATCAAAGCTGTAACTGGCTCCCAAAAGTCAGCTTCACCACAACACATGGTTGCTATGCAGACAAGTAGACAAAGTGTGTTGCAGTGAAGCATACTAACAGTGGAAAGGAACCATTGTGTAGCTCAGGGGTTCTCAAAGTGGGTTCCGTGGAACCTAAGGGTTCTGCAGGCCCCTGCTCCGGGTTCCGCGAGCCACTGATAAATTTTCCCTGGTTCCACGCGTCGCCAACTCAACTCACCTAGATGGCGATCCCGAGGTGTGATCGATCTAGGGAACCTCCATTATTCACGGCTCACTTAGCAGTGAAGATGCTGAAGTGGAAAATGAGTTTCTAGAACCGCTGGCTAACACTGCCCTTAAAAAGAAATTTGGCTGCCAAAGTGTTGTTGCCTTTTGGATGGAGGCTACTACTTTATTCCCACATCTGTTTTAATAAGGCAGTGGACATGCTGCAGCCTTTTGCAACAGCATATGCATGTGAGCAGGCATTCTCGGCACTAGCCTATTTGAAAAATAAGCACTGGAATCGACTGAATCCAGCAGCCGACATGTGGTTGGCAATGAGTGTGGCTGAGCCTCGGATAGATTTGTTGGTACAAAGAAAGTGAGTTAAGTTGCATGTTGGTGAATAAACATTTTATATGCCCTTGCTTTTGAATTTATTGAAAATAAAAATGAAAAATGCTTGCCGGGAGGGGCGGAGGGTTCCTTGGCGCCAACATGCTTGAGAACCCCTGGTGTAGCTTAATTATACACACAAGCACCCACTCCTTTCTGTCACAGTATGAGCAATGAGATGCCTGATAAGTGTACTGACAGGTCTTCAGAGCTACCTCAGGTAAGGCTTTTGTAAATCAATCCCTTGAAGACTTAACCCTTTTACTGTCGGGTTTTTCTGGCCGTGACGCATCCCCGCAGTCAGCTTGGTTTCGACAACATTAGAGAACGAGCATAGCTAATTATTTGATTATGATTATGATGCAAAATAGCAGAACAGTCTGGAACATGAGGCCGCAACCGGACAGCCTGCAGTGAACGAGTAAAAGCAGCAATTGAGTCGTGTTTCGTTTATTGGAGAGGCAACAGCATGTGCCCCTGAACTGTGTGACATAGCAGATATGTTAACAGAATAAGAATTAAAAAAAAAACCGTGAAAATCTGCAGCAGATGGCAAAACAACCCTCGCACCCACAGTCGCACCGTGTGCCGCTTGGTCACTCAGCCCGAGAAAGTAGCACACACAGAGTGACCATGACTCTCAGTAAAGAAGGGTGGGCACAGACGCTTCGTACATAGAGTTATTATGTCTCTATGCTCTTGAATATACACACTAACATAGCAAATACGAGCTTCTAGAAAGATTCAACTGGTGGTGCTAGCAGCCAAGACAAGCCAGCTTTGCACTTTAGTGCAAACTTTCTGAACACACGATAAGGAATGTACCAGAACGTCAGTGACAGCGATAGGGTTAAAAAGAAATATGCATAATTTTCTTTCTTTTTTACAACCTTTTTCGTTAAAATGATTCAGCGGTTTCTAAGAGTTGACTGTACTTAAATAGGGGAAGCCAAGTAGATCTTGAGGCACATATTTTTCCGAAACACTCCAAGCAAAGTGAGGTTTTGTACAACACTAGTCAAACCTTGTCACAACAAATTTGACATGACACAGTGACAGCTTTGTTATATCCAACAATTCATCATAAGCATACTAACATAAGACTCATAAACATACACAAACGTAAGACATTTAATAGCAATACCACTTTCGTTTAATTCACTATAACTGATAATTCGTTACGTCGAGGTTCAACCACTAGCAGAGCGACACTCACGCCCAGGTCTCGGCTCCAGACAACCGAGTGCGACAGGGTGTCCCACAGGTGCACCTGGCAGTCGTAGCCGCCCGTCACAAACTGGTTCTGCGTTGGATGCACCGCCAGCGCCCAGATCTCCTCTGTGTGGCCCTGAAGAGAGCAAGGATCGTCAGTACAATTTGTGAGCGGGCCAGAAATGGCTCTGATGCACAACGTGTTGTTTTTGTAGTGGCCTATGTACATGCCCCATGTCAGGACACACAAACAGATTGTACAATTCTCAAGCTAAACGTGAAGTTACAGACGTTTTTTTGTCGCGCTATTTATGGAATTTTCTGAAGCACTGTCTAGTTAGGGTGGCAAAAATATTCCCTGTGGGAATGCCACAACATATCTGAGTAGGGCAAGATAACAGAGTTTTCCATACGCACCGATTAAGCTTTGATTAAACCAACTTCAATTATACATCAATACCCCACAGGTATCATATTAAAAGCAAAACGGCTTTGGTGTTTTGTTAGTTGGCACAAGCTGGAGCACAGTGCCTCAAGAAAACCAGAAAGTAAGACTGATACCTAACAAAACACCAATGGTGCACCAGTGAATTCCACCACTTGGGTTGCACCATACACCACGACAACTTGAGTTGTTGGGCATCTGTACTTCGGCACATTACATGGGGTGCGCAAAAGTTCTCGGCCAATTTCTCTGTTTCGAACATGTGCCACTGGATATTATATGCCCAAGTGAATACAGAAAGAGACATGATATGAAAGAATTTGGCAATGGAAAAATGAAGAACTTAGCAAGAGGAGATAAAAGAGAAAATGTTTGCAATAAAGGCAACTGAGTACAGAAAATTGAGGGTAATGAACAGAATGCCACCAGAGCATGCGCTGAACAAGGAGCTCCGAGATGCACAGATAAGCAATTCCATAAGGTTGCTACGTGAGCCTGCTGGTACACCATTAGTACGTACTGTGCTGTGCATAGAATACGTGTTTTGCAAGTTTATGCACTGTGTGTATCGCTGTTCTCTCCTGCGTCAGTGTACTTTTGTGTGTAACGCAGTGCATACAGACAAGTGAATTTGGCAATACAGGGTGTAACCGTATTGCTTGAATGCTAAAAATGTTATTGTCAAAGTTCAATGTTAGATACGTTTTGCCAATACTTTTTTTTACACTGCCGCGGAAGTTCAGAGACCCCACCCACCTGCACCACAGTGGAGAAGTTGAGGCTGAAAGTCCCTTGGAGGATCGAGTTGCGGGTAGTCCCAATGAGCAGCATGCTGCCTTTACCCTGGGCAAGGGTTCGAATACCACCGGCCATGTCTGGAAGCTGCAGAAAAGAAAGCAAAGCATGATTAAACAGCACACGAGCACAAGGTAAGCATCAGCTCACAACGATCAACCCACGAAGTGGTCACCCCATGAAGCTAAGAAGATCGCAAGGTGCAGTTGTCCAAAACGAAATACTCTTTGGCAATTCTATTTCCAGCACCATAACACTAAATTAAAGCAAAACTGTGCGGCACAGGGCACTTGCTGTGAACAGCACAATATTGCTTTAAAATCGCAAGCCAATCACCAATCTAATGGTCTGGCAAATCTGCTTTCACCAACCCATAACCATACATTTTCATTCTTTTTTTTCTTGATGTGCATTTTTCTTCTGTCATATTTAGTAATTATGTCTTGTAGCTATATGCATATACTAGTAGTTATTTAGTGCAGTTCTTTAGCTATTTCAATACTTACCACTTATGTGTAACACTTTAGTTCATGCTCTTTTTTTTTTAACACTGTACAATGCTGCTGATTATTATCTTTTTCGTCTTGTACCCATCACTAGCCACTTCCAGGCTGTCGGCAAAAATACCTCTGTCCAAAGCCTTCAGCTATATTATTATGCTGTAAAGTTCCCTTTTGATTTGATCTTATTACAAAATAACCTCAATGCATTATCATTTCAAGGCATTCCAACTTTGCATTACATCTGCACCGACCCTTTCCTTTCTGCTTAAACCTAGGGATGTGCGAATATTCAAAATTTCGAATAATTTTCTAATGGCATCTGCTATTCGACTCGATTCGCACTGAACTTTTACTATTCAAACTATTCGAAGTTGGTAATTAAAGGAAAAAATACACTATGTCTCGTGACAAGTTGCCCATTAGCGCAAGTAGTGCACTTCGTGGCATAACACCCGTGTACTGCGGTGAAGCTAACACTCGCGTACTGTGGCGAAGCTAACATCTGTGTACTGCGGCGAAGTTAGACCAGCTTTCTGTTGCACAATTCTGTTTGTTCTTCAGGACTTTGGAATGACACTGCGGTAATGTAATAGTCATGCAATAAATTCTTTGCCCATCTTTAACAGTACATTTCTGCATAGTATTATTCAAAAACTATTCGAAAATTATTCGATAAATATTCGATTCAAGTGGCACTTGAATATAAATATTCGAATTCGCTTCGCACTCGAAATTTCGCTATTCGCGCAGCTCTACTTAAAACCAAACAGCACTGCACCAGCCAATGAACACCTCACCTTGGCCTCCTGACCCGTCCTCGTGAGGCTGGAGTCCCACTGCACCACCTTGCGGTCTTTCGCACCACCCGTGACTATCGTGCCATCCTTCATGGCACAGATCGAGAACAGTGGACCGTCATGGGCACCCACAACAGTCCGGCACACCTTGTTGGAGCCTGCACCACACCATGGAGTTGTGCATCGTGTCATGATCTATCACAGCGTTTTCATTCAATTTTGTACGTGCACTTCTAGTAGCTGTTGCGAGAGTTCATCTGTTATATTTCCATACTCATTTACACTAATGTAACACAGTCCTGTAGGTGGACTGCACAGAAATAACTACAGATGTGTCAGAAAACGGGAGAAAAGCACACGTAATGCAACTTGACTGCACAAACGACAACAGAAGCTCAGCCACAAGAATGAAAGTAAGTTGCAAAGGACTAGTGACAAGCAATGGTGTAGCCAGAGGCGTTGTGTCAGCGTCAAATCCCCCCCTTCTCCCCCCAAAAATACTTCTGGCTACGCCACTGGTGACTTGGTGACAAAAGCAGCTAAAGTAACAAACAGTAACCTAACTACATGTTGCTTCTGTCCTGGAGTCAATTGAATGAGAAATTAAAAAAAAAAGCAAAATATGTCACATTTTCATGTGCATGACACTTGTGAAAATGTGTGAAATGTAAGCATGAAGCTGAACTACAATGCGTACACATCACTGCAGAGCACAGTGGAAATGCGAGCACTAATTGTACTTTCAGGTGCAGTTACAGGGTAGCGCAGAGCGCACGAATGTCACATGCAATGCTCACTCCACATTCATTCACTCTCCTTCGATCAGCGATTGAGTTTTCCACTTTCTTCCAGAAGGGATACTTGGGTTAGCAGTTGGTGGAAATTCATTTTGCAAGAACAGCAGCGAAACAAGACAAGGACAAAGAAAGAACATGACAATACAGCAGCCCTGTCATGTTCTTTGTCCTTGTCTTGTTCTGCTCTTGCAAAAAGAATTTCCACCTACTCCTCGTAATGTCACTGCTCATGATGTATGTCATTGGAAGCAACACCTTGAAGGTTCACAAATACTTTGTGCTTTGGACTTCAGTCTTCCTGCAGACTAATTAGGTACCGCCTAGGGACACCTTTTATGATACTCGCTCCCGAAACAACGTCAAGTACACTTGGGCCATGGTTATCTTTGGCACAGTGTTGACCACAAGTGTATTACAGAGCCCTTTCTGGTTGAATGAAGCTATCACTCAGGTAAAGCATGGCATCGGCACGACGCCCTTGCCTGGAATAACTTGAACAACTTACACATTTACTTTGGCAACTGCGTGTGAGGAAATGAGCGCTCACCCCTTTGCCAGACCATGATGTTGCCATTGGAGTCGCCGGTGAGCAGCTCACCAAGCTCCGTGAAGGTCATGCAGAGCACGTACTTGGGCTTGTTGCTCTTCTGCAAAATAATGACAAGCATTTGTCACGAATATTGTTAAGGATTGACAAGAACTGTTACGAATAGCAGCATGTGGTGGCTCCCTAGACTGTTTTTTTTATACTTGTTGTTAGAAGAGTCTTTCAAGTTTTAAAGAGAACAGGTAACAAACTTTCTTACTGTGCAAAAATGCCAGTGATCATTTCAACTCAACTATGTTTATTTTCCTTAAAACTACCATCACTCAACATAACGTGAAGCCGACGAGATGCAAAGAATAACCGAAGTGAATCATAGGAAAATGAACATTCACAAATCGAGTATGCCTGAGCAAGTGTAAAGACAGCGTCAACTAGAATTACGATAAAGTGTTATCGCCAGTCACAAGACTATAACAAGCCGATGTTTTTGGCATGCATAGTTAGCAACTTGCACTGCCTCCTTTTTGTCTGGCACATTAGTTTACTGCTGATGCTGTCATTTAAAAAACGACAATTTTGCACAGGATGTAAGATTTAATCCTACTATAACTAGGCCAGAGGCAACTGCACTTAATCAGATGAAAAGAAACGTGCCTGAATTAACACCGCAAATATGTTACTTAAAAGGGAGTACTGACACAAATTTCTGATATTCTCGTATTGTTGCTGTAAATGAAAGCACTGGCATGGAGAGCCCCAAAAAGAGCACCATGGTGCCTCGCAACACAATAAATATATTTTTAATAAGGCTCCCTTTAAAGCCCACTTTCGGTTTCGATTTCGAGGGGGCCGTTTCCTAGTGACGTGTCAACATAGTCGGACGTACGTCTAAGTCACGTAGGGACAGCAATTCGTGATGGTGTCGCTGAAACTCTGTCGTTTGTGGTCAATTTTGTGGGGCCCGCAAACAACGACAATTTTGTCCAGCGACTCTCACAGCGATTTCAGCGATTTTTAAGAGACTGCTCATACGTCATTGTAGTGTCCATGGCGCTGGGGCTGGCTTGCAGTGCTGGGCGACGAAAACTTTAAAACCAAACTAAAATATTTTGTACGTGTTTCCTGGCTTCTGTGTGTGGAGGGCATTAACAATACATGGCTGGAAAATGAAAAATGTATATTTTGCGCCGCCGCAAAATCGTGTCAGTACTTCTTGAAGCTCAGTTGGTGGCCAAACTTTTGAAGCAGTAGCCTCCCACATGTATTCTTGCTGAAAGCGGACAAAATTAAAGGCAGATGACAATTGGACTGGTTAGCTCTTACCTCGCCAGTATACTGCAACATTTGTGAATAAATGACACAGGCCAAAGAGTTTAAGATGATGTAGACCAAGCATCTCTGTTTGCTTCCTTCTGACTTAGCACATTCTGAATTCCTGCAGAGGCAGCAATCAGTTGCTATGATGTCCGTAATGTGTAGCTATCTATGATATTTCACGTCAGCTTCTATCCCCTGACAGCATTCCACACAAGATCCGACTATTATGCCAACCGCTTCTTAATAGCACACCAAACTTACCACCAGGTACCTGCTTGTGACGGTAGTATCGCCACTGCCGGGGCCATCCTTCTGTCGTGATTGACAGCAGCAGTGAAGGACAGAGGAAGGACAGGGTAGGGACACAGCAGGAGAGGAAGGCGTGCGTGCAGGACAGGATGTGACGTGACCATGCAAGGACAACAACCACCGGGGGGAAGTGCACAGGAATTTACACAGGACAACATCGACCAGGGTGCAAGCGTCAAGTTGTAGAGAGCTGAATGCCTTGTCTGTGGGGGGGCAACAACTTCAACACCCTCTCATCATGTTTACTAAAGTATTCTTCACGCATCTATCTGTTCAAAGCGACTGGGCCATGTGGTTGAAATCATGGGAACACATTTTGCCACAAATATAGAAAGAAACAAAGTTTTACAAAGAAAGAAAGAGGAAGTGGAATGTCTGGCACCAAGCTTCAGCTTATTTTGTTTTTGCAGCGGAACTCTTGGAGGTTTATCATATAAAAAAGAGAGGCACGAGTTGTACTAGTCTGTTTTGCCCTTTGAAAATGAGACGCAGCTGTAATTTCTTTTGACGACACTGGTGCGTGCATGCATATTTGTTGTCAATCTCGGCTCTGCTCCAAGGATGAAATCAGTTGAACTTTAGCATCCAACGTTCCACTTCCTCTTTCTTTCTAATTCGATGTTTTTTCCATTTTTATGCTAGTTCATGTTTTCATGTGTTTTAAATAGTGCAAAGCGTTTAATAATGATTATTTGACGACTTGCGAGATCAAAATGCCAGTGCAAGTGTCATACGTGAACATGGATTAGCATCACCGTGTGATGTTCCTAGGCATTCCTGCACATTGTGGCTCACACATTAGGCCCATAGCCATCCAAGAATAAAGTTGTCATGACTGCAAAAACTCCCAATTAGGAAAGAATGACTGACGTAATAAACTCGGCAGATATCTATGCTCTGAAAAGAAAGCCTGCAGGCTTTCATGTCGCATCACAGCTTCACTTGGCAGCAGAACACCAAATGTGTGCCTTCTTTGATGTTCATAATTTTTCATCTTTGACAGTCTCCCCATAGTGCAGGCATACTCAGGTTGTAAGCCAACTGAACTTATTTTCAGCAGCTGAAATGTAAAGTAAACCATTTCTGCTAATATAACCTGGACAGAGTAATTAGCAAGTATTTTTGTTCTGTTGCACAATTATACATAACAAGGGTTGTAGAGTCTACTTACCTGGCCACATTTATAAAGTGCAAGTACCTTGATCTTGGTCAGTGATAATATTCTTTGCTAAGACATGTAAAGCTTTCTAGAAGTGCCACACGTAATTCACAGACTTAACAAAGAAGATTGGACAAACTAGCTGCTTCATTTGGCTTACAGTCAGCAAATCATGCACTTGCTTTCTCCCAGCCATTTTGAGTGAGGGTAGCATCAGTGTGCTTATTACCCCTCAAAATGGCCATGGTCCTATGTGAATAAAAAGCTAATAATGTGACCATGATGTAAACATGAACGCAGTACAGTGAAATGAGTTTACGTTCATTTATCTGAGACACAGCTAAACTTCAACGCAATGAACATGGATATAACTAACCATCAGACAGAGTAAAAATAGGTCTAAAATGTTTCTTACCAAGATTTGAAAGTACCGATGTGTGCTTACGAGTACATAGTGAATTAATGATGGCATTTTTAGGCCGTACACCACTTTCTCACAACAAGTTTTAACTTTGTAAGAAACATGAATGCTTACAGTAATCAAGAACACATAGACAAAAGAACATTTAATAGTTAATATGAGGGCAGCCTCGTAACTTACATTCATTCTTTAATAGCTTTTTTGAAGTGCACTATGCGTGCAATAACCATTTCTTTTGCATGAACATCATAAGACACGTAGGCACACCCTTTAAAATTTGCACAGTTGGATGCTTCTATTTTGCAAGTGTGACTCCAACTACACCTACAAACAGTTTTGCTTCCATGTAGGTAGTCTTTTATTCGGTAGAGTAAGCCTGGTTCTCTACGTACACGTATTTCTGACGAGCAAGACTTGCAGCAAAAGCTTTTTTACTGGTACAGCCACCTCCAGTTTCCAAATCAGGTAATTGACAGCATGCAAGCACACCCCAAAGATCATCGAAAAGATATCGAAAAGACAGTGAAAAGACAGTGACAGACATTTTCAAGATCACTGAAAAGACACTGCCGATTCCCAACAGCACGCGCACTCGACAAAGGGGGTGCCAGTATTGGCAATTATAAGTACCTCGAAGATTCCAAGCTTCTTGGCGAGCGTGCCCCCTTCCATGTCCCAGAAGTGGATGTGGCCCTTGCCAAGTGTCACCAGGGTGTGCCGATCCATCGGGTGAAACTCCACGGCCAGAACTGCATCTGAGGCACTCTGCAAACAAAAAAATTCATGAGATCACTACCACGCCCCCAAACCGAGAATAAAACAGGTGATTGACCGAGAAGCCTGTTTTTCTTGGGCATAACCATGTATATAAAGACAACAGATAATGAAGCCATGGGAAAATATGGGAGACATTATTTTTTTAGGCTTTAACTGAATGTTAGTACAGTAGAACCCCGCTGATACGATTTTCACAGGACCATAAAATATAAACGTATGAGCTGGGAAACGTAAGAGCCAAGAAATGGGAAAGATGAGAGAAGTGGTGATCGGCACACAATTTTATTCCAGCGCTAGCGCTTTCAGTGTACGCATCGGCACACTCGGCTACGATTTCGTCGACAGAGAAAACCTCGGACGTGACAATGGCGTCATCGATGGAAACGTAATCATTGTACGCGATTGCGTCACCAACAGTTTGCATCGCTGTGCCATAATATAGATGGCGGTAGATGGAAACGTAACTGGTGTCGCCCAGTGTCCAGCTGATCCTACAGTCAAGCCAAGTCAAGCTACGTGAAAAGTCAATATTTCCGTCGGCAGTGGCGGCTTAGAATGCTGATTCGCGACGTAACATGCGGGAACATTCCCACATTGCGACGTAACAGCAGGGTTCCTAATGCATAGAATCCTATGGGAGCTACGCCGGGACCAGCCAAAAACGATGTAACAGCCAGGAAAACACAGCAGCCGGGAACGTAACAGCGGGGTTCTACTGTAATTATGAAATATTAAAAAAATAAAAGTGGATAAAAGAACAATTTGCCACCACCGTGATAAACGAACTCACAATCTATGCACAGCACGTGCAGTGCTCTGCCATTTGTGTAACAGCAGTGGTTTTGCCCCCTGTCCAGGTTGTTGGAATTGCATAACCCTGGCAGCATTCGATACACTTGTGGCCATGGCATGTGATGTCCCTTCTGCTTGATGGTGTCGTATACCGTACATCCCTTATGCAGCATCAACTTTGCAGCGTTGCTGCGCCTGCTACGACTGTGGGTGCACAGCGCACTATACTCCCCTTGTCCTTGGACAGTGTGCTCATGCACTGCAGCCATAGATACATGACTACAGTACAACCTCGTTATAACGAAGTTGAAGGGGGAGCCATAATTACTTCGTGATAACCATTAGTTCATTATAGCCAATATCCATGTCATCTATAGGAATTTCAAGAGGAACTGTGATTGCTTCGTTATAACGAGGTTCTACTGTACTAGCGCCAAGAGTTTATAAGACATGGAACTCTTGAAAAGGGTGAGCATCTCTGCTGCATTGCAAGGTTCAGACAACGTGCTCCTCCACTGCTTTTCTGGTGAGTGGAGAACAGCAGCCACCATAGCTTAATAACCGTGCACTGCATGTGTAATGCGAAGTGGAGGGTTCAATTCCCAGCGGTGGCAAGACCTTTCTGTACCATTTTCTTTCATTTCATAATTAACATGCCTCAGTAAAAGCTGCAACTAGGATCCCCTATGCTTTGCTCGACTTTATTACCTGCACCTTCCTTATAAATATCCGTATGCATTGTTATTTTCACATTCGTGACAGAGTGAAGAGTACAGTCATTTTCACCTTTATGACAGAGTACAAGGAGAGAGCAGAGTGGGTCAGAGAACAAACGCGGGTTAATGACATCCCAGTAGAAATAGAGAAGTGACAGGCGGCGGCAGAAAATTAGGTGATCAGATTAGATCAAAAAGGTTGCAGGGACAATGCAGTTTCAGTCAGCATAGGGCCGGGACAATTGGAGATCTATGGGAGAGGCCTTTGCCCAGCAGTGGGTGTAGAAGGGCTGATAATGATGATGAAGGTCAAACACAGCTACAATGAACATAGCTAGCATATACAACAAATGAGATTGCAGGGAAGTGGCCAGAACAAATAGATCGTAATTAGAAAGTCGCCCGTACCTTTGTCTCTGTAATCTTGACGCCTTTCTCTCCTCGCTGCCAGTCCCAGAGGGAGATGGTGTGTTCGCTCGAGTCGTCCACTGCACACAAGATGGAGCCACCGTCCTGCAAAGAGCGGGGGAGGTTAGCTGTGCTATGCAACTTAGTTAACTTATGAAAGATGCAAAGACGCAATGATGGACAGGCAACAGTGGGTGACATGTCAGACTCTCTGCAACTTTCCACCCACGTATCTAATGCTCTCAGAAAGGTCAAGTTCTTTATTGCATGAACCTGTGCACACCAAAATAAAGAATATTCAGGCCGTGATAACGGCAAGCACAGTGAGTTGCCAAAATATGATCTACAAATGTGCCACTTTGGCTTTTTTGTTAGGTGAAAAATTGTGCACTATTTCCGGCACAACTGATGATGCTCACATAAATTCTAGAATGTGTGCCACTATTTTTATTGTGCAAGCAATCTGATTAGAATGGGCAATGATGTTCTAGAAGCTTCCGATACATAATGGACATAATTTCATTTGTTTACCTAGAGGAAAAAATTCCTAGGAGTCCCTTACATGTTTGCCTATGGAGCAGTAAAAATGAAATCTTCTGACACCGCCCCTCATCCGAAGCTCAGCAGAGGTCAGTCAGTTACTCTACGAATGTTGCAGACGGGCTCTTTCCCGTCCCAGGGCTTCCTCAGTAAGCTATACTCGGACGTGGACCCTGGCTGTCCCGACTGCAGTGAAACTTTTTGTTCTATGGCTCACATGCTCTGGCGATGTCCCGCGTTGCCTAACGACGTTCCCTCCAGCGAAGCTGAATGGGAGGAGGCCATCACAAGCACGGTGCTCCAAAAGCAAGCCAGGCTATCCAGAGGCCCACGAAAGGGCGGAGCGTCATGGCGTTCTTTCCTCCACGTGGGTGCGGCCAGCGGTTACAACGGCCTCACCGCTAGGGAGTCCTTACGTAGCTCCTCAGGATTAATTAAAGTTCATTGTCTGTCTGTCTGACACCGCCTAGTGAAGACACCTTTGCAAATCTGCTTTTGGACCCCCAACCACGTGTGGTGAATGTCCAATTAATGTATGGTCCACACCCATATATAGCAATGACCTTGAGAAAACAATGTAATTAAAGATTGAGCAATTATATACTTTGTAATCACTCTGACAACTATTATATACACCTTTACAATGCCTAGTCATGCTACGGCAGGTTTATAGGCTTTGTACGGTCATGTGACATTTTCCGTACCACCCGCAATGATGCCAGGTTTTCGACAAAGTAATTTCCAGCCCTTTCAAGGTCACATCCACATGAGACATATAAGGCTCGCACCTTAAAACTCCACAGAAGTACACACAGGTTCACAAAAAACCCACAGGTTCACGAAAAATAACACCACACTGAACAGCTCCTTATGAGGCACGGGCCGCGAAACAAACGCGCTCACCATTTTGGAGAATGCAATGCAGCTGACCGCTCGCTCAAAGTCGCCAACTCCAATGACGTGCAACGTGTTGAGGCTGACGGAGTCCCATATCCTGACGTGAGGCTGGAACAGGGAGCACGCACAGGGACCGCACGTGGAGTGCGCACCAATGTGCTGTCGTCAGAACGAGGTATAGCGGCATGCCACGTTTGCAAAGTTGCAGCAAGAAAGGACGGCAAGAAAGCCAAAACTGTCGTGAGAGGATGCTCAAGCCCGATTTTAACCAGAGCTGGGCTCAATTTGTCCAATTAATATTTGCCGATCATGCCAGTGGCTCAAATACAGAACTGACTGTTCTGCATGACAACATATGAAAGCACAAAAAAAAAAAAAATCGTACACTCGCCAATCCATTACTCTTCAATTTCAGACCAAATACATACTATATCGCAGAACGGCAAGTGATGTGTTATTCAGTTTATTAGTCAAGGATGCAGAAATCAAGCGTAAAGCATCGGAGGAACTATATTTATTTTTTAGGATTGCGGACTTTGCAGGCACACGTGTTAAGTTTGTGAAATGACCTTGCTGTGAATTTTTGTCATTCATTCCTTGCACAAGAAGCTCATTGATACTCTTAAAGAATTCAGCATAAGGCTGTACATTACATAAGGAAATTCTTTAACTGAGTTCATGAAGGTCTGTTGCTACTATGAGTTGTTCATATCATCTCTGCAACAATATATAATGGCTTTCTGATGCTGCAATACTCAGAATGGCATTAAAAAAGGATCTTAAACAAGGCATTTCAATCACTGGCAGCATAATTACCTTTCTCTGAATATGAATGTGCCTTTGATTCCATCAGAAGTAACTTTTGTCACATAAAAATTTTCTCCTTCCCATTTATATATTTCGATGTCAAAAATTTATGGAGAGTAAGCTCCAGAAAAGATTGAGACCACAATACATTTAGTGCCAGCAGCCACAAGAACAGTATGAAAGAATGCAGTATGCATATTGCAATGCAGCTTTTTCTTGAATTCCATGCCCCATAAGGTTCTGACACCAATAATTACCCGTCTGCAATCATCTGCAGTCGTCACAGTACTTGAGCATCCCCTCCGAGCAAAACAACAAACACGATTTGCTGGACAGCAACAAGTGCAAAGCCACTGCAGCAAAAAGCATCAGCAAGGCAGGACACAGGAGTGCTTGCACACACAAGGCGCACTACTCCAGGGCAGTGGTCTCAAACTCATGTCGAGGGTCAAGTCTTTAATAAGTGAGAACGTAAAGTACTGCCGAAACTGCACTGCTAAAGCAGCAGTGCAAAATGATGCATAGGACTCAAAAAATAATAGAAGCACAGCCTGTCCCTCTGAGAGTAGTGAATCCTGAATTTCTCAGAGTGCACCACCACTTCTGAGCTTTATGAAAGGTCCATGGATTGTGCGCATAAAACAGCACTAACGCACAATGTTAGGCTTAGCAATGACATCCTGAGAACAATGGAGGAATACTACAAAAATTATGGCACATGGTGTACATACCTCATCATTCTCCGCTGCTCTTACACTCCGTTAAAAAATAACCACAACACCATACGTTAGTTCTATAATTTCATCTATGCTTTGCGTGCACTGTAATGTTAGCAAAAGGCTCAAGAATGGTTCCACAACCAGCTTTGTTAAGCTGCAATTAATCTCTGCTAGACTGAGTACCTCAGCAGGTAACACAGAAAAAAAAACAGACAGAACAACAAGCTTCACAAACATGTTAAACTTGTATGCCATTGCAACGAACAGGAACTGCATGTGCAAAAAACCGAAAGCTGTAGGACCACTAAACATGAAGCATATTGTAGTTAAGCATTCAGAATGGCAGTGTGCTCCAGCATATTTTGAGGTGTTGGGAGCTGGTTAAGATGTTAACGACAACGTGAATAATTTGTTTGAGACCGCTGCCCTGGTGGCCAGCCTACAAGCTGCCACGTGCCACATGACACAGGGTGGCTCTACAACTACATGCTAGGCAGGGAAGCCAGCAACAGAAGAAGGACCAACTGTCATCGATGCTGCATATACATATTATAGTAATGGACTAACTGGGATTACGATTAGAATGAGTGAGAAATAAGCAATCTGCCCACACACTGTTTGCACTAGTTGAACATCTGACATCCTTAGGAAGAAAAATAAAGCTCAGAGTGCATTATTACATTACCGCAATTTAATATACATTGTTTAAGGAGTGCTCACTTCATCCATTTGTTTGAGAAAAAAGTCAATCCTACACTGTAAAAATACGCTTTCAAAAAGAAAACAGCTGCGCGTGACAGCTAAGACTTAGCGTTCCAATATAAAATGTACGCTTCATTCCACAAGAACATGGAGAGACCAACTGTCACACTCTCAAATTTGGATGTCTCTGGGCACATGATGAAACAAAAGTAAGGAACAATTATTCTGTAGAATGAAATCAACTCTAGCCACAATCATTTTGGAGAAATCATTAGTTTACGATGACAAGGGGAAAGTGGGTGTGTCTTACATTAATCAGGGTGAATTTGAATTTTTCTGCTGTCACAGTTTAATTTGTAAGTGGCATGCACTTTCAACTGCTGCTGCCATGTGTGGGTGCCCGGACTAAGTAAAGCTGTTTGCATGGCTTGTCTTTCTTGCACAGCAGACCTTCCACCTTACTACCTGGTCAATAAAATTTCATTTCTATGCTAGCGCACCTACAAGTGCTGTACTAATAGTGCCTCACTAAACTTGCACCGCAGCCAGTGCGAGCAATTTACTAATTATTGTGAAGGCTAAAACCTGGTTACAGTAGAACCTCATTATAACGAAACCAGATATAACGAACTATCGGATATAACGAAGCAATCGCAATTCCCCTTGAAATTCCTATAGATGAAATTGATATTGGTTATAATGAACTATTGGTTAAAACGAAATAATTACCACTCCCCCGTCGACTTCGTTATAACGAGGTTTTACTGTATTCACTGAATCAACTGCACTTGTTCAACCAGCCCAAAGCACTTTCGTTTTGTACTGAGGTTAGTTCTACAATGACCAACATGTAATAATTTTGTTCACCATACAAAGAATAATGTCACCAATGCCCAAGCACAGCCATACCAGACCGGCCCACATGGGACGGTCTCGACTGCATCAAAGTCTGAGGTTATGCAGCACAATGTAGTTAGCCCTAGGGCAGAGAGACGTCCACTACAGGAAACAGCACGACCACGAGACAAAAAGCACGCCACTAGATCACATGTACACACACACATACACACACGCACATAAATGTACATTCAGCCAAACACCAGGTGTGCAGGAAAACCATGCGCCCCTCCCATTTACGACGAAGTGGCACTTCTCTAAAAGACGGATGTGCTAATTTGTAGCACACTGTCGCCATGTAAACAGAAGGTGTTTGAAAATAGTGTTTAATGCCATCTGCAAGTGGATTTTTACTGCAGTGCTAGGTGTTACATGTAAACAATTAGGTAAAACATAGTTCCTATATCTGAGACTGACAAGCCTGCAATACCTGCTGCATACATATTTTCAAGGATTGTGTATGTCCAGAAATCAGTTTCCCAGAAATCAGTTTTGCAGAATTAAAAACTGTAGCGACATTTGAGAATCAGTACAGATACATTTTAGGATTGCATATTGAAGCAAAGAATAGGTATACTAGTGGACCCAGTACTAGTGGGCTCAGACAATGGTGGGTTCGGCCCTGATAGGTCTAGATGTAGTGGCTTCAGTGGTCGCGCACATGAAGTCCGTGCCCTGCCTTGACTGTCACTGCTGTGCTGCTCTGAGTGCCATCTAGTAAACACTGTTGTGATCGCTGGAGAGTATGTTTGTTAGACCTCTTTCTAGCAGAACACCTTTCCAACACGTGCTCTAGCTTCCAGGAACCAAGAGTAATTTCAATGTTCAATAAGTTTCTCCACAATTAGCACTTAGCATAGCTCTGTAACCAATTTAAAGAGAGATCATGCTGACTGCACGTTCACTGCTCGTGAGAGGGCAGAGTTAATGCCTAAGGATTTCCAAAATAACAGCT
Organism: Hyalomma asiaticum; assembly: GCA_013339685.2. NCBI lineage: Eukaryota > Metazoa > Arthropoda > Arachnida > Ixodida > Ixodidae > Hyalomma > Hyalomma asiaticum. Next base: position 48,333,778 of record CM023487.1, on the reverse strand, counting down.
TTTTTTTTTTTCTACAGGTATAATGCCTAACGATTTCCAAAATGACAGCTTATATTCCCTACAGGAAAGCAAAGTGTCCCCTCACGTCAAAGCACCAATTCAAGTATGGGAAGAAAAAAGAAATTGTATTTCAATAAGGAAGTGCCCACAGAGAAACACTCTCTCACTGACTGAGACATTTAAACATAAGCAACATCCTCTGTGAGAGAAGTACACTACTATGTCTTTTTTTAAACTCTGGTCAGCACAGTGCACCAGGTATTCCTACCTTCATTATGTTTCATCCCAACTAGACTGGCTTCCATCAAACCTTAAACTTCAGTACACCTCTAGCAGAATTTTATAAAATATGAGAGAATTGAACTAGTAAAGCATTTTTCTTTTACAGCAAGACCATGCCAATTAAAACTGGAATGCAAGCAACACGTAGTGGTATCTAAAACTCGGATCACGCAGCCCTAGCTATGCATATTCAAATTCTGAACTGCAAATAAAAGCTATGACAGAGTTCAGTGTTTTTCTCAATGCCGCAGCCCACAAACTTTTAAGGCTACATGCATCTTCTCTTCCACAATGCATTCCCCCGTCTGAAAAGGCAATGTGTAAGCATACAATTCATTATAAAGCAACAATGAGAAAGAAAGATAGCAAGAAAGAAACATCACTTCAAAATTCCGATTCATGCATGCAGAATGATAAGGTGCATATCAGATAAACGAACTCAACAACCAGACATGCTCCACCTCATGCACTCAACTACGCCTCGGCAAGATATCAGTGCGCAGGCTACGGCAGTAAAGAAAAGGGTGATGCAGGGGGGGCGTAAAAGTGTGCACCATAGAAAACGTCTTTTAATTACCCGGCTGATGACACGTGGCTATGGAAGGGGAAGTTTTCGAGGCAGAGAAAAAAAGGGAGAGAGAAAAAAAAAGAAGACGTTTTAGCTGTATCACATAAGCGCTTCTCCGAAATGCATCTTTAGTTAACATTTTCTACATGACAAAGCAAACCATCTTAAAGGCTGGCATTTAAAAATATTCATAAAATGTGCCTGGGTGTAGAAACAGTTGGAAGTTGAGTGTAATAACGTAGTAGGTTTCCCATATGTTTGCAATCATTTTGTGTGGATTGATTCTACAGAAAAGAACACAAATTTCACATCTCCACAGGTCGACACGCTCAAGCTTGTGAGGCTTCGTACAATAAAAAGATCTGGAATGTATTGACTGAATGATAATATTGGTGTGGAGCGTAAATGGATGTGATGATAACATCCCCATGTTTTGTCGTAAGCCAAGTGTTCTTGCAGATGAGAAGCAGTAGTTGAAGATGACATTCAGTAACATGTCAGTATAGCTGCTGTACAGTGGGAAACGTTGAATTTTGTGCAATTCCTTCTGACAAATATGACGAAGCAGAGTTTCCACAATGAGCTCAAGGTTGCTTTGTTATTAATAACCCCAAAAGTACATGAAACCGAGCAAGAGCCTAGCTTCAGAAATAGTTCATGCATAGTGAAGTTGTCATATGTATTGCATAAAATGAAAATCTATGAGGTGAAGAAAACAGGATACAACAGCATGGGGTACAGAGCGCTGACCATTAAATTTGTCGACAAAAAAGTGAAAGATTAGCAGCTAATAACCTGTGCTCCTTATGACAGCTTCCAACAACTCTTTAATGCAGTAGTACATTCACAATTTCAGAAATGCAAGGTTCTATGACACACGATGTGCAGCTGGACGTACTAAAGCCAGTATCCACAGCAGTATCTGCCGGTCTACGTCCCTGATCGCCCAAAACAAACTGTGTAACTCCGTAAAAATGTTTGAAGTGCGTGTCTGCAGCGAGCATGTGAGCCGGTTCCTTTCCAAAACAAATAATCTCGGACAGAAGCGGTATAAATTGATGCTGGACTGTACGTTAACGTGCCCGACACTACAGCTAGATCTGCCCGACTGCAAGTCGCCTGTCAGTAGCTCTTTCTCGATTACGGGAAGTCCTACCTGCTTCTTGCTTTTCACTGCAGTCAAATAAGCATTCTCAAGCATGTGATGTGAAATTTGATTTTGACAAGTATCCTAACAGGTGCCTGCCACCGAGTCCGTGTGCATTCGGACCCGAGTAGCTTACGCAATTTGTTTACGAAATGAGTCCAAAACAGCTGCTCAGATAAACGACTATGGGTAGCTGCACAGTATAGCCTTCAGTTGCTTATGTACCAGTTTACTGAGTGACAAATATGAGAAATCCGACAGGACATTAATGCTCTTCAACTTGTGTGACAAAAGATTGAGAGGAAGGGTTAATCCATTTTATGGTTCCTTATTAACAAGCAATGAAACACTGCAAAACCGTAAGAATGGCTTCATGTGCAGCATGAGTGAGATGTAGTGACATTAAACGTTACTGTGCTGAAGCGTGATGCATGTTACATGCTCTGTGGTGTGCAGGAGGTTTTGCAATGTTAGTAGAGGAGTGTCAACAATGTCACTACAGTGAAATATTTAGAAAGATACTTTCATACTGAAAATTATGCAGTCAGATCGAAAATTGAAGTTTAGTGCCAGACAAGATTAAAGTCTTTTTGCATCAGCTTTCCACTGCAATGCTACTGCCTCCTATTCGCCACTTGTAGACGTACAGAAATGCATGCTTTTGTGCAGAAACACTTTCCTTGCTTGGGAGCAAAAATTATCCCTATGTTAAAAAGGGCTCTCGAATAATAAAAGAAGCTGAAAAAAAATAATGGGCATTAAATGTTTCTTCAGTTAGATATCTTGCTTACTATGTCATATTTCAATATGCACATACTGCTAACTATTTATAAAGGAGAGATAATAAATTTTTCTTGTGAAACTAATACAAGTGAAACTGCAGGGTTACATGGCCAAATGTTATGGAGGCTACCTGTTAAGCTATCTACTAAGCTTGCTTTACGAATGAAAGAGTTTGTTATAGTTGTGCGCACTCTGACGGGTGCACAGCTTAATAGACATGCTGTGACACGAAGGAGCATACACGATAAGCACAGCCTGTGCTTCGCATCACAAGGAAGTAATAAAGGTTATCCCCGTGAACATACCAAAACAAGGGCGTGTATCAGTATCATGTGCGGCCCTGTAAAAGGCTCCAACAGAATCTTGCAGGAGTGCTGCTACACGAAAACAGCAGCCTCAACTGCTAGTCACAGTGTGAGCGCAAAGTCATGCAGCAGACCTCAGCCACCCCCTGGTGCGTCAACGACACAAGCGTGGTGCGTACGACAAGGGAACGTGACTGTCTCGCGTGAGACAAGAGACAATAAGTCCCAACAAGAATGCACGTGACAGTGGTGGCAGCAGCAGTGACGTGACGCAGTGACGTGACGCAGTGACATGACCGTGACGCAGCAATGACGGTGCACAGGGGCTGCACATGTGACGAACCACGAACAGAGAAAATGGAAATAATAAAAAAGCCAGTGCCCCTGATAACTCACCATAAAACCCTCTTCCTCCGGCCTTATCTCTGCACGCCGGTTCTGTGCTCGAAATTGGGTACAGGCTTTGTCACTTTCCAGTATCTCACTCTAACACTATCAGGCGATGTAGCCAGACTTTAAGGATGTGCGTGACCACATCGTTTTTTATACAAAGCTTTGACGTGTTACAGTGATAATGATGTGAATGCTAAACGCAAGTTACTGCACAAAATAAAGAGAGCATGACTGAGCCAATGCATGTGTGCACTACAGTTTAATCGGCATTTAAACAGTAACTGCAAAAAAGGAATCGTCTGAAATTCGTATAGCTCCACATTTTCTAAAGCAAATTTGATGCCATTGTGTAAACAAATTTTATGTTGACAGTTTGCTGTATCTTCATCATATGAAAGCATGCCACAGTATACTATGTGCATGGCAGTATAACAGCAGTGCATGGCATGTGATAGTGATGGCATGATAGGAGTGTAAAGGTTACAAGGCAGCATGTGATGACAGCTTATCTATGTCAGTAAAAGCACATTTCAATTAAAAGAAGGACCAACATCATTTTACTTTATCTTAACCTAGATATGGCTCTCACACAGCTGTTCTTTTTTTCTAAGTATCCTAAATGGGGTGCATATAAACATATAAAACTAGTTCGTGAAATTTTCCGAAATCTTAACAGTTGCAAGCAGCTCACACAACTGTTCACTAGTACTAAGGATGGAACTCTGTTATCTTGCATGACATTTATAATTTCCAAATAATGAGAGAGTTTCCAATATGTCTATGAATATACAACCCGCTAAAAACGATTTAGAACAGGGAATGTCACTGGAGCCAATGTTTCAACAAGTGGACTTGTCTTCCTCAGGACGGCAACTATGTCCTGCCATCCTGACGAGGACAAGTCCACTTGTCGAAATGTTAGCTCCAGGAAAATTCCCTGTTCTACATTGTTTTTAGCGATCTGTTCATCGGATAAAGCCTCCATCTTCCCCTGAGCTTCTCTTCTAGTATGAATATGCCATTCATATAGCCATTCAGTTGATTAAAAAAATTTACCTCTCCTCATGTCTGGCTTCATTCAAAAGCTAAATACAACATGGTCTCAAAGGTCAGTTCCAAGCTCAGAGCTTGTATAACAGCGACGGTTTCCCTACTAGGCTTTCAATTATCTCAGACACGGACACAGAAGAAGAAGGTGCACAGGACAATGCTGGACTAACAACTGAAATTTTATTTCGGAAAACCGACATATAAGCCTTTCCAATCGCCCGCACCTGTGCGAGAGTAATTAACAGCACAAAAAATAGATATGCTGGCGCATTACACAGCACTACCAGATAGCGGGCCACAAGCACGCATCTCAGAACTACAACACACATGGAATGCCAGACCCCAGAAAACATTGTTCCTGGCACATCGTCCTGTGTGCCTTCTTCTTCTGTGTCCATGTGTTTTCAGCTGGTTTTCTTCAGAAAGCCTGTTCCTTGTGTCTTTCGTTTTCTTGTGCGCTGCTACAGATAATGCAAGATGATCTGTCACCGACTCGCCCAACTACAAACTCTGCTAAAGGGCTTGACGAGTTTGTCATGGGCCATAGACTGGTGTTGTACAACGCAAACTTCAAGTGGTCAGGACACCTAGACATCTCCCACCAAATCCAAGCATGATCATATCTCCATAATATGGTATGCCTAACTAGTACTTAGTTTGTGCACAATGTGAACTGTGTGAAGCTTAGACGAGCTATGAGTGTATGAATGTTCCTCCACTTTGACAACTCTGTGGTTCAGTGTACGTGACAGCAAGTGTGAGAGTGAACGTGCCAAGTCACCTCTTATACCACTGTCGCAAGGAAAATGTATGAAGTCATTTATATAGAAAGGCATTAAGAGAACTTAATGGCATTGTTTCCAGTGCTACCACATGACAACAGCAAATGCAGCTTGAGAACGATGAATACTACTATAACATCCTGTGCCACGACATCAAGGAGAAAAGAAACACGAAAGACTTGCGTCTATCTCTTCATATCATCGAGATAACTACTCTCAATGTATTAAAAACCTGTTTTTAAAAGTATATATCCGGCCATTTTACAGAATTTTCCACAGCTGCAACAGAACCCAAGTAAAGCCATGAGCCACACAATAAAGCAACATGGCCAGTGACATAGCGCTTTTAAAAAATGCCTGTGAACCAGTAATTAGCCAACCAACGAGCCATATTAATCAGAAAAATGAGGAAAGTGCAAGGGATTAGCACTTTTTTTAGAACATCCTTCACGTTGTGATTATGTATTCAGCCCCCAATTGAATGCAGAATGAGTTTCCTGAACTTGTAAGATTGAAGATGTTCTTTTCACATAATGCCATCACTTTTCCTACATGACAGCAAATGAATAACATTATCAATGAATGTTATTTGTTGTAAATGGCATTAGACTTACCATGTGACATGGGTATTATACAGCGCGACTTCCTACGGCTTGTGAGAAGACAGGGATGTAATTCACTCAGCACAGAAGGTGAATAATTTTAAAATGACACCATTTTCTGCATGCTTCACCTGTCAATGAGAATCTGTCTGAGTGCGCAAAATTTGTCTTCACAAAGCTAGTATAGATGACATCCCACATTCCACTATCTTCATAGAATTGCTGGCGTTCTCAAGTGAAATGTAAGAGGTGTTTAGGTGTAACTTGACGCACAAGCTATTCACTGGAGCAGACGCCCTTGAAGAACAAAAAGAACAAGTTTATAGCTCTACATGAGCAAACCCATTCCATGTATGATGTTGCAAGTACAGGTCACAAGCATTTCACTTTGCGTTTGAGACACAATGGATCATGGATGAGAAAGATTGTTAGAGAAAAAGAAACTTGTAAATCACGTGCAAAAGTAGACATCGGCAAAGAAACAACCTGAACTTTCTTGGAACACACAAAAATGATTATCGCACGAACTAGCAAGCAAAGAAGTAGAAATAGCGGAAGACGTACCTTCCTCTCCCGTCGGTCTATACTTGCTACCTGACCTGTTGCGATCAGGAGCTTGTTTGGATGGACTGCAAGGCTGGAAAACAGAGGGCAAAAATGAAACTGTGCATGGGTGATGAACACAAATACGCAGCATGTCGCATGTGATGGAGGCAAGAGACAGATTACATGGTTTTATGTGAGCATATTTCAGTAGACCAACAATATGGCTTAGGGTATGTAAGATGACGAGTGGCGTGTGAAATGCTCACAAGTGTAGCATTTCACATACCACTGATCATTTCCATCACTTTGGAGATCATCTCGACTAAAGTACACTTTTATTGTTCCTTAATGATATTTCCAATCAATATTTCAAAGTAACGAACAGCCAGTGGGGGAATTATTGCACAGTACATTCACAAGGTTGTCTACAGAGTCAATCATGTACAGTTGGAATTGCAATGCTACACCTGTAATGTGAAGCCTGCATAGCTACACCTACAGAGTTAGCTTTGATAATTCTGCATAGTTTGCAGTTACAAGTATAAATCTACTAAATGTTCGACTCTGCGAGTGCAACTGTTTGAACGCAAGTGCAACTATTATCACACTCCACCTCGGCAGGTGCAACTTCGCACATTGTGGACGTACAGCACAGATATACAATAGGACCTCATTATAACGAACCCGGATATAACGAACTATCGGATATAACGAAGTGATCGCAATTCCCCTTGAAATTCCTAGACGAAATTGACATTGGTTGTAACGAACTAATGGTTATAACAAAGTAATTACCGCTCCCCCTTCAACTTCGTTATAACGAGGTTTTACTGTACAGGTGTAAACATGCAAGTGTATCACTGTGTCTCTGTAAAAGCACATTTGTGTATGTGTGTTTTGATAGTTTTCAAGAAGGCCCACTACACTGGCCCAGCAGCCATGGTGTTCTGTTGGTTACATTGAAGTCACGGCTGCTGATCCCAGCCAAGTGGTCACATTTTGATAGTATTGTAGTGCTGAGCTAGTACATACTGGCATTTACAATCTCATTAATGAAATAATATGCTCAAAATCATATCTCTAGCGCAATTTGCTTTACCGCCTTCGTCTAGCAAAGCCATATCATGTTGGCCTTCTTACACACATACACTTGGTTATCTGATTGAAGCATCAGGCTTCTCAGTCTTTCAGTTCATGCTAACATAAAGTCATGCGGAACAAGCAACCAGTCACACCCAGCACTCATTATGGGACGTCCGACATGCACTCACCACTTGATGTCGTCCGTGTGTCCCAGGTAGTGCCGCTGAATCTGCTCCTCCACGTTGTAGAGGACCACCACGGCCGCTATGAAATAGACCATCTCGCCCGTCGGCAGAAGGAACAGGTTGGCCCGACAGTCACGGCCCCGATACCCGTAGCTGATCCCGAGTCAAAGGACACAACGTATACAGGGATACAGGGAATGGCGGGGTAACTCAAGATGCAGCGGGAATGTGGTTACACGTGCCACATTCCCTGGTTAAAACGTTTACAGCTATGCCGTTACGAGCTCGTTACCGTGGCCGAAACTGGTGGCTAGTGTCTGCCACAGCCGCTGCTGCTGTCCATAACCGATACCGCCCGCAATGAGACAAAAGCGAAAATTCCATGTCTGTGCGGATATAAACCCAGCTTAAGAGGGGCGTTGTTACACATCTGCATGCACAGATGCATGTAGCCTTAAAAGTTTACGGTCCCACGGTGGAGAACCCTGTCACACGTCATGTCCTTGCTGCTGTGCAGCTGTGGTAACGGCACAGCAATTACCGACTGTGGGCGTCACTGGAACAAAGCCGCCGCCCTTCGTGTGCACTGCATAAACTATGAAGACGTTTCTACAGAAAAGCCATCCACTAGGCCACCATCGCCTACTCTTTCCCGTCAATCTAGTGCTGAACATAACAGTTGTAATCTACAACTTTAACTGTGGTCCGTAAACTGGTAACCGCAATGTAGGTTTATACGTAATGTTCTAGTCTAAGACTAATTCCTTCCACAGGCAATACAGGGGCATCATTGTGAGGTATTGTATAATGGGATAGAATAGCTGCGTTATTTTACAGTTGTCATCTACGACACAATACTGAAGGTGATAGATTAACTGTAAAACCAGCATTCTAGAGACATTACCTTTTTGGCAACATGAGTAACAGAGCACAGCATCTTTTTTAACAATTTGGTCAACAGAGGCAAGGTAGAACAAACCTGATGCCCTCAGTTTTGCATCTCACGTGCTGCAGATTCAGAGATTTGGAGCGCGAACTAGAGAGCAGCTACATTTAGTGAGAGACGTTTTGTCATGTGGAAGTCAGAAACACAGAAAAGAAACTTGTGGAACAGTAAGCAATAAGCAAGAGCTGTATGCTGGAACAAGACAGATTCGGTTGACACAAATTTCATCCTGTGTCGTTGCCTGCTTGTGTAGTCCTCATATCACTTCCTAGTCCAACGTGTGACAGGACTGGTACAATTTCAATGGAGCAGGAGCAATGAATTAGGTTAACTGGTGGCTGTTCCAAGAATTTTTTTTCTGTTTGGATGACACAAATGAAGGCAGAGCACTGACCAAAGTGAGATGTATTCATTGAAAAAAAGTCATTTAAAAAGACCGTGAGAAAGGCTACCCATGTAGGAGCCGCAATGCCTTTTAATTAATACATTTTTTTTTTACTGTGCTTTGCATTTTTTTGTCCTTGCTATTCCATGATGTGTGGAGGGAGGGGGTGGAACGGGATGGAGTTCTATACAACTCTGTTTTTTTTTTTTATTCTGTTCATAGTTAAACTGCTTGTGAGTTTGTGCACCATCTGTTGTCATGTTTTTGCACCTTTCTTATTTGTACACAGTGTCAGAAGAAACCCTGCACAATCTCAACATTTTGTAAAACTCCAGAAAAACGAGGGTACATGGCGTGACGTGACATCACAAGAGGGCAAATCAGAAGCTACAGTACCAGCAAATTAACACTGGCACGCCTCGCTAGCACAGCAATCGGTGGAAGGATACACCCATTCCAGCTTGAGCCTCTGTGACGGTGCACTGTTGACCTTCATGAGACTGTAGTCATGGAGTTGCTCACTCGGAATGTGCATCACGATGGGACGGCCGCGTAGGTACATTCGCACGGTGCCGTCCTCTGCATCAACGGATTTCCCACAGTCACAATGGTGCATACTTAATTCCTCAAGATACTGCGGTCGCACATATCTGAACAGTGCTAGGACGTTTCATACAGTGTTTGGCAAACTGTTCTATTTAGATGGTATACAATTTAAGGAGCATATGCAACATCTACCTCAGTGTGCTGGACTACTTAGTTCCTTATGATACTGCAGTCACGTATAAACATAATGCTAGAATGTTTCATGCAGTGTTTGGCAACGTCTGTTTAGATGGTCTGCAGAGTCAGTTTAAGGAGCACATCCAACCTCTACCTCAGTGCACCAGACTGTGAAATGCCGAAACAATACAGGTTTCATGTCTAGTGGAATAAACTCTGGTGCACTAGACTGTCTAACGCACCAGCAGTCGGGTGTTCCCGTGCACCTTGTATCAAGATAGGGTCAGCAAAAAGGCCCCTCGAGAATATTGCCTACTTACATTAAAACATGCACAATAATTTGCCAAAACATACATTTTATAATTTCTGCTGTTATAAAAGCAGACATGCACTTCAGACACACAAACTTTGCGATGATGATGTCAGTGCAAAAATGCATCATCTCACAGGATGCTAACGTTGAATTAATTCCACTAAAAAGTGAAAGGCCTCTCCCAGTGCTTCTTAACTAATGATGTCCTGCATCTACTGCTCTGATCAGATATGTACCACTTAATTTCTTAAGCTTAAATATCACAAACATCGTTGTAAACAGTCACATCTGACATGAAAGTGCCTCTGTTATAGCCGATGTTCATTATAAGCATACATTTAAGAAAAGCTGATATTATTTGAGATATTATTAGTCTGTTTTATGTACCCGACGATTCATTGTGTCAAAGTTCCTTTGAGTGACGTTTAAATACACCCCCATTTCAGTGGAATGCATCCCCTCTTTGTTGGCATGTGTGGTTTAACCCCTAAAAAGGACGAACCACACAGCATGACATATGGACGTGTTGCAACGAGGACTCAGTGTAAATAACAATGGCGATCTACTTTCAGCGAGCAGAGTAGAAGCATGAGTTCACAAGCACAATCAGGGCAGTTACAGGACAACCGCAATGGCCTGTACTACCTTAAAATTCTTTCCTTTAGAAAAATTAACACTCAAATCAGTGGAGACCAGACTACCTGGTGGACGTGCCTGTTACTGAACCTCTGCCTGCCGGCACACCAAGACAGGTGAAAACCGCGGTGCCCTTCTCATCAACATATTCACAGCTTGACCACAGAACCGATGTTGGATAAGTGCCACATGCACCACATACTGCAATAAATGAAACTGTCCTTCTCCAGTCCAAGTGACTGCAAACACGGGTGTGCTCACCGAACTGTGCTGCTTACCCTGTACCATTTAATTTTAGTAGCATAACAGTCATTACACTTCTTACTTCCCTATTCTGTTCTGAATAATTTTTCCCCAACGCTTTGCTGTTATTCTCCAAGATTATAGGTTCCACGGTTCAGCAAACACAATAGACAAATTCTTTTTCGTACTACCAGAGATAATGGGGAATTTTTGTCCTTCACACTGACAGAATCCCCACAAGCACTAAAGTTTTATTTTTGCTCTTGAACATACCACTCTTACAAACCAACACCTTGCCTCGTTTTTTCCCACTGTGATGTTGAGATAAAAGGAAACCATGTTGCACATTTTTATTACAGTAACAGTGTGAAAGATCAACGTCGAAACGGGCAAAAATGAACCACGGAAGGGTAACTCCGGCTATTTTTCATTGTGCACCGATCTCAATAAAATTTTCACTGTATGTTCGCCTCAGCACTGTAATATTACATGCCAAGCCAAGAAGCTTCAAGCCATTTAGTTTTTCTGAAATTGAATTTCTAAGAATTTTAGCAAATTCCCATGCGGACCACCCTGCGTTTTTGATGTCATCACCTTGCTGCCTACCCGAGCAGGCAGGCAGTAAAGAGCAGAAGGGTGACACTTTACTGCTCATGACGCTGTCAAGTTCAGAAAAGCTGACATAACTTACTACATGATCGGGTGACTTTGACACTTTCATTTTTCCGGCACTAGCTCCATATTTCTGACGGCGGAGAGACTGTGATGTCATTGCACACACTGCACAAGGAGTCTACCCATTTCGGTTTCAGTTTTAAAACATTGTTCATTCGGCTATTTAAAATTACTGGTGAGCTTCTGAGCAAACTGAGCCATCCTGGCTGCCGCATGACTATCAGTACTATTGGAAAACAGCGATATATGGTGGAAAAACCGCCAGAGTTTCCCGTTCAACATACACAAGGCCTTCAAATATTTTGGTGCAATAAATTGTACAGACTGATTACCTGTATTGAGCTGGGCTTCTCTTGTGCTGAAAAACAATACAGCAGAAGAAGAGAATGTTTGTTACACGTATTCAGCCACATAATCAACTACAATATATGAGTAAACTTCCATCAGTTAGACACGAACATGACAACTAATCGATGATTGGTTGATATTTACACTGACCTAACTGATTAAGATATTAAAATAAAATTAATGAACATAACATAAAAGATTACATAGACCCTGCTATATTTACTACGATTTCTTGCTTACCAATGCCACACAGGCAGACAAGAAGTTAAAAAATGTGTTAGAAAACAAGTTAGCTCTCAAGAAGAACTGCCCGAAGAGAACAGAAATTAAACATACAGTGTTAGACTGAAAAGGCCCAATAACCACCACGTGTAGGCCTGTGTTAAACCAAAACACAAGAATGACAAAATTATTAAAACACCAGGTCAAACACCTTGACCCCCAACATGTTGCGACTGTAGCACTTAAAATTTGCCAATGTAAAATTTTGTTGCATGTTTTTGCAAGCACACGTGTGCACAGCAATCACAAGAGATTTCAATTATTCTCAGATGTGCAACCGCAATGCAAGCTCCTCAACTTTATTTGAAGAGCTTGCTTTTTTTTTAACCTTTACAAATATCTGACATGCAAAGCTAAAATAGGTTTGGTCCATGTGAACCATGTCACAGAACAGCTAACGCCGCAACTAAAAGAGTTAAAATACAAACAAGCCTGTATGAGGTTAGCAATAATTAAGTCCATAAAAGTAGTTTCGAAACAAGTTTTATCGCAGTATAATTAAGTGCAAGATAAGTTTGGTTCTTGTTCGGGCCTCAGAAACCAAGAAAAAAGCTTAAAACAACGTTAAGACAGAATATTTGGCGAGCTCTTTCCTTCAGCGCTCTCAAGATGCATGCCTGTCACAAAGTTTGACCATTGCAACTGCCTGCCAGTCGATCATCACAATTATGTGTAATAAATGAAACCTTTGTAGTTCTCTCAAGAACTGCTTCATGTATGGAACGCACTGTTCAGAAGGCACAGAAAGCCTTAGGCACTGAAAAAGCAAGTGTGCAGTTTTTGAGCAACGACTCTGTTCAGTGCAGGAGCAATATCTGACACAGAAATGTGCCATGCCTCTGGATGCACTTCTTTTTCATTTGTTTTCATGAGTACCGCAGATCATAACACTGTCACATTTTGAATCCGTACCACCACTGCTTCAGTTATGCTACAGTTATGCTACAGCACAATAGACCCAGGATGAAGTTTCATAAATTACTGAGAAACATAGTGCTCCTTAGAATCTTTCCTGTTTTTTTTTTTTTTTTCAATAGCACAAGCAAGGAACAATGCAAGAAAGAAGTTAATGCCATTAAAGTTGTTGTAAAGATGTAACAACTTGCCCAAGCTGTGATTCTGCTCTCCTGGACCTTCTGCTTTCTTGTAGATCTAAGCAATAATGAGCATAAAGCTTTCCTTGCACATTAACAGCTACATCAGTCGCAAACCAGTTGGGGGCCAAGTGAGTTGGCGTGGTACAAGTCTACAAACTACCACCCCTACAACCACCACCAACTACTGCCACCACCACGCGGGACGGTCCTCTCATGCAAGACTCCTCGACCGAAGCCGTTCAGGTAAATAGACCAGTGCGAGTGTTTTGTCTAATCAACGATGGACCGGCTACAGTAATACGTACCTAAAACAACCAGGAATGTGCACGAGACTCAGGAGAAAAGAAAAAAGAAAATAAACAGAGCGGATGCATGTGCAGTTTCATGTTTCTGCCATGCATGGCACACGCCTCGCGGGTCTACATTGAGTGCAGATGCGTTCATGCAAAATGCACATTCCTGAGAGCATCAGTTTACAAAATATGCAGCTCATTCCTCGATACCCCAGAACACTCATTTAAAAGGTAGAGGAAGATAACTAGAACTACACTGCATCTTTTCACAGTGCCATAGTCGCGATACCACCTCAGACAGTGACATCATGAAAAGAAAACTGCAAACATTTAATTAGGCCGTCTTCCAACTATACAGAAGAAAGGGCTGACACAACAGTGCTTGAAGTTCAACTCGTCATTTTCATCAATCTCCTTTTTCTATTAGCTTGTTGAGGAAGGCACACAAATAGATTGCGATGACACGTCCTTTGGTCATGCTTCACCGACTTTTAAGACAGCCAAAAAGCTTTTAACAGCGATAGTTGGTAGTCATGTCGATCTGTATGCCTATTCATGCTTATCATTATGATGACAACTGCCAGTTCATCATCGCAGTGACATCATAAGACCTTTGTCTTGTCCTCATATTAATGCTCACCGTAAGACAAGGAAACAAAACTTTGTGCATTGTGGACACTGGGATCTGGAGTTGTGCCCCTGCTCCAATTTGTAGCTGAAAGCTGAGGAGGTGCTCAGAAGCAGTCACATTCAAGAATGCAAGATCACTTCAATGAGACTTCCAGCAACTTGACAATACTAGATGCATTGCAGCACATAAAAGCTGATAGGGGTCTTGGTACAGTGCCTAGGAAGTCAACATGGCACAGCGCTGCAACACTGTTGGTCCCAGCAGTGCGTAAAATGTGTCACACAGAATCTTCATAAAGCTATTCAGCAAGGTCATTCCCCTGGAAATGATAACCAAGGTGTTTCCTCTCATGTTTAATTCTTGCGGATTTGTGTGCCTTTATTCTTGCTGCACATGGATTTCAGACTTTTCGGCATTGGTGCGTGTAGTTTGCAGGTCATGACTGGAAATGCTGCACAAGGGCATCAGCGTATAACATCGCAAGAGAACTGTTCTCAAGAACTGGATGGCATTGCCTACTGCAAAAGATTGTCGCTATTGCAATAAATTATTCAATGAAATGATGAAATATTCGCATCTTTCATGGTCTCAATACTACTATTTTTGTTTACATCTAAACTACAGTGCAATTGCAAGTCATACTGGCAGCTAAATCTATCCACAGAGTACCTTGCTTGTCAGTCCCCCACTTCACCCTGTCACCTGAACCCTGTCACCCTGTCACCTGTCACCCGGCTACCAACACTCGCACTGGCCTCTCCGCGACGCCCTTCGAGGAGTCTTTGGACCGGTCCTGCAGTCACTCCCATGGGATGCAGTCATGCAGTTTCAGCAGTCTTTACCCATGTCTATAGAGAGTCCCCGAGGAAGACCGCATGGGCAGATTGTACATGGAACCACTTACAATGCGTCTACAGGGGGACCAGGAGGAGAAAAAGAAGGTCAGCACAGCAAAAGGGGCACAAACACGTTCACGCGCATAACAAATGCATCACAAAAAGAGAGAGAGTGAGAAACAAACGGTATGTGTGTGTGCACAAGCGGCGCTCGTGCCAGAGTTAAGCCAGAACTACCGGTAAGCCATGCAAATGATGTTACAAGCGAGAAAAACTGCAAAGTACCGAGGAATGAACGATGACCAAGCACTTGTGCACTAGGACCGACGCTGGCATCTTTCACAAATGATCGGCAAGAGACTTCTAAAGAAGCTTGAAATGCCTGCCTTCTTAATAAAATGTTGTAGCAGCCCACTCACACTGATGAAGGCCGATGTAGCTATGCATTGAGGGAGACTCACAAAATCAAGCAATGCTGTGATAAAGATTTGATGTTCCTTTATGCAATGTTTGGCTGATAGTCTCAGAGGTTAACGAATTTGGCTTGGGGGTGCTATAACCCCATCACCCTCATCTTGAAAAGCTGGCACTTCTGCCACTTCCCCTAAGTGATGCCATTGCATAAATGTACTATTAAAATAACAACGGCAATGTTACAAGTACAGTAGAACCTAGTTATAATGAATCTGGATATAACGAAGCAATTGCAATTCCCTTGAAATTTCCATAAATGAAATGAATATTGGCTATAACAAACTAATCTTTATAACGAAGTAATTATGGCTCCCCCTTCAACTTCGTTATAATGAGGTTTTACTGTACTTCTTTCCAAGTTCTTATCATCAGATGAGAAAGTCCTTATCAATGGCCTTTAGATAGCCTCCAACAGGGTAATGTCTGTACCAGATTATGATGTAGATGGCATTAAAAATATTGAACTGAAATTCATACCAGCACAATCCATACTACAAAAAATGTACTAGTAAAACGACAGTAGCTATGTGTAGAGTATACGTGTATGCAGAAGTATCGTACACGTAGCACTGTACGTACTAGTAAAGCTCGTACTAGTGCATGCGAAGGACTTAGTTATACATAAATGCTTGCATGTAGTCCTAGTGCACAAATTTATGGAAATGAAAACAGTAAAGTAAAAAGCATGCCATCGTCTTTCTTGCACTGTATTTGATTTCATTACAGGGTGAATACATTCAGATGCCAATGCATATTCAAAATTCAAAGCTGCTTTGCAGAGCAACAAAGCTGATTACTGACTGAGCCAATTTTACAAGAATATATAAGCTACAACTTAAAATTTTTTTCAAGATGAGCTTGTATTATAGCAACAATTTTCTGTCTAGAGCTATTTGAAAAGTTAAAATAAGAACAAGAAGAAATAAAGTGTACAAAAAAGAGGATGGCATCTGAAGAAAAAGAAATTTCACCTCTACACTATCCTAACATCATGATGGCTTGCTAAACTGGACTACACATCAATCAATTTTACTAGTATAAAACAGCAACTCCCTTTGCAAAACGGGTCGGATAGTGAGCCGGCTTTCTTTTTGCAAAAGGTAAATTGCAGGAGAGCAAAGTGAGGATTTTCCGGTTCCCTTAGGTGCACAATATTCCACAATTATTTTTATATTTGTGCAAGTGCGCACAGTACAATATTTACTCTGGTACTAAATATAGAAAATGTTCCTGTTAATGTCTGTCAATCATTTTAAAAAATCGAGTTTCAGTTTTGCTGGGGCAATCGAGGCAACCAGGTAATGGCCATCAAAGGCACCATGATTCTGTGCTTGGTGCAAATGCTTCAGTGCAACAATGAATGACATGTCATGCCTTCACACACACATACAGATGAAAAACAGGGGGACACCAACCAAATTGTAATCATTTAAAAGTAAAATTTACTTCTAAACATTAAAAAACCCGACGTTTCGGGTCCCACTCGGACCCTTCTTCAGGGGTGACTGGAGGGCACCAGACAGCAGCAGCGCTTATAAGGCCTTCTTTCTTCTCTCTTCCTTCCTTTCTCCCTTTCTCTTTTTTTTTCCGGTTCTTCAAGCCGAGGTCATGCTAACGTTGAATCAGGTGCAACGTTAGCATGACCTCGGCTTGAAGAACCGGAAAAAAAAGAGAAAGGGAGAAAGGAAGGAAGAGAGAAGAAAGAAGGCCTTATAAGCGCTGCTGCTGTCTGGTGCCCTCCAGTCACCCCTGAAGAAGGGTCCGAGTGGGACCCGAAACGTCGGGTTTTTTAATGTTTAGAAGTAAATGTTACTTTTAGATGATTACAATTTGGTTGGTGTCCCCCTGTTTTTCACCTTTAATTTCGTCCCAACCAGACAGATCTCTGTCAAATGTTCACCTTTAAACACATATAGATACATCCATATGTACAATAAATGAAATATGTGTCAATGACTATGTCATCGTTTGAAGTTAAAAGTCCCAAAGATGCAGCGTAGGCAATAAGGGGAGCTGTAGTGTAGTCTACAGACTGACCCTGACTGCCTAGGCTTTGTTAGGCTTGATTTTATTCAAAACACGTAAATTTATTAATTAGTACTATGTGCTCAACAGAGTATATCACCAAGTAAGTGGATTAGCTACTGCTTGTGCAGGAACAAAATTTAGCAGCAAACAAGCAAATGTTTACACAATGCCACTTGTTGCATTATGGCACTCCAATTAGTACAGTATTCTATTAAGGGCTTAACACTTCTGGCAGCAGCTCAAAACTGTTCAGGCTTCAAACCCATTATAGTATAATCCGATGTCTAAAGCCATCAAAACAGAATGCTTTAACATTACAAGGTCGCCGACACGCAGCTTAGGGACTTGTAATGTGTTGACGGCTGTACCATTACGACTGTCCAGTCCTACAACTGTCCTAAATGCTCAAGTAGCATTACAGAATGGTGCAAGCTAATACCCGTAATAGATTTGTGTATGTGTGTGTGAAGGCATGGTGCACATATGTATGTACTATCACCACAGAGAGTGTGAGAACAGGTAACGATGAGGAAATATTTCTTGTGTGCTGCCAACTTGTGAGCACCACAATTTAGTGGTCAATGCGTACATTTGTAAGTGGTCCTGCTCAGAATGTGCTCTCGGCACAATTGGAGCCGATCATACGTAACATTGACAGAATGGGACCGCAAGCGTGCATAGATGAAACTGCTGCTTACATCATGATCGCCTAAAAGCAGTAAACATGCAGAGATGCGATACGCAAGCACTTTGGAAATGTGTTGACAAACACTCAACACTACCTCGCAGCCCTGCAACGTGCAGCTTTTATTTGTCTTCTAACGATGTTGAGCTTTATCTTTTATTTAAGGGGCACCAAAGGGAAATACCAAGATCACATAGAAAGATCAGCTTTTTGTAATAACCAATTCACCACTCCCAGTGAGAACAGAACATCTGTGTGTGAAAAAAAAAAAATAAGATTAAAAAGAAATGAGAAATTAGAGTGGCACACTCTGGCATTTGCTGCAGTACCTCATGGAGTGATGTGAGAGTCCATATTTTCAGATTACTCCACTAATGCTACTTGCTACAGCTGAAAAGTAAATTAGCTAAATTGTGACAACAAAAAATACAGCAGGCTGTAATTACGGCTACATATTGTGGCCAGTATGCTGACTGCACAATAGTGTCAACAAGTTCTGCTTTCAGTTCACCATGCTGACCGTGCCCGCACCTTTGCTTGATTAAAAGCAAAATCCTCATTTCGTGACACGCGGTGCTGTCAGCGCAGCGTAATAAACACTCTTGTCAGGTTAAGTTACCACAGGCGCTGGCGGAAACCACAACAGCTGTTTTTCGTGTGCTTCAAAATGAGCCAGCAAAGTCAGCTAACGGTAATAAGCTCTCTTGGACGCTCATTGCATCACGGAGGGCGGCAGCAGAGACCGTAACATCAAGTCCTCTAGTTTTCGTGCGGGCTATTCCAAATTGAACAGCAGCACCAGTGATTTCCCTTGGCAGTTTTCAATGCAATAAATGTGTTGACTGCTGTGCAGAAGGCAGTGACAGTCTTCTGCAAAGATAATAAATCAATCTGGCCAAGCTTAATATCTCCCTTTAGTGTTCCCTCTAAGACACTTGGTCACATGATCTTTGACAACGCAAAGTTCCAGCATGGTACCATAGCCTCTGCCTGTCTGACAACAAGAGCCTCCCATGTGCAAGTTTAAATTTGCGGACACCAGTGGTTGTCGTTGCACTTTACATCAATTTTGATGCTGTGAGGGGTGTGTCTTGTTAAGGGTCAATTTCAAACACCGCGTACATCACTTCGTTTAGGCTGCGCAACAAGAATATTCGGTGTTCTAACCGCTACCGCTGTCCACTAACTCTCGGTGGTGATAGTGCAAAGTACACGAAAATGAAGAAACAAATGTTCGGCGATAAAACATGCAGTGCAACGGCCAGCACATGAGCGGGTGCTGAGTGAAAAGCAAGAAGCGTTTTATTTTTTTGCTGATTTCCAAACTCTTTGAAGCCAAGCGCAGCAGCATGGGTGAGAGCCAGTCATTGTGGAAAAAAAAAAGAAACTTGCAAGAAATCTGCACAGTCTGAAAAGATGTTGAACATTGAGTGTGCTTATCTAACACCACTGGGCAGATGCTATGTTTGACACAGCATTTAGGAATGCTCAGTATAGGATTTTGACATGCCACTGATATCTACAAGACTGCCTCATGTCAGACATTGTCAACACTTATACTACTAATTAATATGCTTGTTGATAGCTCTATCTAAGTGATGTCATCACAATGAACCACTGCCTCCTACATTTGTCAGTTTGTAGAAAACTGCACTCTCAAGTACTTACTTCAAACGAAATGTAATTTGCAAACCACGAAGATTAATGACAGAATGTAGCGGCATATACATTACAACGGAATGTTAATTCGTACACATATAGGTGCACATATAGCTGGTTAACAATAACGTAATGTTCCAAAAGTTGAACAGCTTTTGACAGCAACAAAAGACAGTCACATAAGACAAAGTTACTGGGTTTTCGGGTGGCTTTAGAAAAACGGCACCACAAGAAGTACAACTGTTTTCCAATCATTTCAGACTGTGCAAACTTTTAAGTGTGCTACGGCATACTTAGGATTTGTACTACATACTACTCGCTATACTATACGAGAACATGGGTGATGACACATATGCAAATATGATAACAAGCAAGACATCAACTATTCTGAAGGCTGTTCAAATACTACTACATGAACAGCCAAAAAAATGCATGCATACAGTCCAACTGAACATATTATCTGAAACCTAAAGAGAAAGGGTTTTATTTGTATAATAACTTAAATGAATAAAGTATAGCTGCCAGGTTAAACCTAAATTGGAATAGCCAAATTTGAGTACACTGATGGTACAATTTTGGTTTAGACATACTGAATAATAAAAACTACCATAGTGTTCAACAAAAATTGGAAATCTTGTATCATATCGCTACTGCCCTAGTTACATAAGGCCCAACCTTCACCTTCAGAATCTGCACTGTAGATGCACCACTGCTATCATCACAGACTCCAGCTACAGAGCAACAAAACCTGATGAACAGCTAACTCTTCAAAAATATTTTAAAAAGATCTGTCGATGTTACCACCCAAGAAACTGGATAACCATTGCCTCGAACCTCGAAAAACGGCACTAACAACGTGGCACAAGGAAAAGTGATGTATACTAGTTAGTTTAGCCCTGCCGTTTGCAGCATTTCTCCAACAAGTAATGAATAAAACTAGCCCAAATCCAAATGCTTCTGCGACTACCTAATTGGGATGTTTAATGACTGTTACCACATCTTAACAAGAACAACAGTTCAGGGGAAGATGAAGGCACGAAGCAATTAACAAATAATTTAAAATTATGAAGCACAGAGAACGTCATGAGAGCCAACATTTCAAGAAATTAACTTTACTTCATCAGGGCAAAAAATGCCTTCCCTAGTGCACGATTACATGTGCCTTGCTCCCTTTTCCCTTACTTTAGATGTAGCACCTTAGACACACAGAAGGAATAAGATAGGAAAAGCAAACTAAGCCAAGCTGCATAAAATGACAACGATGAGTCAATGAATACAAAACACCCTGCACTCATGGCACACAGCTCCCAAAACATTAGCTGCAGCAGCGAGCTCGTGAGAGTCCACCACCGCTTGTACCTGCTGGCGGTGGCAAAGTCCTGGCTGCTGCAGCTACTGCTCCACCGCTTCATGGCCGACAGGTTGGACGTGGAGGCCGAGATGTGGCGGTTCGGGGAGGGTGTCTGCCGGGGCGACGGAGAGCTGCGGTACGACGAAGGTGCCGGAGACGGGACGGGCGATGCCGACGTCGAGCTCTGGCCACCCTCACTGAAGAGCAGCGAAGGAAGAAAGAAAGCAGAGCGGAGTACAGTGACAACCAGAACTGTACCACAAGGAGCATGATCTACATATGAATAAGTTTGATAACTCCCAACAGGTGACAACAAACGAAAAAAATATATTCATACAGTCACTCATTAAAGTTTAGATGGCTAGAGACAGTTTAGCATAGCTATATAGTTTACATTCGGTTTAGCTAAGATAGAATACTCTTTTTTAAGTGCCACTATACAAGCATCCGAAAATGGAGGGTGACAAGAGATACAATGTAGCGTGCTTGAGAAGCATGTCCCTTTAGGTTACTATGCATGGCTGAAGAATCTGCAACTAAGACAAGAAAGTTTCTGCTACAAGGCCTGTGGAGCAGCTACAGTGAGGAAGCCATAATAAATAGGGTGAAAGCCAGAGCTACGCGAATAGCAGAATTTTGACTGGAAAGTGAATTTGAATATTAACATTTGAGTGCAAATCAAATTGAATGTTTTTCTAAAAATGTTCAAATATGTTTAAGATAATGCGATGTTAAATTACAGAGAAATGTACTGTTAAACATAGGAAAAAGAAACAAATTTATTGCATGCCCAGTGTACTCTCACGTGGCATCCCTAGAAAAGGCACACTCAAGTACCAAAGAACAGTCCAACAGAGAAGTGTGCATAACCATGGGAATATCTTTGCTGTAATACGCGAGTGCTAACTTCACTGCAGTACGCAAATGTTAACTTCGCTGCCGTACACGAGTGCTAGCTTCGCCACAGTATGCGAGCGCAAGCGTTGATGCAGTACGCAAATGTTAGCTTCACCGCAGTACACGAGCATTATGCAGCAAAGTGTACTACATTAGGGAATGAGCCACTCGTCACGCGATATAGTATATTTTGCTATTAAAAGGGTCAAATAGTTAAAAAAGTAAAATTTGAGTGCGAATCAAAGCGACTGGCAAACGTTGTTCGAAAATTCAAATCGTCACAATTTTGTGCGAATTGTCGCAAAAAACAACAGTGGAACAGACAGGCAAAGTTACAGGCTCTTTGCAGCATCAGTAAACAAGCTTGAAAATTTACAATTGTCTATTTATCCAGGTTGGCATTGTCTTGCTTTCCCAACACTTCCCCAGTAACCATGCTAAAGGTCAGCGTTTCAGCAATAACTGTGCACAATTAGTCTGCACTCATGCTGTTACTAAATGTGTTCAAGTGACAACCACAGAATGTGTATGCTTCACAAGTTTTTTCAGCAGCCTTCCTCCTGCGTGTGCTGGCACACACAAAAACATGGCACGCTGTCTATCATGGTATCTCACAGTGCATGTGACTGCATATGAAATTAGTACAAGAAATCTAGCACAATCATATCAGGGACTAGTTGTACCATCACACATAATTAAGCATACAAAAGAAAGGCAACAAGAGAGAAAATTAAGACAGTTAAAGTGAAATGCTTGGTTTGATCGCAGCAATGCTCTAGTCATAGCCACCAGCTATAAAGCAAGTGACTTTCTGTTGAGTAAATTTTAATGCAATAATAATAATAATAATAATAATAATAATAATAATAATAATAATAATAATAATAATAATTTCCGGGGTTTCACATGTAAAATCACAATAAGATTATGAAGTGTGTCATGGTGGAGAGCTCTGGAAATTTTCAACCACCTAGGGTTCTTTAACATGTATTGACAACGCAAAGCATGGGCCTCTGGCATTTCGGCCTCCATTAAAAATGGGATCGCCATGGCTGGGATAAAACCTGTGTATATCGTCAATTCCACTGCAAGGATTACATATTTGCAAACAGCTTTTGCGGCAAACTACTCAACACACTAGTTCCTTTTGCATTATGCCAACAAAAGTTGGAATGCAAACGTTGCGTGTCACAACACACACTGAAATGCTTACCGTCTTTTCATCACCCTGTGTAATAGTAATGCAAAGGAACAAAAAAGCCGTGAAGCATATTTAATTGAGGTTATGAGCAGATGCTATAAACAAGTAAAGCATGAACTGTAGCATGGTAAAAGGTGCAAATATGCTTCAATGTGTGGTCAATGACTGTTGGTTCAGAATACCAAAGGCCACACACTTTTTCCTGAACTACTGGCAAAGCAAAATAACAAGCTATATTCCACAGACGTGCAGACAGATTAGATCAGACAGATCTACAACAGAAATCAGAAACATGAACACGTATTTTGACTACGGAACGTTTTAGGCTAACATGTCAGCATCAGCGTAGATCAATTGAATTAGCCCTGCACCATATATGTAAGCAAAATTATGGCTTTATTAGGTATACAACATTTTTTTCATGACTAAAACCAGTTTTCCTCATTAGACTAAATTCATGAAATTGTAAAGCAGGTCCTAGTTTGCATATTTTATGGTAATTTTGAAGGGTTGGCAAGCCTGTATATTTTCAACCAGGGCTAACCACACCTGCCAGTTGCCCGTGAGTTTCCCAACCATTTTTATTATACCAATTTGGCAGTATACTTGACCACCATCTTTTTTAAAGCTAGATCAGTTTCTACAAAGGGATTGACTGGTTGATTTCCGGGGTTTTACATCTCAAAATCACGATTTGATTATGAGAGAGGCCGTAGTCAAGGGCTCTGGAAATTTTGAACACCTTGGGTTCTTTAACGTGCACCGACATCGCACAGCACATGGGCCTCAACATTTCGTCTCCATTGAAAAACAGCCACCGTGGCTGGGATTCAATCCTGCGACCCTCGGATCAGCAGCTGGATGCCACTGCCACTAGACCACCGTGGCGGGGCTTCTATAAACGGAATATGAACAATTGATGCATGGTAATTGACAGGTACATTGTACAGACTGGTGTAGCTAGCAATTGTTTGAGCACACGCAAATACACACCTGTGAAGAGAGCTGGTGGAGGCGGTGGGAAAGTAGCTGAGTCGGCGCTGGGGTGCCACCCCAGGCGAAGTGTGCGTCGGATGGTGGTTGCCATTGTGCGGTGTCACTCCATCCGTGTAGGACGATGTGGAACTGTTGCTCGCCTGAAGGGAAAAACAAGACAGCCCGATTGCATGGTGCACCAGAAACCGTCAAATTTTTTTTACAAATGCTGCTACAGTTAAAGGGTCCCTGAAACGTTTTTTTGACATTGCATCACTGATTAGGCAACACAATTGTGAAATCATTCACACCATAAATAAAGCGAAGCACCTTGCGCTAAGGCAGCTAAGGGCTTATTTCTGTCGCCTTCCTGCTTACCACTGCTATTCCTCCTCAACTCGATCTGCTGCGGAGTGCACGCTAGCAACGACAGCGCCTCCCGCGTCAGCCACCCTGCCGAGCCCTCCGTAGCGACATAGTGCCCCCATATCATTACTGAGGTCGCCCGCCTCGGTAGTGCTAGCCTTTGTAATAGAGCGCCGGCGACTCGTGTGTACGCCGCCAGATGCCGCGACGATACTGTTGGCTGAAACGAAGGAGCACGTTGTAGGATTACTTGTTCGCAGTTAGGTTGGGAAAATTACGTGCCCGTCCATTGTTCGGGGCCAATCAGCAGCCTCCCATTCGTACTTCGATTGGCGGGGGCGTTTGAAAACGCATTTTGGCGAGCCGCTGCGATCTTCTGCGATATGCGTGTTCCAAACCTTATTGTAAATTACACCCTTTACGCACAGCGCTGAAATCTGTCCTCTAATGGTCCTAATGACTTGCTCTACCGTATCACCATGTTTGCACAAAAATGGTCAAAACCATTTCAGGGTCTCTTTAATACATGTAGTGCAAATGCATGAGCCATGTTTGAGAAGGCACGACATATTTTTCAGAAAGGCCATGCATGTATGCATAATGTGACTCTAAATCACCAAGTGCACACCTACATTCATCCACTTGACTCCAGCACAATTTTTCACTACAGATTTCATATGGAAACAGGTAGGTTGTGCAAGAAGTATGAATCAGCATTGCCAGATTGAAAAAAGGCTTCGACACCAGCCCCTCATCAAAATTTCACCAGATTACACCAGTGATACAAAATGACAGCTATGACGTATTTCCGGTTCCTGTTTTGTTTTTGCGCACGCTACAAAATGGCGCCTATGACGTGTTTCCGGCTCGTGCTTTGTTTTTGCCAGAGTAAGAACTACTGAAGGCCGCTGCTGCGAAGCGCGTCTAACTAATGGTGGTGTTTCACGTCTGCACCGCTGCACGGCAGCACACGTTAGGAGGCTGAAAAAGCGGGAAATTTGAACATGTAGTTATAACTGTACGTAAAGCGCACTGAAAACAATTAATACTAATTTTTTTACTGCCTCTGTTAGCCACTATACTAATTGAAATCCCTCAGGCGTCGTAGAAGTATATACATAGAGGTATATTCATAACGATGTGTTGAAAGTCTTGAAGTGGGCAAGAAACTTGCGCCATCTTTGGGATGCACTAAAAGGCTAACGTGTATAAATTGAAGTAATTTAAGTGGCAAGTCATTTCCCAAGATTTTTCATCACTTTCTCCCAGATTTTGTTTGGTGTAGCCATTCCGACACATCAACACCAGTAACCCCCAAATTTCACCAGATTTTCAGAATCTGGTGCCCATTTTCACCATCTGGCAACGCTGGTATGAATGAACGGATGAGCAGACATTCATTCGTTCATTTACCCCAGCACAACTTTCCCAGAACAGATTGCAAATGAAAGCAAGCCATGAAAAATGCATGAATGAATGGGCGGACAAGTATTCACTCACTCAGTGCTACTCACACCTACCCATGTTTTTTTTCATTAGCTATCTGTTGTCAACATTCTGCTGCAGTGCCTTCTTAAAGGACTGTCTACTGTCCTTCCTCAATTTCCTGCTTTTTATCTCAATAGAAAGCACACCATTCAAAGCGTACAAGCTTGCAGTGGTTCCACTAGAAAGTCAGCAGAAATTTTTAAAAGGGAATTTTTCTATCATCATGTTCACTCGCCCCTGCTGTATGTATAAGGATGCCGGCAACAGAGGCAACAGGCTTTGGCAATATTGATTTAAAAATAAAAGTTACTCTCTGTCGTGAAAAAACGTGTCAAACAACTGTAAATAACAAAGTTTTGCTTTTGAGCAGGATAATTAAACCTGCGCGGGAATTTCTTCATTTTTCGTTACGCTTGGAGACTGGCACTCACCACCGACGATGGTGCCACTGGTCGTTTTTTTCACGACTTTCAGGGCCAAGTTAAAAATATTATTCCTTTCTTTTTTAAGTGGTATAAGCACACTCATTTCCACCAGTGTAAGAAGGAACTATCTTCTCATTTTCGCCACAACCAAAAAAAAACTTCCCATGCGGTAGACAGTCCCTTTAGGTTTAGGCTAGTGAAAATATACAAACATGAAAGGGGCCCAGCAAACCTTTCCAGACCTGATCAGAAAAACGGTGCTGATCAGTTGCAGAGGCTCTTATGAACATGTGAGCCAAATACTATTCCACGCGAACCCCACACAATTTGCAATTTGTTTCCAAATATGGCTGGGAAGTGCCTTCTCCTCATTCAACAAATGACATAGCTGGGGGCACCAATATGCCGCTTGATACGAAAATAGTGCCGCTTGATCTCACAACACTTTCTTTGTTCATTTTGAGTTTGACCAAATTCAATAAATATATACAACATCTTTATCTTTAAGAAAACCAAAAGAAGTCGAGCAGCGTGGTTGGTACTGCTAGTGACATCACTTGTTAAAAGGAGCAGGCAATTTCCATTTTTATTTGAAACCAAATTGCAATCCCGAGAGTGTGTAGCACCGTAATATTTGGCTCATTTGTTCACAGAAGCCTCGATGAATGACTGGAACTATTTTCTGGCTATGTTCAAGAAGTATTGCAGGGCCCCTTTTATGAGATATTGGCATTATGTTTGCCATATTTACAAAGGAGCGGAGAAAAATTCCATACAGGGAGAGACGAGAGGTTTAGTGTTTCCTACAGTGAACACCAGTGCCCTAGGTGTACACTGTAGAAAACATGGAAGCAGGCAGGCTCACTAAACGAGGTGCAGACACCTTACCTGTCTATGAAAGGTGTGGCGGTTCTGGACGGCAGCCGGATGTTGAGGCAAGGACGGTGACACCTTGGTTGGCGTTGTGGCGTGGCTGTTCGAATTTGTGATGACTGGAGCTGTAGGGGGCGAGGAAATGAAGCCAACAACATCCCCATTAACAGTGGTGTACAGTATTTGGAGGCACCCAACACATTCCAGCACCTCAATTGTCACACACTGTAGTCAGATAGAAAAGTGCCAGAACTGTGCACTCTAGGCTAGTTCTGACAGTTTCAATGAAAATCTCATCTCTAAATTACTTTTGCATGCTTTTCACACTAACCTCCATCCACGATAGGAAGGAGTTCAGATAATATAGGCAATACTCAGAATAATCAGCACTGATATAACAAACCACTATAAAATAACGAAGTTAACTACCAAATGCCTTGCAGCTGCAACAGATAGATATATATTAGGCATATCGGACATAACTGCTATTCTGTTACAACAAGCTTTGACAGAGCAGTGCTGGATGTATAATTGCCACACATTGCTCACACAGGCAGTGCTAAGTAGCTGTACAGACACAGGCATTTCATTAGTCACTACAGTAGAACCTCATTATAACGAACCCGGATATAACGAACTATCAGATATAACGAAGCAATTGCAATTCCCCTTGAAATTCCTATAGGTGAAATTGATATTGGTTATAACGAACTAATGGTTATAACAAAGTAATTACCTCTCCCCCGTCAACTTCGTTATAATGAGGTTTTACATGTGCAATCGCCTTTCAATGCAGCACTCGCACAAACAACATTTCACAAGTGGACAAGTACTGTAAAAATTTCAGTGAGCAAAATGCATGTGAAATACTAGCTCAATAAATATGAGTACAAATTAACTGATCACTTAGCAGAATGAGCCTTGTGAGCATGAACGGACTGCTTATTTAGGTAAAATGCTTTATGACGTTGGTCCAGCCTTAGAATTATAGAGAGAGTTATAAAGTTCTACATCCAACGTGGTTACACATAGTTCAACTTGAGAACGTCAGCAACAGTTGGCAGACATCCAGCCACCAGTGCCTAAGATTACAGCACAGGTCACAAGCAACACAGTAAAACCTTGTTATAACGAAGTTGAAGGGAGAGCCATTATTACTTCGTTATAACCATTAGTTTATTATATCCAATATCCATTTCATCCATGGGAATTTCAAGGGGAATTGTGATTGCTTTGTTATATCCAATAATTGTGTCGTTATATCAACGTTCGTTATAACGAGGTTCTCCTGTAAACAAGACAGCATTCCACAGAGAGAAAGAAAGGTGCTTTTTAAAAGCATGCCATTACACAACCTTGCCCGTCATTAAAACATTCAATATGCAACGCAATAAGCAAGTTTAAAAATCTGCCTTCTTGACACTTTTCGACTGCAACACAGCGAAATTCCATTGCATTCCTCACACAGGCAGGATATAAGCAAATTACAAGTGATGCAGAAATGCTTACAGTAAATATTTAGAATGCAATGGTAGTCACAGCAAACCAAAACCAAGACTGCATTAGCGGACAATGAATAACACAGTCGGCAGCACATTTTACAAAAGCATTTTATGTTTGCTCTCGACACGGCAACATGCAAGTGGGCCTGCCGAGCTGGCTGCAAGTTTACTTACCATCTGTAAGTTCCAGGATGGCGATTCCGATTGCAAGAACAGACAAAATCAGAAATTTTTATTTTTCACTGACAGTTGTAACGGTAAAAAAAGAGAGACTTCACAACAATCCAAGCAATGATGGAGACGAACTACAAAACATGATTGATGACCTAAACAGGGAAAGTATTAAAATTGGATTAAAAATGAATAGGCAGAAGACCAAAGTTATGCTCAATAGCCTAGCTAAGGAACAGGAATTTAAAATCGACAATGAACCCTTACAATGTGTAAACGAATACGTATACCTGAGACAGTTAATAACAGGAACTCCTAACCACGAAAAAGAAATTCTCCGTAGAATAAGGATGGGCTGGAGCGCATTCGGAAGGAATTACGAAATCATGACTGGAAACTTACCGCTCTCACTAAAGCGAAAAGTATTCAATCACTGCATTCTCCCAGTACTAACGTACGGTGCAGAAACGTGGAGGATAACGAAAAGACTAGAGATGAAACTAAGGAGCGCGCAACGTGCAATGGAAAGAAAAATGTTGGGGGTAACGCTAAGAGATAAAAAACGAGCGGAATGGACCAGAGAACAGACAGGAGTAGCCGATATTATTATATCAATTAAAAGAAAGAAGTGGACCTGGGTAGGGCATGTCATGAGGAGGAAAGATAACAGATGGACAGTAAGAGCAACGGAATGGATACCAAGAGAGGGAAAACGTAACAGAGGCAGGCAAAAGGTTAGATGGAGCGATGAAATTAAAAAGTTTGCAGGCATAAAGTGGAACCAACTCGCTCAGGATAGGGTGGATTGGAAATCGTTGGGAGAGGCCTTCGTCCTGCAGTGGACCTAAACAGGCTGATGATGATGATGATGATGATGATGATGAAGCTTTACAACATAAGAATAGCAATAATAATCACTGATGAGGTTTTATATGCCAAACCACAATGTGGTATAAGGCATGACCCATAATGGAGGGCTCCGGAGTAGTTTTGACCACCTGGTGTTCTTGAATGTGCACCTAGATCTACGTACACAGGTGCTCTTTGAATTTAGAATGCGGCCGCCATGGCCATGATTCGATCCCGTAACCTCAAGCTTTAAAAGCCAGCACCCAGGCCACTAAGCTAGGGTTTTTTCACAACAATGATGCCCTGGTCACAAAGACAAATTCTATCCCAAGGCTGAGCATAGCAGAAAGCTTTTAAACCTGGTTCTTCAGCAGCCTTTAACTGACTAAAGAGCAACTCAATTTGTCAGCTGAACCAAATGGCATGCACAAAATTCAAAAGAAACCAAGAACATATTTTCGTGCTAGCCAGGCAGCTATGAAAGAGGTGCTGTATCCTCTTAAGGTGTGAATTGTGATGGGGTGCATATAACTGAGTCAAATCTCTGCACATAATTTTCGCGGCTTTCTATATTCTAATGCAAGAAAGGAAACGTGGTTATATATTGAAATGTTTATTATACAGTAATTATTCATAATTAGAACATATTTAAATATAAATTTATTCTGAAGCCTGTCATTCTTTATTTTCGTCATAAAACGAATGAGAAGTCGGGCTTAGAACATGGGTACAGTCTATTATTGGCTGTGTTCATTATGAGCCGATGCAAATTACATTTTCGACACCACTTCCAGAATGTACTATGTCAGCCCACTCGTCAAATGTGGCAATACCTTCAGAAAACTAATTGTCTGCAGGAATACACCACACACACTGTAGCAAACCGATGGCACAGTGAATACATTGAAGGCTCAATTCATCCAAGACTCAGTGTTTCATGCATTTTCATGGCCGCCTGTCCACTGAACTGCCAAAAACAATCTGCACACGCAGTTGTGTACGTCACAGCTGACGTGAGTAGACAGAGCAGACATTTTTCGCTTGTAAACGTGTCCTTGACTTGCAGTTTCCGACATAGCTTATTATTATTATTTTTTTTTCATAAAGTCTTCACAATGAGAGAGCATTGCAACTGAATATGACAGCCCCATAAGGTACTGGGGCACTCATTACATGCCTAATCCAAATGTGATCATTAGACATGCTGTAATTAGACGCAGCAGATAAATTTCCACAACATACACCTAAATATAGGTAGACGAAGCTCTTGCATTTCTCCCCATATCGGAACACAGCCATCACGGCTGAGAATCAAACGCGTCACACCCATGCTTAGAAGCTTGGCACCTTGTCCATTAAATCTAAAAAGCCGATAAGTTAGACCAGTGTAAGCGATGTTTGCCAAGAGATGGCGCTTACTTCATTGAACAGATACACTAAAAAAGTGGACAACATGGCGTTCGTATTGTCCACTTCTCTGCCCTTGTGTCTGTGCTTTGCATGCCTGTTCTTTTCAATATGGACCCTTACGAACTCGCTCAGCCTTCTGTCCTTCTAAAAAAGAGTGTGTCCCTTTTGTTTTGTGTACGTTTTGAGTTCGATGGCGAGGATCACTATGAATCGACAATGGCACTGGATAACAAATGCGACAACTGAATAACTGTATGCTCACCCCCTCCCCTCGAGCTGGTTGATTCGCCTGAGCAGGTCGGCAATGGTGCTCCGCAGGCAGGTGATCTCGTCTGCCTGTTCGAGGCTTTTCTTCTCGAGGTCACTGACCCGCTCCTGGAGGGACAGCTCGTCATGGTTCAGCATGTCCTCTGCACAAGAAGAACGGGTAAGAAGTTTTGTTAGGTGTGCTTTGCTCCGGCTCATAGGTGAACAAAAAGAAAATTGCGTGTACAAAACACTCACAGAAACCAAAAACATATTTTCGTGCTAGCCAGGCAGCTATGAAAGAGGTGCTGTATCCTCTTAAGGTGTGAATTGTGATGGGGTGCATATAACTGAGTCAAATCTTTGCACATAATTTTCGCGGCTTTCTATATTCTAATGCAAGAAAGGAAACGTGGTTATATATTGAAATGTTTATTATACAGTAATTATTCATAAATAGAACATATTTAAATATAAATTTATGCTGAAGCCTGTCATTCTTTATTTTCGTCATAAAATGAATGAGAAGTCGGGCTTAGAACATGGGTACAGTCTATTATTGGCTGTGTTCATTATGAGCCGATGCAAATTACATTTTCGACACCACTTCCAGAATGTACTATGTCAGCCCACTCGTCAAATGTGGCAATACCTTCAGAAAACTAATTGTCTGCAGGAATACACCACACACACTGTAGCAAACCGATGGCACAGTGAATACATTGAGGGCTCAATTCATCCAAGACTCAGTGTTTCATGCATTTTCATGGCCGCCTGTCCACTGAACTGCCAAAAACAATCTGCACACGCAGTTGTGTACGTCACAACTGAAGTGAGTAGACAGAGCAGACATTTTTCGCTTGTAAACGTGTCCTTGACTTGCAGTTTCCAACATAGCTTATTATTATTTTTTTTTTTTTCATAAAGTCTTCACAATGAGAGAGCATTGCAACTGAATATGACAGCCCCATAAGGTACTGGGGCACTCATTACATGCCTAATCCAAATGTGATCATTAGACATGCTGTAATTAGACGCAGCAGATAAATTTCCACAACATACACCTAATATAGGTAGACGAAGCTCTTGCATTTCTCCCCATATCGGAACACAGCCATCAAGGCTGAGAATCAAACGCGTCACACCCATGCTTAGAAGCTTGGCACCTTGTCCATTAAATCTAAAAAGCCGATAAGTTAGACCAGTGTAAGCGATGTTTGCCAAGAGATGGCGCTTACTTCATTGAACAGATACACTAAAAAAGTGGACAACATGGCGTTCGTGTTGTCCACTTCTCTGCCCTTGTGTGTGTGCTTTGCATGCCTGTTCTTTTCAATATGGGCCCTTACGAACTCGCTCAGCCTTCTGTCCTTCTAAAAAAGAGTGTGTCCCTTTTGTTTTGTGCACGTTTTGAGTTCGATGGCGAGGATCACTAATGAATCGACAATGGCACTGGATAACAAATGCGACAACTGAATAAACTGTATGCTCACCCCTCCCCTCGAGCTGGTTGATTCGCCTGAGCAGGTCGGCAATGGTGCTCCGCAGGCAGGTGATCTCGTCTGCCTGTTCGAGGCTTTTCTTCTCGAGGTCACTGACCCGCTCCTGGAGGGACAGCTCGTCATGGTTCAGCATGTCCTCTGCACAAGAAGAACGGGTAAGAAGTTTTGTTAGGTGTGCTTTGCTCCGGCTCATAGGTGAACAAAAAGAAAATTGCGTGTACAAAACACTCACAGAAACCAGCAAAGGAGCCATGATGTACTAGTAGTGGAACATGCATTATAAATTATGCAGTGCTAACTCTCAGTAACTGGCAGATGTGAATGAACGTAAAGGAGTGACAATGCAAAAAAAAGGAAAAGGTGCACTTGCCTTCAGGCAGGCACAATGACTGCTGTTCAGCTCCCACCACTGAAACCATTTTTGACACATTACTTTTGAAACGGGAGTCGTCATCCTCTAAATGACAAAACTTGTGCATTTAGTTTTTTATCATGGTGCTACAATGGCAAAGGCATTAATGGACACACTGCGAGTACTGGTCATAACATGCAATGAAGTGAGTTTCTCTACCGCATGTTGCAGTCGTCAGAAGTACAGCCATGTGTGCTCAGGGGAATGTACACTTTTTGTTTTTGTTCTTCACAAAAGTGCACCAACCACTACACAAGTGCTCGGAGGCACCTTTGCCTATATGAGAAGACAACCAAAAGGGCAAGTTGCTGTTCATTAATTCTCAAACCGCTGCTCCTTCAAAAACATGGTACAGATATATGCCTATGGAAAAAAAATATCGCTTTGAAAAAAGTCACAGCTGCTCGATCGACACAGACGAGCCTGTTTTCATGGCTGTGCGAGACTATTGTGTAAAGACCATCTGCAGAAGTGAATGACCTCACAAGAATGCATGCCAACACTCTGCTCTCCGTGTACGTGTTTGGAAACCAGCTGCTGTAGAGTGAATATTTTTCAAAGCAGCCTGACACAGAAACATAGCTCATGTGTGAATCAAATGCTGGGAGTCCTTCTACTCATAAGTCACGCTTTGTGACAGTGCCTCGAAACAAGAAATTATTAGTCAGCAGGCAGACTACAAGATGCAGATTTGAAAGCTCAACAACATGAAACAAACACGACTCAGGGAGTTGCCCCGCCACAACAGTTTTATTTTTCATAATGAAGGGCACAGGTGCCTCGTTCATGGGTGCAACAGCATGTCCTGTCCTTGACTATATAATCTTGTTGGTACCATGCAATGTATATGAAGAATGCAAATAAAATACACATTTACTTCTGTACTTGATCTAAACATGTGTTAGCAGCAAGTGTCGAGATTTCCACCTTAGGCATTCTGAGTGTTTTGGTGTAATCCGTTTCCTTCCACAGCATGTGACATTTGTTCCTTGCAGTCTGAGGTAGTCTGAGGTTGCTGAGGTGAAACCACAGTAGATATTTCTTAACTGTTCGAGATCAGTCTTAAAGTGGCCATGCATGTGCTACTGCACTAACATCTTAAATTATGTGGAATGCAAAAAAAAAAAAAAAGAAAGACCGCAGTTCTTCATCTTCACATCAGGCTGCCAACTTTCGCCCACCACCGCTATGGCATGCAGACACCATCATACCAACTTCTTTCCTGGCCTCTTGTACTAACCTCTTCTACTAGAATAGCCCCTCCATGGAGAGGTTAGTGTAGTAGAACACTTGGCACACTACTCCAGGTGAAATAGGAACAGCAAGACAGGAATTTATACCCCCCCCCCCCTTCCAACCCCTGGCACACTACTCCAGGGGAGATAGGAATTTATACCCCCCCCCCCCCCCCTTCCAACCCCTGGCACACTACTCCAGGGGAGATAGGAACAGCAAGACAGGATTTTATACCCCCCCCCCCCCCTTTTCCAACCCCCAACACATGGCCCTGACACCACCCCCCGGGTGGATCCCCAACTCTGTCCCAAGAAAATCGAAATTCTAGACAAACCCCTGCCACAGGGTCAGAACCAGGGTTACAGACTAAAAATGAGGACACCTTGGCCCACAGGCAACATACAGGAACCAACAAACATTCCATAACCTTATCACCTTATAGCTTCGTGATACCTTATTTTATCCTCTAGCATTAGTGACTATAACAATGTTCTGGTTGCATCCTCCTCTCTGCCCGCTCACCTCCTCGCTGACCACGACGCGGAGGCGTGTCGTCATAGGACCGCGTGTCGTCATAGGAACACGTCACCAATATTAGTGACGTGTTCGCCGCGGTACGCGTCCCTGCGACTCCGTACTAGCGGCCCGGCGGCGCATCTCTCGTTCGAGTGGAGAGGAACGCGGTGGGGCCGTGTCGTGCCGGCAGCTCAAGCGACGACCCCGCGGGAACCTCGGCTCACCGCTCGCGGCCGCGGCCACAACTGGAGGTGGCTGGCGGGCCCAACCTCTCCGATGTGCGCAAGCTGAGCGTCGTCGCTGTGTGTACAACGCGCGGTAAAAATAAATAACAAAAAAAAAAGAGGCGGCATCGCTCGGCACCGCCGCGACCCGTTTTGGACGAAATTGAAAACTCGATTGATGGGCAAAATTTGAAAGAAATAAAAAGGAAGAAGCGAGCACACAGCTGTTTTTCGGTTAGTAAATTAATTTAATGGCCTGGCTTTTTTTTTTTTTTGGTATTGTGTATTAATATTTATTTTACAAGAAGAGGATGAAGAAGCAAGCACACGACTATTTAGTGCCGTAGTTCTCCAGGAGCATCATCATCATCATCAACGACTATTTCGGTCGGCCACTAAAAATTTTATTGCATTAATGCTTTACATTCACTTTCCAACTCAAAACTTCGTTCGGTTCATGGCCGATACCCCCGGGATGTTTGCGCTAAGGTTTCCAGGGACCAACCAACAACTGTGCTTTGCGATCGCTTTTCAATCCGTGGCGCCGAAGATGACAACGGCGGTGCATACACTCCGCACAGTCGCGGAATCCTATCTAGTTGGTGCAAAGCACTCAATTCTTTGCCTGTGCCCCTCAGGGGGCCGGTATACGTGCCAAATGAAAATGCAAAACAATGCAGCGTTGTAATATGATATAGGGATCAGAGAAATAAGAAAAGAAGGGAACTAACGAGAAGGCAGGTTAGCTATTTCGAAAACAATTTGCAATTCCCTGTTGCGTGCAGTGCAATAATATTCGGCCAACGTGTCCACGACTGATTGGCAGCGCTTTCGGGCTATGCTCAAGAAGTGTTTTGCAGGCCACATTTATCGCAAGATGGGCAGGAGGATGTGAGATAGTAATTATCGTTATAGAACCTGCCCGCGCAGTCAATTCCTCAGAACTACACGAGCGTTGTCCACGGCAAAGCTGGCTATGTGCTCGTCAAATCGCAGCACGACAAAGGGAAAAGGCCCAGGAGCACGTGGTGCACCCAATCGACCACGTGACGAATACGGCTACGTCACAACGTGGCGTATACGGCCAGTAGCGCACCCAGGATTTCTGTCAGGGGGGGGGGGTTCAAGTTTTCACGAAGGGCATGCGACTTGCGCACCTTGCGCAATACATCACTTCCTTGCTTCAGCTGGAGGAATCGTAAAGCAAATAAAATGCCAAATAATAGTAACATCAATGATGATGATTATTTTTATTATTGTTTTCGGCGTTTTGCAGACATTAGTGCCACATTCTTCTAGGACCTAGGAGCATTTACAGAGGGGGGGGGGGGGGTTAGGTCGGCCTCAGGAGGGGGGGGGGGGTTACAACACCCGAACCCCCCCGTCGATGCGCCACTGTATACGTCTACGTCCGAGATGCCAGTAGCAGCCGAAAAACGACCCGGTCGAACTTCCAAAGTGTGTGTCCGTGCCTTCGTTGTACCCCGCCGAGTATTAGAGATATTCACACTCTAGCTTTCTCGCTTTAATTACCTTTCTGAGGAACTCGACACTAAGAACTCATATCCTGTCAAGAATGACATATATCACTCAGAATGTACGCCGTTCGTGAGCCGGAAACTAATACAAGGAAAAAAACCGCGCGAGATGAGCATTATTCTTCCGTGGCAGAATGACTCCCCAAATACTCCACCTTTTCTTAGAGTGTATCAGTACGGCAAGCTCCCCAGCAACCTCAACACCTTTACGGGTGTAGGTTCAGTGGTAGTTTTGGCCGACGTCTTTTAATTAAATTATCTCAAAGCGTCGATCCTGGCCACGACTATTGTTTCTCGGCAAAGTGACACCCCGAATACTCCACCTTTTCTTAGAGAGTATCAGTACGGCAAACCCCCCAGCAACCGGAGCATTTTGTCCACGGAAAGCCGCCATCGCTCTTGCGTTATGGGACAGGGGCTAACGCCTTGCCCTCTTCCCTCTTTCTAACATCTATTTATTAATTTTTTTCATAGCCTTATATATTGCACAGAAGGGCATAATGTTTCGCGTCGCCCACAGAAGGCGTCGCAGTGTCTCCAGAAGACACCCACTCAATCATGGAGCTAGCCGCGTGCATTAGTCCTAGTTGTGTGTGTGTGTGTGTGTGTGTGTGTGTGTGTGTGTGTGTGTGTGTGTGTGTGTGTGTGTGTGTGTGTGTGTGTGTGTGTGTGTGTGTGTGTGTGTGTGTGTGCGTGCGTGCGTGCGCGTGCGTGTCGATCGAACACACGGACGGTCGAGGCAAACCCGCACACGTGGCCCGAGGCGGCGCCCAATTCGTTACCGGAGACTGCGGACAAGACCCGCGTGCTTCGTTATTCTTTCTGCGCGCCTAGACGAGCGCGCAGAAACCCAACATCTCGGGTTCACATCGGCCGTGTCCTGCAGCAGCCGCTACACACGTTCGAGACGAGAGAAATAAAGAAACGAACGAGGACAACCGTATCACCACCACACCACGTACACAGACCACGCTGAGCTCCCACACGTGTCGACGACAAAAATAAAGGCGCGAGACAGCGATATAAGCGGCAGGAGATAATTAATAAGATAGCCGCGGAGGCGCGCCTCCGAGACGACCGCGGGGAAAGTGAAAAATAAATACGGTAAAATAAAAGTAGCCATACACAGACATCCAGGGGATCATTCATTAAGGATCCGTGCGGGAGCGGTGGGCTGTCGCCTTCGCACTGCTGAGAGGCACAGGTAGGAGGTTGGAGAACAAGACGGTGAGGGGGGGAGAGAGAGAAGTGTGAAGCAAGCACGCCTTAACTAATAACGCACCACGTTCGGCGGCGGCGCCGCCGCTGCGCGGGCACGGAGACGCGGAAAAAAGGCGAGTTCGGCGCGCGCGCGCGCAATGCAAATGACATGCAAATGAGAGCGCCCTTAATAGCAGCGCCGGAGAGAGCGGGTGCTGTCGGCCGCGACGACGCGATCGCAAGGTCGGCGAGGTGTGGGGGGGAGGGGAGCGAAAGTCCTGGCGTACATGTCTCGGCGGCTGAGAGAAAAGAAAGTGGTGGAAAAAGAAAGTAAATCGAGGAAAAGAAATGGACGAGGAAGAAGCGGTACAGTAGGCGAACTGATACTTTCGGCGGAAAGAACAGTGTTCTCTTTTTATCCTGTTTCTCCCACGAAATGGCGGCCCTACCGGATATATATTCTTTCGTTTCGAAGGCCGTAACGGAGACGCCTTTTACAAACCCTTCGAACACGACAGCTTCGAAGCGATTTTTCAGCTCATTTCGCGGTGTACTTGATTTTTTTTTCTGCGTTTTTCATGACTGGGATTTATTTGTTTGTTTATTTATATATTTGCTTTTAATTTACTTCTTGTTAAAACTAAATGTCATCTCGTGATTCAGTCTCGTGATTCAGTCATCTCGGTCAATCCCGCGAGCTTCCTATGAGCCACCGTTGCATTAGCAGCCAACTACAACTGCTTCCTCGCGTGTTGCGATGACGCGACTACGTGCGCGACGAGCGACGAGATATACGCGAAGAAACAGGCCGTCGCGCGACGGGTCGCTTGGTCGATCGCTCGGCGTTTTTTTTTTTTTTTAATCTAGAAACGGTCGCGCTCGTCGCCTGGACGTCGTACGAGCGACAGCCAATCGCAGGAAGGCAGTATTAGAAGCTGTAGCTTGTACGCGAGTGAATCCCTGCCGGTTCTCACACAAACGCAATGAAGTAACGAATTTCCAAAAGAAAACAAAACCAGCGAATGCATCCACACATTCAATACTTGTACAGCAAAACAGTTGACTCAGATGTGGTGCACAGTAGCACAGTACACCGAGGAACCATCATACTGAATACGCCACTCGAGCCGTCGCTTGCGTGGAGCTTGATCGTCAGGCGATGAGCGGCGTGGCGCCACACGAAACTTGGGTCGCGTTGCTCATCGCTTGCGCGTACAAATGCACGCGGCTTCGGCTTTTAAAATCATGGCACCGCGCATTCTTAAAACATGCAAAGAGAACGGGCAAAGGAGAGCACAATAGGCCTGCCATCGGGCCGGTATATATATATATATATATATATATATATATATATATATATATATATGGTGTCTTTTGTAGTTGCGACGCATTTTTAAAATTAGAAAAACATAAACTGCGGGAATGTACCATTCGAGTATACGGATTTGCGGCCTCTAGATACAGAACAATTTCCGCATTTGTATGCATAATTAGAGAAATCACGCTAATTAACTTTTTAATTACCAATAAATGGTGGCTACAGCAAATGAGTACTTTGGAGCCCGTCCTCGACATAGCCTATCCCAACGATGAAATTTTGAATAGCGGAGTGCATGTCGGAGCTACGCGAACAATTAGTTCCCCGTGGCAGGCCCCTTGAAACCGAAACTGGACGGAAAAAGAGCGCCTGTGATGTCGATGTCGCCGCCTCCCCGGATTTCGTCACTCGTCCGCGGCGCCCGACGCCGCAGATAACAAGGAGATAGCGCAAGCTGCTTGCGCGGCCGGAGGGGCGGTGACCACGGGCGAGTGGCGAAAGCCGTGGGGGCGGCGACATCGACGTCACAGACGCTCTTTTTCCGGCCAGTTTCGGTTTCAAGGAGCCTGCCACGGGGAACTAATTGTTCGCGTAGCTTCGACATGCACTCCGCTATTCAAAATTTGATCGTTGGGATAGGTAGTGTCGAGGACGGGCTCCAAAGTACTCCTTCGCCGTAGCCACCTTTTATTGGTAATTGAAAAGTTAATTAGCGTAATTTCGCTAATTATGCGCACATGTGCGGAAATTCTAATTTAAAAAAATGTGTTGCAACTAAATAAAAAAAAACACCTTGTATATGACAATCGGGTGGTATAGTGCAGAGAGGCTTGTATTGTTCAGAGACCGGAGGACGTCTAGTGACTAGGTTAGCGGCGCACATTATTTGCACACAGTAAAGAGGGGCTCTACAATGAAATGGGCATCTTAACGTACAATCTATAATGCCGGCTTCACGGTATACTCACGTGCACGTGACCTACAGATCTAAGCGAATCTGATACGTGGAAGACGAAGTACGTTACGAGGAGCGGTGGCACGAAGAGAAGAAAGAAAGAAAGAAAGAAAGAAAGAAAGAAAGAAAGAAAGAAAGAAAGAAAGAAAGAAAGAAAGAAAGAAAGGGAAACCTGAGAGTGGTTATTTTTAATGTAGCTCCCTAAGATCAAAGTGAAATACAGTGTAAGTAAAAAATTCAGCGTAGCTTGCACTGGTGGCGTAAGGCTAGCGGGTCTACCATCATCTTTATGATCCTCTCAGCCATCGCCATCTGGTCACGTGTCGCCGTGACGTGATAATACGTAACGTAGCATGATGTCGAGGCCATACAAAGTTATGCTGGTATACACGCAGTGTCGCTTGGTTCCTACTCAAGGTCATTTCGAGGTCATATGCGTGATACGGACGAAAGAACGAAAAGCTTAAACAGCTTCGCTGTTACAAAAAACAATAACTTTCCTCATTACCAGTCCATAAAGAATAAAATGACTCTACAGCATCTTCATCCGCTTACGACATTTCTCGTCTTTTCTTCTTTCCCACCCCGCTGAATGGGTAACTGCGAATGCTGTTAGGATCATCATCATCATCATCATTTCCAACCAGCAGCAGCGCCTTAAGCCACACAACCAACCAACCCAGGACCCATCCGACCAACAATATCCTCGTACGTCGAGATATATACAATACGTAGCCTCTAAAACCAAGCATTTGGGAAGGCACTCCGTCGTAGTTTGACTGCTTATGACACGCTATGTTCATGACGCAACAATGAGAAAAACCGTTACTGACAAGCACCGATGTGTTACACGAGCAGATACCGCTCCGTATACCTACAGCTACTAATATAACGTTCCAATCACGTGGTCGTCGTCACGCTGCGGTGGCTATCGGATGTTTCGCAGCCGCCACCACGCGCTGGCAGGGAGCAACAAACAACACAACCACGTCGCGCGACCGTTACGTAAGTGACGTGAATGCTTAGCTATAGCTATAGGACAGACGCGCCGGCAGCGACTACACACGGCGCGGGCCGGTGCAAAAGCGAAAGTGATAATACATATGCGCGAGCGAGCCAGGCCCATTAATAATTAATGCCCGCACAAGTGAGGCGCGTGATCGCGTCAGGCGGCGCGCACGCAGTCACACAGCGCGCTACTGCAGCGGCAACGTGCGGGATTATGACGCAACAGCCGGTCGTGAGGCGGCACGGACCACAAAGAGCGTGCGGCTGTTCAGTTCGCCGGCCGCGCAAAGCGGGCCAAGCGGCCACAAGCAAACCGGGTCGCCGAGTTTTGTGTGTGCGTGTGTGCGAGCGTTGTCGTGTATACAAACACAACGAGGAAACTTAAAAAAATAGAAAGAAAGAGCCCGCGTGCCCGATTACACCAAACAGGGATAAATGCGACAAGCGCTTATTGATGCCGGTATATATATAGATGGTAGTTATCTTTCGTTTTTCTTTTTTTTTTATTGGCAGAAGTGCCGAGTGACACTGGTGTTTCATGCTGCGGCACCTGCCGTTCGTGTTAAGAAATTTAAAAATATAGAATAAAAATGTCGAATTCACGAAACAGAACATGTTAGGACCTGTATATACGACAGGTATGATAACAGAGCCGTACGTCTTTTATACTAAATGGGGCATTTAACCATCAGGATAACTAACCACATTAATTTATCAAAATTTAACGAATTTACCCGTATGCGCTTTGGATACATGGGTATGAGCCAAGCGTATAAGAAAGGAAAGAAAGGAGAATGAGATTTTTCTTTCTTTTTTTTTTTTTTAAATTGGACAGCTTGCGCTAGCGGCGCAAGGCTGGTCTAACAGCGGAGTTTGTGGCACACCTAGCCTCTTAATTCCTGATTCTAAACAAGCTCGAATAAGACCCGTATTCATAAGCCTGCCTTATCATTATCACGTGTGTTCCTTATCTTCCCTGTGCCCTTATCATGCTTTGTGAACAAATTAGTCCAGTATCTACAAACAGGCCTTATGAGTCTTTCACACTCATCACCATTTCTTAACGCGCCTAAATGGCATAGGAGCGATAAGGATAAGGTAGGTTTGCGAATACGGGCCTAAGTCACGAGCGGAGGGGTATAAGTAGAAAAATAGGGTTCTATTTTTCAATGTAACTATCGGGAGAAATCGAGTTCTTTTGTGGAATCATCCCAATACTCGGGGCTTTTCCACGTTCGGTGTGTATAAGAATCGGGTTAAGTATAGGTTAGTACCCGAAAACGAACAGCCCCTACACCCATAGTTCTCCACTGCTCGACTTTAGACCCCTTCGACACACACATCGCGTCGATTTCACGTAAACAAAGCTAGAGCGAAAGATGATGATGGTGATGATTATTCTGCAGCCCATGTCGGGAGTGCGGCTAAGCGTCTGTGGGGGTTTGGAGAAAGGAAATGAAGGAGATACTAGAAAGGAGAGAAAAAAACGTAGTGGAGGTCTCCGGAAATTTAGACCACCTGGGGTTCTTTAACGTGCACTGACAACGCACAGTACACGGGCCTCTGCGACCGCCGCGGCCGGGATCGAACCCACGTTTTCCGCGTGGCCGCCGAGTACCGAGGAAGAACGGTAAGTGTCCGCTGTTGTGATCGCAACAAACTGTCACCCAGTTCGCTCTCCAACGTCGCTAGAAACGGGGACACACACACCACGGACGCGTCCGCAAGAGCACGCGTACAGCGCGAGTCGGCCGGTATACCG
Organism: Hyalomma asiaticum; assembly: GCA_013339685.2. NCBI lineage: Eukaryota > Metazoa > Arthropoda > Arachnida > Ixodida > Ixodidae > Hyalomma > Hyalomma asiaticum. The sequence goes on along the minus strand of CM023487.1, from coordinate 48,290,373 downwards.
AAACGATGTCGCGGTCGTCACCCGAATTAGGTCCGACACGACACATCCGACGACCGTCGCGACATCCATCTCCTCGATCCGCTCTACATATAAGAGTCGCCACACACACCGCGACCACGGGAAAAGGGGCCCGACGATACGGACCCATGCTGCGCAGCCGGTGAACCGCGAAAGGTCGTCTTCGACGCATCCGTGATGAAATCAACGCCACGAGGGGTACACACGCACCACGCGAACGCTTATCTATACAGGCGCATGCCTTGGCGTATACGGCCAACTCGTCACATACCACCTCGCCACCATATGTGCGACGTTCTTATCTATCATTCCACCCCGCTCTGTTTTTCGCGTGGAAGCGTGTATCGATCGAAACCACTTTCCGGTCGCCCTCTGACCCGTATATAATAAACACCATTGGTACAGGCGATGGTATTTATTATGCCTACACACCACTGCGGAGGATGTATCCGTACGGTGTCTGGCCTTATACCCTCGTCCGCTTATTTTTACGCGTGCATGTCGTGTATAGCCTGTGCGCCCACTGTAAACATGCGGGGCGCCAAGTAGACTGGGTTCCACGCGCGCGCCGATGACGTGCCGTGCTTCTGAAGGACTGTGACACACCAACGGGAGTGCGTGCATGTATATAGTGCACAAGCCCAGTATACGGTGCAGCGCATATAAGAAGCCAACGAGTTGCAGCGGAAGGCGCTCTCCGGGATTCTACAGTATCGCAGTTACAATATACATGCAGGGCTAAAGTGTGCAGACACGCGGAAGATGCACAGGAGAAATTATAGTTGTGGGCGATGACGACAAAAGTGGGATTGATTGATTGATTGATTGATTGATTGATTGATCGACTGACTCATGCATTCATTCATGCACTCTAGAGGCACAGCGAAGATGTTACTAAAGTCAGGAAAGGGGGGCGGGGAGTGGAGAGGGGGCCAAAGTTCAGACAGTGTACTGTTGCGCCGCATCTTTCATGCAAGCTATATATATGCACCAACTCAACACAGCTCTCTGCTGATTTTGACCGCCTGGTGTTCTTCAATGTGCGCCTAAAGAGTCTTGCACGGGCATTCTTCGCATGTCGTTCCCGTTCAGATGCGGCCTCCCATATGCTGTACGGGAAACGAACCCGCACCCTTGCGTTCAGCAACGCGCGACACGTCTTATAGAGGAGCTGAGCTATGTGCGGCAGGTGTACCCACTTCGGTTAACCATAAAGGTGGGGCTGTGGATTCGCGTACATACAGTTAAGCCACTGTGTACATGCTTCCACAGCCCATAACTCCAAGCGTTTAGGGCTGACTGTTGGGCGAGTTGGTAATTCATGCCACTAATGCAATCGTGCGCAAAGCACGCACGCACACACACACACACACACACACACACACACACACACACACACACACACACACACACACACACACACACACACACACACACACACGTTTCGTGTACTTCCATGTGTGTGCGTGGTTGCTTCGCGCACCACTGCCCTCCAAGAGTACCGAGTGAAGCAGTACAGACCACAAGGTCACAACTCACAGACAGACGCAGAGGCCCTTCGCGCGTTAGCTGATCGAGATATAATCGCCTACGGGCCTGCCTCCGATAATGATATCGCGTTGCAGTCGTTCCTGCAAGACAACAAAACTACCTGCACGTATAACTCGTGTCTCTCTCTAGCAATCAGCTTTCATCACCGTTGCATCCCATGAGGGCTAGATGCGAACGACTGCGCAAAGAGGAAAAACCTGTACACGCATATACACGACCTCTATCTGTCTATCTCAGCTTTCACCGGCGCGGCAACATCGCTGGAAATGCGAACGGTTGCATGCAGCAAGCGCCGTAATAAGGCAGCGCATGAATACGACCGGCCGCGCGGGGCCCCCAGGCTATATGTCAAGAGAAGCAGCCGTCCGCCGTACTGCACGAAACTATACAGCCCAAGATGATGAGGTACACACTCCTCCAAAGCGTTGGCGTCGAGAAGCAAATTTTTCGCGTATATGTCCTCGCGTGGGTGCACAAACGGCGATCGCCGCGTCTGCGCCGCGAGAGATAACAGCAATCCACGGTGCCCTATCGGGACGGCATTTCGGAGCCGATACCGATCGACCCAGCTCCTCCGATTGATCGCCACGGAGCTAGCGCGGCCGTGGCTCGGTGATTAATGGGGCTACGAGTAGCACACGCGTATCGACTTCCAACAACTCGTGGATAGAGTTGTTGGGAGCGCCGCCATCAACTGTAGAGACCGTTTTAAGCGGCCCCGACAGACCGTGTACTGGTCAAATGATGCCATCAGCGTGAATCGTTTGCTCGCTTTTCTCGGTCTTTCCCAGTGATGTATACTACGCAAGGTCAGTACAAATGGAACAATCGCGATTACCCGCTGGATGTACACGACGTAGAGCTATGAGAGGCCGAGTGTTCGATTCCCGCTAACGTCGTGACCGCATTTCGACGGGGGAGCGAAATGCAAGAGCATGTGCATGTTAAATGAGCCCCGTGAGTGGTCAAAAAATTTATCCGGGGTCCCTCATCACGACGTGACCCTCACATTATTATGGCAGCAGGTGCGTTTTTTCATCCTCTTTAATTCTTTTTTCATTTATGTCATAATAGACCCTTTTTATAAACTGCAAGCTACCTTTCCTGCTATGCAGCTTGCCTACTAATGGTGGCATTGGCAATCCGGCAAACAACGTGTGCAAGCGCAATTTGCTTGCGATAGGGCATGTAAAATGTCGACGCAGTCCCTTCTGATACAAACATCCCCGAAAAACGGGTCGCAACATGTGCAACTTGAATTTTGACAGCATTTAAACAAAGGCAGCTGTCGCCATTAGTAGGGCAAGTTGCATTGCAGGTAAGCTAGCTTTACAGTTTATGAAAAGGGTCTATTACTACTACACTATACATCTAGAAACTACGCGCAAGTTGTCCTCCTTGGTCCCATTGCAGCCTCTTGGATTTATTAGGTTGTGTCTAACAAATAAAAAGGCACTGATCACTTCCCATTCAACATTCGCTTCATTGGCATTTTAGTAGCGCAATACCCCCGCCACAGTGGTCTAGTGGCTATGAGACTCGGCTGCTGATGCGATGGGTGGAGGGATCGTATCCCGGCCGCTGCGGCGGCTGCATTTCGACGGAGGCGAAATGTTGAGCCCCGCCTACTGCAGAGCGCTGTCAGTGCGCGTTAAGGAATTCCCAGGTGGACAAAATTTTCGGAGCCTTCCTCTGCGGCGTCTCTCATAATCACAGCTGCTTTTGGGACGCAAAAACCCCAGAAATCGATCAAGAGACGCGCAATACACCGCGGTCTGTGTGTTAGAGCCTGTCAACGCGCAGACGGTTCCCGTACAGTCGGCAGCAAAAGAATGCGGAACGCGCGAGCTCGCTGCCGAAATAAAGTTGCCGAAATTTCCGTCAGCGCCGTCCATATAGCGGCGTACCTTCCGCTGTCGAGAGCGTTGCTTGCTCCGCGGTGCAGTCCTCGATACAGCGGAATTCGATGAACCGGAAAGAAAGAACTCCCCGCGGTTACTTTCTTCTCCACTACTATATGCGAGCTTATAAAGAACGCACTATATATAGGCACTTGTAGGAGGAACACAAAGCTCGTGCGGATAAAGGGAGAGGGCGGGGAAAAGTGAACGGGAATGGATCGGAGAGTGTCCACCGTACCGGAACGGATCGTCCGCGCAAAGGATTTGTAGTGCGTATTCGTAACTGCAGTTACGCCTCCATGCAGGCGCACAAGCCGAAAAACTAAAAGAATACAAAAAGAAAGAAAGAAGACATCTTCGAATGATATTGCGTGCCGAAAAGGAAATTGGCCGTTGCCCCCGTCTCTCGTGCGGTCGTCGTTACTTGGGGATTCAGCCAGGTGGATCGACCACAGATGCGCGCTCCTTCGTTCTTATCATTTTTCGTTTGTTTTTTTGTTTTGTTTTGTTTTCTCGTTTCTATTTACGCTTCAGTAAATGGTAATATCGACTTCGTAGCGGATACTACCACCTCCTTTGGTTGTTTTTTGTTTATTTGTTGTTGATTTTTAGCTCGCAGTTGCACATGAACTACGGCGTTCTCTTTATCGCACAGCGCATCACGCTCCATGTGAAACCCTTTGTGCGGTCAGCAACCGTGGTTATGTACCGCGAAATTCCGCGCGCAATGTGAAGCATACGCTCCTGTACCGGCCGCCCGCCTTATTTATTTATTTATTTATTTATTTATTTATTTATTTATTTATTTATTTATTTATTGCACGCCACATTTCTCGACAGAATTTCAGAGTTTACTACATTTTTAACGCCTTTCATTTCTGCTTCGGTAACTCGTGACGAAGCCAATCGTGCATGATGCACTTGCTGCCTTTAATTATTTCTATTTTCTAACTTGGTAGCTCCAAAACGGCAGCTCGATTAATTTTCGAGTACGCAGGGTTGCTACGCGACTTCGTCGCATTCTCACGTCTCCATTTAGCACCGTTCCTTCTCATCCGCAGTTAATGGCGTTATTTTTCTTTTTTTTTTCTTTTCACCCAGCAGAAGTAAAGAACATCTTTGTTTCTTCCTTTCTTTTCCTTTTTATTTTACTATAAGTGCATACACTAAACGCCACTCATCCTGCTCATCTTTAAATTATACTATGGCTTTCAAAATGTCTTGAAGTAAAAAAAAAGAAACGTCGTCCTCTGGACACCGCATCAAAGCATATACGTCAAAATCGAAAGCTTTTACAGTAGCGTTCTCCCTCTAGCAATCGAACATAGGAATATATATTGCCCGGCGATGTTCGGTATTTGTCAATGAAATATTTGGCAGCTGCTGGCATTGTCACGTTGCGTTTTTTGTTTGTTTATTTGTTTTCTTTTTTTGCTCCACGTCCGCCATTAAACGTTAAAGCAAAGGCATAGGCATCAATTCATGTCGAGAGAGGGGTCAACGACCCCATGCACTACGTAGATGTGCTTATGCCTGTACGTATGCTTATCCAGAATGACAACTAAAGAATGCTTTGTTGGGCGCGTTGGTTCAATGAGGAATACATTTGAGCGCAAAAAAAAAAAAAAGGCCGACACACAGGAAAATAAGACGACTATACAAGAGCGCTAAAGAGTGACAACTACAGAATGACAACTAAAGGGCCGAATCAATTATTCCTGGGCGGTACGCGCCAAAACCACCATACCATCGTGAGGTAGGCCCTATATATTGAGTGGCTCCGGAAGTTACGATCGGCGGGTGTTCTTGAAAGTGCACCGCACTGGTATAACGCACAGTATACGAGCCTCTGGCATTTCGGTACTCCTGCCCCCCTTCCGCACGAACCCTGCGGTGCCAGCGCGCGTTAGAAAAGCCCAGGTGGTCGAAATTTCCGGAGTTTACGGCGTCTCTCATAATCATACCGTGGTTCTGGGATGTTAAACCCCACATATCAATCTGCACGAACACACACACACACAAAGAGAGAGAGAGAGATAAATAAATAAATAAAATAAATAAATAAATAAATAAATATCTCGAACACTGTATATTGACAATGGTGCGCCGCAAAGGATATATCCATGGCGAGGGAGAAAGACAGACAACAATGTTTCAGAGCCAGCGAGTCACGCAACACTGCACCCGTGGACCACGCGAGCAGACGGCGAATCCGGTTATACTCGAGCAGCGGACGATAAAGTTTATCCGGATCGCCGCCGTGATCCGCCTTTTCATTCGTTTTCCTTTACTTTTTTTTTTTTTTTTCTTTTTTTACAGCCCCACTCGAGCACCCACCGTGCGTACGGATACTTACATCAACAACGCCGCGGTTCGATGCCACTTTCAGTGCTGTCCGGTTCCAGAAACCTCGGACAGGTTTCGATTTTTATATGTTGGCGAATGTATACCACATATACACATACGAGTAAACCCGGCTGCGGCGAGTACGGCTCGCGCGCCGGCCCAACGACGCTCCCTCTATACCGTTTCGAGATGTGGATCGATTCGGCGCGCCAGTGTGTAAGCCTAAAGCGAATTTGGTCCGACAGAGTGAATGTTAAAAAAGAAAATGAAGAGAAGCGAACTTAGACATAAGAATGAGTTGCTGGCCTGTCTCTTGTATATGCAGTCCAGTGCAACTGTCGGCTTCCAAGCCGTGTTTTCGCAACAATTATATATATATATACGAATGTATATACGCTACAGTAGCTTGGGTTGCCGCAGTTTATAACTAAATTGACGATGCGGCTCTTAGAGAACGACGGTTTATTGCATCAACGTTTCGGTGTCTTGATAAAGGGCGGGCTTCGAAACGTTGCTGCAATAAACCGTCGTTCTCTAAGAGGCGCATCGTCAATTCAGTTTTATATATATGTATTCAGACGATGTAGTCAGTGCTCGTTGAGACGTAATTTGTTCAAAGAAGAGCAGCACGGCCCGTATTCTGAGATGTATCACAATAAATTTTAGTGTTCCACGTACTTTCAGTAATAACTCAACAACAATTCAACCACTACTTTCTCAACAGATTTTCAATGACATTTCAATGGCCAATATTCAATGAGTGTCAAATCGAAGTCAGTGATATTTCAAGGGACAGACAATGACTCCTCAGTAAAATTCTCAACACAGACCAATTATTTCTCAATAAAATTTTTTGTGAGAGAGTATCCTTTTGCTTACGTAGTGTGTCGCATTTGGTGTCTCCCGCGGTGTGGTTAGCTGGTTGAACAGACCGGAGAGCAGCTGTCACTTTTCCGGTCTGTTCAACCAGCCAATCACCACCGCAGGAGACAGCAAAGGCGACACTTACGCCACCAAAGCGACGCCATCGCCTCTGGAGACACATGTCAGAATACGGCCCCGCAGGCGGTCTCCAGCAGGCGAGCCGAACTGCGCATTCACGGTTGCGTGCAGGGCAACAACAATTCACTCCCACGTTCATGTAGGATCCTCCATGACTGATCGGAACGATTTTCTGGGTATTTATTTATTTATTTATTTATTTATTTATTTACAGATTTCCTACATCACCTAGAGGCATTACGTAAGGGGGAACAAAAGCATAACCAGCAAAGAAGAACGCGCTGCGCATATATACATACAAAAGTCACTGTAATACAAAGGTCACTGTAGCACTATCAAAAGAAACATAAATATGGTGCAGCAAATACATATTCAAGACACTTAATGCATACATTTGTTTCTTAAGAGAGATGTCACAAGACAGGAAAAAAAAAATTCTGTTATATTTACCAAGTCGTCCGTTAAGCTATTCGAATTCCTTATTGTTTTAGGAAATAACGACTAAAGAAAAAGTGTTAGTTCTGCATTTAAAGGTAGGAACCTCTTTCGTTTTTTTTTTTTTTTGTTACCACGGCGAGTGGATGTGTAGTGTGGTTCGACAAGATAGTTATGACGATTAATACCTGCGTTAGAGTTATATGTTTGGTGCAATGGTGTAACCATTAATTTCTGTCTGCGAATAAGGAGTAGATCCCATCCCAAAGTGGCCTTCGCTTCGAAAAGTTTTGAAAGGCCCCGATACAAAAGCGACCACAATGAATTCGTCTGAAATGCTGCGCATTGTACGCACCGCTTATAGCCGTATTGATCGTGCGTGTTCGCACTGGCGACACGACTTGGAAGTTCAACAAAAGTTAGAGCGATCGCGCGCAATCAAATGTTCAATGCAAAAGCGTTGGCATCGTCGAACTTGAAACGGCGTCATCCATTACACGGCCAGGCACCTGCCTGTTCCCGCCGACAGGCGCAGCGTCGATTTTCAACGCCACATATGCACACTGAGCGACGCTGAAGTCCCAGCCTGCATCATATTCCCACGGTTTCACAGTACAAACGTAATACCCGTTGCATGTGCACACATATCCAAAACAGATTTCTCACGCTTACACGCTATATACAGGGACCGTACACGCGTTCGCACACACAAGCTATGGCCCCATACGCACAGCTCACTTTTCCATTCGTTCTGCGACTGCGTCCACCGCAGCGGCATGGCCGTTCATTCCAACGGCGCGGCGGAATTGGTAATTGAAATTGCTTTATTTGCCATCCTGTACACATACATATACAGGTTGGGGGATTGTAGAATAAAAGCTGGCCTTGGATAGCTTGACGTGTCTACAACCCCTTTCACTTAATAAATAAATAAATAAATAAATAAATAAATAAATAAATAAATAAATATAAAGCCCGTTCCATGCCTGTGAAATGTGAGTAAGCAGAGGACCTGGGCCAAGGGTCACGGTCAAGTTCACCATCACTATCATGTATAGCACTGCCATTATCACTATCATACACCAACGGGCTGAAGGCAAAGGTGTGTGTCGTGGGTCGACCGCCTTTTTTCCTTCCGTGCAACCAGAGACTTTTATTCCTCTTGTTCTTTTTATTTCCTTCCTTCGTCATTTCTTTCTCTCTTACTTTCTTTTTACCTTTCTGCATTGTCCTTCGCATAATCGTTGCCACGTAACAGTGTGGGTTGTGGGTCAAGGACCAGAGCTTCCCCCTTCTGCGTGGCAGCTCCGCTGCTACCTGTCCGCTGCTACCTGTCACCTGTCAACGCTCCGTAGGGATTAAGAGCGGTCTTTGCAGTGGTTGTGGTAGTAATGTTGTTGTTGTTGTTGTTGTTGGTGGTGGTGGTGGTGGTAGGTGGTGGTGGTGCAGCCAAGAAACTCTTGCTTCTAGGGGGCGGCATGTTCTCGATACTCAACAACACGGTTGGGAAAGCGGGTACTGCATATACCGTGTCGCTTCATTCCGAGTACCGGATGACAACATGCGAAAAGAAAAAAAAAAAGGAAAGAAAATCTTGGGAGGCGGCGGCCATTCCACTGCCCTCGGCAAGCCAACGTCCTCCCATGCCTTGGCGCGCGGTGCCACCTCTGGTAAGGATTAGGCACACACAGTTCTAGAGGTTGTTTGGACGCGTTAACCTTTAGAGGAGCTTGACCGTGCATTAATCTATCGCTTTCCTGCATCACGTGACCGGGGCCCATTTCCTATAAGCTACGCTCCTTGAAACCTTTTTATGACTCAGCTTCAAGAATGTCACGCAGCTCCTTCTCCTAGCCTCCTTCCTTCCTCCATGGAAGTGTCCGCCTATAAGATTTCAGAGCTCTGTACTGCAGCGCCTCCTTTACTGTCCGTATACCCATCACCGCAGGGGCCTTCCTTCTTATCCGCGTACTCCCGATCTCCTAAAAACGGCACCCGCTGGAAGAACAAGTGTTTCCAGTCCATATACTGCGGGCATCGAACGCATTTCTTTGCTTGGCTTTTGCGCCTGGTTAGCCGTTTCGCAGTCTGGCGCGCTTGATGTAGCGTATAAGAGTACATGGTGGCGTGTTGCGTGTTCCAGGTCTAGCGCTGCAACGCCCGGAGACCGTCCGTCCCTGTTTCGGTAGACGGGAGCGACGGCCTTGTCAAGTGCTGCGGTGACGTGACCTTTCTTGTCTTCTCTCTCCGTCGCTACTCCACGCGTTCGAGTTTCTTTTTGACAGCCATATAATGACGAGCCGTGTCCGCGGTCCTTGTACCTGGCCGGGATACTTTCAGGGGCAAACGAACGCAGTCTCGGCAGTGAGGCGAATAACCGACACACATTTTGCTGCCGTTTCCTGCCTCTGCGAGTCGGTCACGGCGCCAATTACTTCGGCCTTTCTTCTTTTTAGCCTCAAAGGGAACCTAAAGGTGAAAAAAGGGGAGGACACCAACCAAAATATAATCATCAAACGGTAAAAAACTTTACATGAAAGATGACAAAAACCCGACGTTTCGGGTCCCACTCGGACGGGTGACTGGAGGGCACCAGACAGCAGCAGTGCTTATAAGGCCTTCTTTTTTGTTTTGTTTTTTTCTTTTTCCCACTCGGAGCTGTCTGGTGCCCTCCAGTCACCCCTGAAGAAGGGTCCGAGTGGGACCCGAAACGTCGGGTTTTTGTCATCTTTCATGTAAAGTTTTTTACCGTTTGATGATTATATTTTGGTTGGTGTCCTCCCCTTTTTTCACCTTTGGTTTCGTCCCAACCAGAGAGATCTCTGTCAAATGTTCACCTTTAAAGGGAACCTGCAGTACTTTTTGAACAAGGTCGGAAAGTGGTGCCAGTGAAGTCGCAGAGGTTCTTGTGAACCATGTGTGCTAAATATTATTACGCTGCACGCATACGTGGCTTACCAATAGCATCGCATTATATCATTAGAGTGAAAAAAATTCTCTGCAATAGTTGTAATTGTTTGTTTCGAGTTCAACAAATAAAGACAATTTATGTATATCTACCTTCGCATTAAAGGACAACCGTTGGTCATTGCGGGTAACAGAGCGGATTCCTAGAGAAGACAAGCGTGCCAGGGGGCGGCATAAAGTTAGGTGGGCAGATGAGATAAGCAAGTTTGCGGGGATAAATTGGGCCCAGGTATCACAGGACAGGGAAAATTGGAGATCCATGGGAGAGGCCTTTGCCCTGCAGTGGGCGTAGACAGGATGATGATGATGATGATGTATCTATACCTTCAAGAAGACCGAGAAAGTTCTAGTGGCCGATAGTCGGTGCTGCCAGTGACGTCATTTGTCGAAAGATGAGGAGACGATCATCGGATGTATTTGAGCCCAAACAGCCAGTTCCCTCGTGCGCGCTGCTCAATAAGGTTCGGCTCACACGTTTACAGGAACCTCAACGACTGATCGGTACTCTTTTTCTGGATATGTGCTCAAAAAAATGTTGCAGAGCCCTTTAATGTGCGCATATAAAGTAACCCGGATGCCACTCAAATGAACCGCACCTCTGTGCTCGCGCCACTATACCAGACACACAAGTTAATGTTACGGTCGCTGTAATATTTGTAATTATTTTTTTTAAACAGCGAAGCTGCATGTATGGCTATAGGTTCTGGTGGGTCACGTAAAGCGGACAAAACGAAGCGCTGAGCAGCATTTTAACAGCGGTACGCCGATCCCAGGCGCAGTGCAAGGCGTGGAGCAGTGGCTCGCACGCGAAATAAAGTGAGGGAGTAAGTGAACCACGCCAGAATTAAAGTGCATAAAAGGCGCATTATGTCAACTAAAGGTGGATTCGCTTTAATCTTATGTGATTTAAACGAATGAAATGGTAATCAAAGTTATTCAAAGGTTACTTAAACCAATGGGACAGTGCATTTAATTAAAACAGTATTAACGGCAATTAAATGTGTGTGTGTGTGTGTGTGTGTGTGTGTGTGTGTGTGTGTGTGTGTGTGTGTGTGTGTGTGTGTGTGTGTGTGCACTGTACGTTCTCTGCAAAACCCAGTATACAACAGACTGTTAGGACCGTCACCGTAAGCGCATAATCAACGCACTTGAAACCATAACACGCTTATTTACTGCAAGTACGCGGACGGCGGTATGCACTTCAGCTCACCTACGCAGTTTTGTACATTATTGACTCATTTCTAAGGTTTTACGTCCCAAAACCCCGCTATGATTATGAGAGTCGCCGAAGTGGCCGGCTCCGGAAATTTCCCCCACCCAGGTTTCTTGAACGTGCAATGACATCGCACAGTATAACACGGATCTCAACATTTCTCCTCCATCGAAATGCGGCCGCGCCGGGGATTCGATCCCGCAACCTTCGGATCAGCAGCCGAGTACCAACAGCCGGTAGACCACCGTGGCGTCCAGCGCTAGGCAGTCTTGTACAAGCGGCAAACGAGCGACCTCGAGATGGAATTCCGCGCCGATAGCCGCCTTCGGCATTCATCGCACGTACTACACAGCGTCTGCGCGCCGCCGCCGGCCACATTCTTCGAAGCACGGCACAAGAATATGCGTAGCATATAAGGCCCAGACGACATCCAAGTATGTCAGCAGCCGCGCCGCCACACTTTTTCCTGCACCGTATAAAAACAGAAACGCGGCGAGGAACCTCAGTCGAAAGCTAAAAGTGGAATGCCAGTGATAAAGTTGGTAATGACTGATATGCGAATGACAACGCTGCCGCATTCGGCCCAAGCAATGCAGCGTGGTATTCCGTGTACGCGGCCCATTCTGTTCCACTTTTCCCCAGCAGCGGAACGAAGTCCAGATGGAGCCGAAAAATAAAATATGCATAAATACAAACACTCTTAAGTGTCTTCTGCACTCATTGTATACACACAGTGCAACTCCGGTTCGCCCATCTGGACGACCTTTGACCCGGTTTCGAGGCAGGAGAGGTTACTGTCCATATTGTGCCAGACGCGCGAGCACACACATACACACGTGCCTGCAGAAGCCCGTACACAGCGCACATCGCGGACTTTCTACGGGGATGTCTTGATTTCTTCATTCATTTATTTCGCGTGATGAGCCAGTGCACGAAGCGAGAAAGTGGTAACCTCGCTCTCTACCCCCCTTCCCCCCGGGCCTTACTCTACTCATAAACTTTTATTTGTTTTCTTTATGCTCGCCACGTCAACGGTCCCTTCATCGTGATGCCAATGCACGCAGCTTGCATGCCCTTACTTCTGCTGCAAGCCAGCCGACGAGAGAGAGTGAAGCGCTCACTTCCATGCCTTGTTGCAATAGTTCAGTGCAGCACTGTAGCAGCTACGGGCCTCTTCGACCTAACAGGAGAGGAGCGAACCCGTGTGTCCCTCCAGGCGCCGTCGTGCAAGACTCTTCAACCAACCAGGAGAGCGAAGATGTCTTTAAGATGTGTCATTGCAGGCACGGACGTGTGCTATAGTGCCGCAGCGGTAGCTGCGGGAGCCTATATTCCCGAACGCTGGCACTGTATACATCCCGCTTCGCAAGGATCACGCGTGCGATGGTCGCGCAGCCTTGGCTCTGCTGCACCGAACTACTGAAACATTGCGGTATGTGGAACAGTGCACGCAGCGCGCAGTACGGTGCAGCTGAGCACAGCTGCCGCACGTGTACTGAAGCAGACGAAAAGGGTGCGCTACGCATCGTTTGATGAAATCCTTTTATTAATTTCAGGGGTATTTAATACCAGCGTCACTTAGGCACTTTTTTTAATTGAAATCAACATCCGCATCGGATCTCTTGATCGCATCAACAGTGGTCGCTGCTGCCACGGCCTGTACTATAATACGGATAGGGTGTGGTGCCGACGTCGGCTGAATTGTGACTTGGCAGACATTGCAGCACGTCCATCGGGACGACGAAACGCAGAAGGCGTTCGGGGAATTTTTTAGGGGGCGTGTTTGAAGAAAAACAAGGAAGCGTGTACCCACCCTTCACCCCTGCCCGCTTCATCACTGCACCACTCGGGGGGTGTGTGGGGATGTTTCTGGTATTAGATCCAACCGCACCAAAAGTGGCTGGCGTTTCCCTCCATCCTTTCATACACAAGCCTGCCTCCATTAATTCCGTTTTGTACGCGAAAAATGTCTGGAAGGCGTCAAGTGGCTGCGTATGGGAGGCAAAATTCAACTACCCCTTCTCACGAAAATTTGTCCCCTACACTTCTGGCGTTTTAAGAACTTTTGGATCAGAGAAGGCATAAAACAACGAGAGGATTTTCCTTTGTTCTTTCGCTACTAGTGCAGTTTGCAAAAACCTGGCTCACAACGAAAGAAAAAATAACAAACATTGTTTACGCGCGGCACGATTGTTGGTCTATCCCGCTCAGTGGATGAAAGCCATAAGAGCGGTTATCATTGATCATCATCATCGTCATCATCATCATCACCACCTCCACCACCACTACTACTACTGCATTAGAGAGAAACCATTTGGTCTTCTACAACTACAAGTTTCCGACGTCTTGCAGTCTCCACTATGGCGGCGCCAAAGGACCGAGTGGTACAGCATGTTTATAAGATATGTACCTTCTTCAACAGATAGCAGCAGGTGCAGAGATTGCACGGACGCAAGACATCGAAGTACAGATGAAGCGAGCAGCGACAGCGGACACCGAAACACGGTGTGTGTGCGTCCTGCATACACCAACGGAAGGGACACGACGCAGCGAGATCGCTGCCAGCGGCGGCCGGTGGCCAGACCACCCGCGTCGCCCCCGTGACACGGTGCGTCCTTGTCCTTCGACAAAGATTCTCTCTCTCTCTCTCTCTCTCTCTCGACCACTCGAGGACTCCGCATGCCCTACTAGACGGCATCTCGACATCTGTTAGGGCGTTTAAATGGCACGACCAACCTGGTTCCGGACATTTGATATTGTTTCAAACGCGTGAGATGTCGATACCGAACGGATATATTTCCATACTCCGCTACCGATATCAAAGACTGCCCCGAGTTTGATTCGTGCACGAAATGTTTGACTCATGCCTCTGTCGTAGTTTCTCCTACTGAAGTTTAATTTATCGGGCAATACAAAACTGTGCTGGTTCCCGTCATCAAAGTTTCATGAATGAATGAATGAATGAATGAATGAATGAATGAATGAATGAATGAATGAATGAATGAACATTTTAGGTGTGGAGAAACGTAGTAGGTGGCACATGCGCAACGAGCACGCACGTACGATGCAGAATCACACAAGAAGCTTAAAAAAGCGTACTTTCATTAACGAATTATACGCTAAGTTACCGTCAATAATTATCATTCGATGGTATGGGCCACTGTGCTACAAACTCGTTACAGGAATCACTCAGTTGGCAATGAATAGCGGGCGCATCACGCGATGCGACAATTATACACGACAATGCGACGAATTTGAAAGGACCGGGGCTCGAGTCCCTGCAGACTAAGAAGATTGAGGTTTCGAGATCCGACGCACTGGATCAGTGAGAGGTTCGAGTCACCATTCTCCACACAGCTGTTTGTCACATGTATATTTCCTACGCATACATATGTAGAAAGGTGTCACGTTACAGTAGAACGGACGGATTTGCTGCCAAAGTGGCCTATATTAGCAGGAAAAAAAAAAAGACATATATGAGCGACACCTGCGACGTACTACACGCGTGTGCCGTCATACAGAAGGCTCATTTCCGCGTACGTCTAGCAGTCTTCCATATACACCGAGGCACACAATACGCTAGTGACAGATGGCACCGTAGCTTCTTTTCAAGGCCGGCGCGGAACACCTGCGCGACACAGGCAGCCGAACTGTCGCCGACAGGCAATTAATCGGCCTGTCTAGGTGACATACGAGCGGACCATTCGGCGCAAGATCCATATATTCATAAAATACCCTGCGTATATAATATAGCGTATACGTTACTATACTATAGGGCATTTTAACAGCGGCGGTTTACGTGCTTTCGGCACGGTATATACCGCGCCTTCGTGGTCGGCAAGTGGTCATTTCACTTACAAACACCGGCGCTAGCAGCTCTATGCGTGCTGTCACGTGACGAAGGGTACTCACGGGGCCTGATGCAGGCCTTTCAGATTAAAATAACATGTGCATACCACGAGGGAATGGTATTAGCGTTATTACCGTACGGTAATCCCCTGAAACACCCCAATAGCGAAATTTGGCACGTCCGGTAAGCCGCTATACGCAAAGTACGTACTTTGCGTATAGCGGAATACCAGGCGCAAAGAGCGAATGCGCAAACATGGCCGACCACCCAGAGGGTGTGCCGTCCGCGCTTCTCATCTCAGGTGGTGTCGTGCGCTTTTTCAACTAAGTACACAAACGCCCGAATACGCAACATTCGATTATACGGATGAACAACGTCAAACTAACCATTATTAACCTAAACCACACATATCGGAACGTACTAGTGCCCATATGTTCACAAAAGCGCTGTGCCCAGATACATGCAACACCTGGAATATTAAGTAACGTGAAAAAAAAAATCAGATTCTCTAATGTACGAATATATGAGACGCTGGGACGCACTGTACAGTGTCTCCCAGTGCCTTCCAACAGGCTGTAGGACACTGGGCACACTTTACATCGTCCCCAGTGCCTGCCAGCGCGCTGAAATGCACTGGAGCATACTGGGAGACGCTGTCTTTTTTTTTTTTTTGCTTTTTTGCAATAGGGAAGTCTGGTTTCGGTAACACCCCCCGTTAACATAACCACGCACATCTGTTAGCATAAAGAGATCGTCCCGGATGTCGAACCGGAGGCCTCGCAGCTGGGTACCGATCAATTAACGGCTCCTTTTGTGTATGTGTGTTACGCAAATATACCAAACGAGGAAAATGTGTACGCGCGGTCCATGCTGCCTGCCGCCGAAGGGTGCTCCCACGCACGTCGGGCCTTGTATGGGGGGCACACTGATTGCGCGTGTAGTATACCGCACGAGGAAGCGGAGCGTCACGAAGCTCGTATGTAGACGGACGAGGCGCCGATCGGGCGTGCACAGCGCGCGTACACGACACGCCCCGGTTCGCGCCAAGGGCGACAAGAGGACGCGCGAGCTGTCTTGTTCGCACGTACAGAATGACTTGCACGCACGCGCACCGCACCACGCTGTTTTCGTGGGACGCTACAATTAAAGGGTAGCTAAAGAGCAAAGTAATTCTTCTCCCGTCTGTAAATCAAACTACCGCGGTACCAAGAAGAGGAAGATAGCACTTAATGAGAAGAAATGAGATGTCGGCCTGGAGAGTGAGTCTCTGGCCTGCTACTCCTCACAGGGGTAAGGGAGAAAGGGACAGACAGAGATAGACGTGGTAGAGCTGATACGTATATGGAGTTTGCCGGAGTGAACCCGTAACGGGGGAGCAGAGTTGCGTGCCTACTGCAATACAGGACAACAAAGCCCTTATGGTGACACATCATGAGGTCCTTAGCCATTTCGGAAAGCAGAGGCAAACCTATACACACCCAAACCAGCAACTTGATGGATCTCAAGCTACAGAGCTAACACGCTTGCAAACGCACAGTTTTAAATATCCTGCACACCTACACAGGCTACACCTGCGTGCTTTTACATCCATCGCCAGCCTGTCCTTGGTGTGGGTACGCCCACGCTGACATGACGCACATTCTATGGGGCTGTACAGGCAATTTGCAGTTGTACAAAGCGGATAATATCAGACCAGATCTCCTTGAAGAACGCTGGCGATCTGTCTTGACCAGCTCAGAACTGACAGACCAACTATGGGCTGTTACCCCCCGGCTATGGACCACCCGGTGGTTTAGCCCAGGCCAACGAACTCGTTGGCTTCCACAATAAAGATTTACCACACCATACCAAAACCACCAATATTTTAGTGAGAAGGCGCGCTTGCTAAGCCAGAAAGCGTGCCAATGGAAAATAAGTACGGGTGGCGGCGCCACCTCGAACTCACCGCACCAACTTGCTGTGACGTCAGTGATGGCGCATTACTAGGGCCCACATGATTATTCTCTGGAGGAATTAATTGCATTGAAGTTCCACTCAGCCAATGTGATCAAAACACTAAAGAAGGAGTGACCTTGAAATCTGTGACGTCATGGTAGCGTTGACATGCGGAGGTGTCGGCATAGAATTTAGAAAAAAAAAAATTAACTTCGCCTTCCATTTTCTCCAACAGAACAGTCCCTACAATCTATAGTTGCCATACTAACAGCGAACCCAACATGGCGAAACCAACCGCAATAGAGTCCTCAAAGAACAATCTGTCAGTATAAACTGGTTTACTGTTTCACTACAGCACTCGGCTGCGTAACCGAAGGTCGCGGAATCGAATCCCGGCAGCGGCGGCTGCATTTCGATGGAGGCGAAATGTTGAGGCCCGTGTACTGTGCGACGTCACGTTAAAGAATACCAGGTGGGCGAACTTTCCGGAGACCTCCACTACGGCGTCTCTCATAATCATACAGTGGCATTGGGAAGTCAAACGCCATAAATCAATGTTTCACTTTAGTGTATACCTCAACGGATTGGGTCCAGGCATGAACAAGTGCAGAGACCGGCATTCGTTGCTATAATTCGACTAATTAACGTCCCCGCTACCCTGCTATACCGCGATATCAGGTTGTACTCGCCAATACACACAATTGGCAAGTTCTGCATCGATCCGTGCCATTTACGGAAATCCCTCGTGCTGCCCCGGAACTGGCAACACTTAAGCACAATTACCGTAATATCGCTAATTAGTGCCTATCTGCAGCTACACGGGCGACCCGAGAACACGTCCCTTTCGACGCGTCCCTCTCACTCGGGCCTCGCAACTATCAATGGCCTATACAGCGATCGAACGCGAGGCATGCAGACCTTCAATGCCGTCGACATATACCCTGACACCCAAGGCACGCCGTCAAGAGGAAAGGACCGGAAGGGAATTCCTCTGCGGGAACAACAAGCACCATCGGGGCCCTGGACAAGGAACGGCAGTGTGACCTCGGTCGGGCACGACAGTCACGAAAACAAAAGAACCGTCTCCGCGTGTACAACCAAAGCCACTTAGAACACACACCTGGACCGCTTCAGCTGTCCGCAAAAGATATCCCGCTGAGCGATGGGCAGCGTGTGCGTGTGTATTCCACGGTCTCCTATTGATGCCGATTGCAGTTAAAGTGACACTATAAAAGTTAAAAGCAAGCTTTTCTCCTGTTTGTAGGTTATCTTTTCACACCGCTCTCGCAAGGAGAAGACCCTCGGTAAGCTATAGAAAACAAGCGAAAATAAAATACAGGTGCCGGAGCCGCTTTTCATTTCCAGCAATAACAACGCATGACGTCACAGATCATTCACGGTGCATGCTAAGGCCTATAGCTATTTATCGGTAAAAAAAGGCATACATAGTGACCTACAAGGAGTCCAGAGACTTTATACACAGGGAGTTTCAGAACATTTCATGGAGCGGATTCGGCATCAAAGACAGTGGCGACATGAGTTCCCCGGAATTCCACAAGGTGGAGTAATAACATCTATGATAGGGAAAATTAGCATCTACCCATTCGTAGCACAAACCTACAAAGAAATGGATACGGATTCCTCAGAAATGAACGCGTCTTAGTTAACAAACATTCGTCTTGGTGGTGGTGGTGGTGGTAGGGGGGAGGGGATCGAACCCGGGACCCACACCCGTCCGGGCCTCTCGCTCTACAAAGTGAACTAAAACCCATGCTCTAGCGGAAGGGCGACTTGATGCACAACACGCTTATGAAGCTACCACTGTAGCTCATCGTTCAAGGTCCATTTCGTGTATTTTGTTAGAATAAATATTCATTCATTAAACATTCAACATGAATGGCAGTAAGGCAAAAGTGGCACGTATAATGAACTGCACGACAGCAAATAAGCCCGGACTTACAACATCGATTCGGCGGCATCGCTACAAAGGTTGCTTGCGACAGAAGCACGTTGCCATTCGGCGCATAGGGCACACGTTTCGATTGCACGGGTTGAGTGCTTACGCCGCCGCGCTCTATATGGGCGTGGCCACGTCTACGCGCGCTCTCGGAACATGTGGCAAACGACGGCTAAGCGGCTAAGCCTGACTCACAAAAGAGAGAGAGAGAGAGAGAACGACTGAACATAACACCGCGTCACCAGAAGTGGCGTAAAACAGGGCGAATGTTATGCTAGTTGTAAGTAATAACAATATTAATTTCCGGGATTTTACGTCCCAAAAGCACTAAATGATTACGAGGGACGCCGTAGCGGACAGCTCCGGAAATTTTGACCACCCGGGGTTCTTTGACGTGCACTGACATTCCACAGTATTGCCTCAACATCTCGCCTCCATCGAAATCCACCCGCCGCGGCCGGGATTCGATCCCGGGACCTCCGGATGAGATGCCGAGTGCCACAGGCACCAGGCCACCATGGAAAGGAAGTTGTGAGCAGACCCTTTGTTTAGGTACACTGTATATAGCATCAAACAAAGAAAAGTGCACTGCTGCCTCTGTCAACTGTACCACCATCATTATCATGACAACCGCCATCACGATCGGTTGCGGACGAGGGAAAAAGTTGGCAAAGTGATGCTAACTTGCCTTAAAAGGTCATAACTTAGCAGTACTGTTAGTACACATTATAAAGAGGAGCGAGTTGGTGCCGTTCGTTGTCAATCATACAGTAAACCTCGTCTGCAACGCATCTCGTGCATAACTGTAAACGCCGGTGCACAAACTATAAATCAAAGTTTTCATGTTAAGTGAGGCAGGTCATCCTCAGCCTGACCATCCCTCCACTACACAAGGCCAGAACCACCCTCTCCAAAATCTTAACCGACGGCCTTGTCTCTCGTTAGCCGAGTCACGCTGCGTTTATGTAACGCGCGCGGTCAACCTATACAGGGATCGGGGTCAAAAATTCGCGCGCGATGCACACTGCGACTTACTGCTTCTTCCCGCAGCGTCGACACGTTGGGCATCTTTCCGAAACCAGACGCGCAACTTCTTGCTCGGACGCATCGGGGTCAGCTCTATATATGATGCGCGTACACAACGCGTACAGCGTACAGCGGCTTCCGCGCACTACGGGACACCCAGACACGACTGGCTTCGAGAGACAGCTCGTCGTTACTACACCAAAAAACCAACCTCCCCCCCCCCCTTTTTTTTTCTTTCGAGATGACGTCCGAAAGCCCGCACCTATTAGACATCTGAGATGACGGGACCACGCAGGCATAAAAACCGTACACCACCACCACCACCTGCCGTTCATCGTCTTTCGTTTTCCGTTGTTCTTTCTCTCTTCTTTTTTTCGAATTCGTGCACGCAGCTGGCCGGGGGACCCCCCTTTGATCACACTGAGTGACGGACAGAGCAGCATCACGACTAGGGCCGAGCGGAGCTAACCAGGCGTGGCGGCGTGCGATCATGGCTGGCCGCCACATGAGCTGCCCATCAAACGAACGCCTCAGCGGCGGGCGAGGAGGCACAAAAATGGCGGACGACGCCGCCGCCATTTTGCGGCCGTGCTTCGCGGACAGCTCCGCCGGGCGCCCACGCGCGTGCAGACGGCCGTCGGTCGACGAGGAAACACTTGCTCGCTGAGGCTTCGTGGCTACCCGCTGATGTGAATGTGGAAATCGACGCCGTGTTCTCGTGACAAGCACGTTCCGGCTCTGTAATTTAAAACGCCGCCGCACAGAGACCAAATGCGTGTGACCTTGGGAACCGTTGCGCAGTGCAAAGTTATGCAGTGCGAGGGTATACTGGTTATGCAAATCGAATTATGCAAAGACGGCTTTTAATTGCAGACCATGTCAGCGTCTATCAGGGCATAATCTTCAATGCCCTCCAGCCCCTTTAACAAACGACAGACCATAAAAGGGCACAACCGAGCGATTACCCTTTGATCTTAGCCCTAAAGGACTGAGAAGCGAGGAGGGGAGCCCCTTCGGGTCCCCCCCCCCCACCGAACGTTCTCCAGGACCTCAATAAAGTTTTCAACAACAAAAACAACCCCAGCGATTAGGTAATAAGCCACTGTTTTGACGGTAGCCTGCTCTGCAAAGATATACAATGTGTGCCTTGTAAGAAATATATCTTAATAAAACTTCTTCTTGGACTAGTTGGTTCATAATAGTGCATATGCTTACAGGGCACCAAATCAACATACAGAACAGAGGGACACACATGGCGCTGTGTGCGTCTGTGTGTCCCTCTCTACCGTTGATTTAGCGCCCTGTAAGCACATGCCTTGTAAGAAACTGATCATTTTTGGTCATGTGAAAAAAAAAAAGATGAATGGTCCACAGTTGAAGGTGAATTCAGCCATACAAGCCTGTTTTGCACATGCACCATACCTTATCCACAAGAGAAATGTATAAGCGTGGTGGTACATCATATTCGTAGGGCTAACAGGGGGCGCAACAACGCTCAGCCGTTGTCACGCTCTTCTTTTGCGCTGTATACATTCCCGACAAGGACGATCTCCATCGCGCATTATTGCACAAGACGATCAAACAATAAGGGCCGAATAACGCACGCACGCTTCGCTTTCAAGGCTGTTTCGCGTCGTGATTCGAGGCGACCAATTAAATGACCACAGCGGTCGTCTTTCCTTCAGTATCCTTTCCTTCAGGCCGCGTCAAAGATGGCGGAACAGCACGAGCGCTATAGCCACGCAGGAAGGAAGGAAAAGCAGCAGAAGGTATCGATCGACAATCCTGGAGCATATGTATAGTTATAAAATTGTAAAGCAGAGCATCATGGGAAATGGGTCACGCGCACGTGGTGGGCGAGCGGTAGATGAATGGCACGGTCAAGCGTCACTAAAGGTTACCGCGTTCAAACTACCTTGAGCAGATGATGATTATCGTCGTTCAGTTAAGGAAAGGAAGCTATTTTCTGCAGCCAATGTCGGGAGCACGTCTCAGCGTCCGTGGGGGAAGGGGAAAGGGACTGAGAGATATAGAAGAGGAAAAGCCGTAGTGGAGGGCTCCAGAAAATTTCGACCACGTGGGGTTCTTTAAGGTGCACTGACAGCGGCACAGTACACAGGCCTCTGGCATTTTCGCCTCCATCGACGCGGTCGGGCAACTATGACCTAATCCTACCCCAGAGACCCGAGAGGCACCAAGCGTCAGAGGAGGTTGGCTTGCCGAGCCTAGCGGAACCACGCCATCCTCTTAACTTTTTTTTTCCTCATGGCTACAGCGATCATCGTCCTCACGAGCTTGCTAACACAATCTTTCAAGCTCGGCCGTGTGTGTCTTCAATACGCGAGATGGCTAGTAACGATACGTACCCCGTCTCTCGGAAGCATCATTACGCGTCACCAAACACGTCTGCGGAGAGTTACGCAACCCGCGCATTGCGGATCGAAGTGCACAGATCCCTGCCTCGTTATATTACAGAAACGTGGCCGTTGATTGCGTCGAGTGAGTGACGTCATCGCTCGGAATCGATCTATACAGACGAGAGTGGTGGCGCAAGTTGGTTGCCATATAGCTGGATGACGATCGTTACGTAGACAGGCAGGTTCGCAGAGCACACAACGTGTACGGAAAGCGCCCACGCAGACATCAAGCTCAATGGCAGTGCAAGGGTTTTTCCTATAAGAGTCGGTAGTACCTATAGGCAGCTCCCATCATGCAGCTGCAATGGAAACTGCACACGCCGTGGGTGGACTTGTCTGCGTGCTCAAATTCGGTTGCAGACGTTCTCGGGAAGATATTTTTTCGCTATTTTATGTTTCTCAATCTACGAGATGTCATGCTTTTTTCTGGGCATGCTTGCACGATAACTGCGAATCGTTGAATCTGCAAAAGCACATTCGGCTTATATATCAGTCTATCGCTTGGAAAACAGTGTACACTTCTCGCAAATAATCGTTTTCACGTAATCTATTCGATCAAAACGCAGAGTGAGCTGATGCGCAATCTTTACGCAAATTCATGTACTGCGTACAAGTATAACCATCTTATCCAGGGTAACTGGCCCGCGACGTACTTCGATGGGGTGCAAAAAAAAAAACGAAAATAAGAGTAGTAGTATAGATCACGAGAGGAGAATAGTGACATTTCAGTTTTGTCCGCCAGGAAGGACACTGCGGTCAATGTTAGTTTAATTAAACGACTGCTTAATTAACAGTACTCGCTAAACATACCGACGGGATTCAGGTGTGGATGTCTTCGGTCGCTGTAACGCCATCTACCACAGTTACAATGGACACTAGCTCCGCGCTGTTCCGTATATCATATCGTGGCATTAGGACGTAAAACACCATGAATCAATCAATCAGTTCCAAATGTGCAATAGCTTTTGTAGGAAACAATACAAGCCGCCAGTCGCTCACAAAATCGTAATGATGGCCAGGTGAAAACCCTGCCACAGGTGTGCAATTCATACGAGAACGTCGCTTTCGCGGTGTGGAAGGCACTCATGCGGACGTAATCGAGGAGAGCGCTGATGGTGCAGACGACCATTCTGAAACAAGTTCCGCCATAGGTAAATCATCGTCATCATCATCATCGTCATCATCAGCAGCAGCAGCCTATTAAGTCCACTGCAGGGCGAACGCTTCTCCCAACGATTTACAATTCGCCCTATCCTGAGCGAGTTGGTCACACTTTATGCACGCGAAGTTCTTAATCTCACCGCTTTTATCTAACCTTTTGCCTGCCTCTCTTGCGTTTCCCTTAACTTGTTATCCAATGCGTCGCTCTTACTGTGCATCTGTTATCTGTTCTCCTCACGACATGTCCTGCCCAGGTCCACTTCGTTTTTTTTTATTTGATATAATAATATCAGCCATTCCTGTCTGTTCCCCAGTGATCCATTCAGCTTGTTCTTTTATTAAAAACTCTTAGCGTTACACCTATCAATTTTCTTTCCACACACGCACACACACAGATATATATATATATATATATATATATATATATATATATATATATATATATATATATATATATATAAGAGAGGGGCCGACGAGAGGTGCACGTCTCCGCATTCGTTCTTCCGCAAATGAGGCCTACGAAGAAACCCAGCTGCCCCACTCGTGAGCGTGTGCCATTGAAGCGGGCACGCACGTGGCGACGACAGTCGGCTTCTGCAGAATTCGTGCCCGACGGTGAATTATTTGCCTTCTCCGCATGCTTATTTACATTACGCCGTATACTTCCTTTCCTCTCCTTTCTTTTTCCTGTACACATTTGTTTGTTGATCGGTCTCTTGCCTTCCTTTGCGCGGCAGTCCCACTTTCCAAATGACAGCTATAGCGCAGCAAGAGAGTTTTCTTTCTTTCTTTTCTTTCGGCTGGATTGCGTCATTTCTTGTACAAACACACGCCATGTGAAGGTTCGCAGAGGGGAAGCAGGAAACTGAAAAGAGCCGGCTGGAACAGGAGGCTGTGATCGTATCCACGTGCGTGCTTTGTGTTTCTGCGTCCGTAGTGGGAAGGTTCCGTTTCATGTTTAACGATCGGCATATGCAATATCCACCCCTTGACATGGCGATCGCTGAAGGCGAAACTATCGAAGAGAGGTCCCTGATGCTAAAACGAACATCGACACAATCTTATAACAGCTGCACATTTTCAGCGCAGCTCGCCGTAATCTAAATATGGCCACCTCAGTGGCCTTCAACGAATATATCTAAATAATGAGGTATTGGATACGAAAAACCAATCGAATACGTTTTCCATGCATGGTATAAGCGTGGCACTGCGTATGGGTTTGGTTTATGCAGAAATTGCTATCTATGCCCATAACGGTGTCAGAACCCACAACTTCTTTTCAAACCAACTCATGATGATGATGACGAAGCACAAGCGATACAATGCGAGATTCAACTATAGTATACTACATTTACCGATGCTCAAAAGCCGGCCGAGTTTAGGGTGTCCTACTAACCACTGCAAAATAGCGCGCCATCAGGAGATGCGAATTCGATCAACGGCGTCACCAGTAAGGCGAGGTTGGGAGAGGGAAGACGGCAAAGTTTCGTTTTATGATTCGCCACATGGTGATAGAGAAGCTGAGGATGAGGACATAGCCTGAAAACGACACAACACTCTACATGATCAGAACTTCTTAAAGTGAAGCACGCAACCATGGCTGAACAAAGTTTCAATGTATCAAGCACGTGTCGCTCGCAATAAAACGACTCAACGGAAACACTTAAATTGATTGATTTGTGCA
The DNA here is from genome assembly GCA_013339685.2 of Hyalomma asiaticum. Classification (NCBI taxonomy): domain Eukaryota; kingdom Metazoa; phylum Arthropoda; class Arachnida; order Ixodida; family Ixodidae; genus Hyalomma; species Hyalomma asiaticum. Next base: position 48,264,910 of record CM023487.1, on the reverse strand, counting down.
ACGTCCCAAAACCACGATATGATTATAAGAGACGCCGCAGTGGAGAGCTCCGGAAACTTGCGACTACAAGGTGTTCTTCAAGGTGCACTCACATCGCACAGTATACACGAACATCAACATTTTCGCCTCCATCGAAATGCAGCCGCCGCGGCCGGGATTCGATCCCGCGACCTTCGGATCAACAGTCGAGTACGATACCACAGCCAACAGACCACCGAGGCGGGGCACGGAAGCGTTCAAAAGCGAAGCTGTTAAATATTAACAACTCACGCCGTAGTGTTATTGCGGAAATGTGGTAAAACTGACAACAAAGCGACGGCACAGGACATGAACAACGAACAAGGGACACGCCGCAGAGACAAATAGAACAGTGAGAGGAGAACGGAAACGAAAAAGGAGGAAGTCGTCTCGAACGAAAGGGCACACCGTGAAACAGCTGCAGGAAACGATTGCGCGCACCGCCACGGCCCGTCTAGGCAAATAACATCACACACATACACACAGAGAGAGAGACAACAGTTGAGCCCTTACGGGATTATTAAAAGCCCCAGCAGCCCCTCCCCGCTGGGACGCACGGTCGGGGAAAAATATAGCGTGCTCCGGGCGGCGCGTTATTAAGAGCGGAGAGAGAAAGTCACCATAAAAGGAGCAAGGTATATAAGCACCAGGGATGCGCTTACACGTACTACGTCGGAAGGGTTCGGCCCGAGAAAGCGCTTCCCTTGCGCGGGGGTCGCCGAGGGGTTCAAGGTTGCACCGCGGCGCGTTGAATGCGGTTGCTGCCATGCAGAGAGGAAAAAGGCCGAGCGCTTTCGACTCGTGCCGGGCCGAAGCTTCGCGGTTCGTTTAGCACCGCATAAAAAGCGCCTGTACCGTATAGACGCGCACGTAACTTACTACCCGCGCTTTTTCTTTAGAAGCGCGTGGGGTTGCCTGACCAACGCCTGCAGGGGACGTCTACTCGAATGCATTGGGATTCATGTGCGCATTCAAAGTTTCGTTTAACAGCTGCAACAAACACGGAGGCGACAGAAAGGCAGACAGGTGGTGTCCTCACTGTGTTCCTTGCGCGGTTAGACGAAACTCTGAAAATGTTTCAACAAAGTATTCAATCATTCAGGCTTCTGAGAGAGAGAGGGAGAGAGAATACTTTATTGATGACTCCAGAGATGGTAGCCTGGTTAGTTAGCGGCCTGGCTTGGTATTCCAGTCGTTTAGCGGTGATCATGATATTTACAATGATCACATGTAACACAACACGTATGTGTATAGTCGCACTTACACACACATTCATATACACATATACACTATGACGCAGTTTAAAGCGTTTCGATGAAGCACGTTGCCCGTAGAAACGCTACCAACGCTTTAGTGCTGCGTAGTGCGCAGGTGCTGTATTGCCACGCGTGCCGAGGAAATGCCGGAGCTCCAAGTTCTGAATTGGCATGCACGTTCTACGCGGAATTGACGCAGACACCAAAATCACTAATTAATGGTCGTCCTATTGGAGAGACATGGCCTCCGACACTGGCGGCAAAAAGGATATTAATACCGGTCTCGGGCGCCATGGAACACCATACATGGGGTCGTCGTTACTCGGTTGTTCGCGCGGCAACGCAGAGCAAAGAAGGCATAATACCGCACTGGACGTGTATGCAACTGCACCTCGGTTTCTAAAATGTAAGCACGTCGTCACATGTTGGTCCGAGTTACAGTGGGGAAGATGCGCAACGTGCCGCCCTGTGAAAGAAACTAAATTATGAAAAGCGTGTTCTCATCGTTTTTCCAAAAAAAAAACACAGAGGTTGTGCCACACATGACGTGTCTACCATAGATTTCGCGCGAAACTGCAGCCTCGTCGTGGCCCGCGTGCGCCGCCGCGGTTTCGCAGAATTCTCGTCACCGCAGGAAGCACGAGCTCGCGGCTTGCAGGACGCTCAAGGAATTCGTATACGGACGACGGCAATACCCCGTAAAGGATGTTGCAGAAAGCAATGCGATGGGATTTCCTCTGTTCCTTTCTTCTGTATAGGTGTTGGCTCGCGGAGCCAGAGGCCGAACGGCGGCCGCATTTCGATAGGGGCGAAATGCAAAAACAGCCGCGGATACTTGTAGATGTCGTCACTGATCGACTGCTCGGGTATAACGTCGCAAAACCAGCTCTGATTATGAGAGACGCCGCAGTGGAGGCATCCGGAACTTTCGACCCCCCCATGAGGTTCTTTCACGTGCACTGATATCGCGCAGCGCACGAACCTCAAGATTTCGCCTCCATCGAAATACAGCCCCCGCGGCCGGGATTCGATCCCGCGACCTTCGGATCAGCAGCCGAGTGCCAAAGCCACTAGACCACCGTGGCGGGGCAACCCAGATTTAGGTGTCCGTTAAACAAACGCAAGTGGTACAAACTAATCCAGATCCCTCTTTACTATACAAGGCGTAATCATTTGGCGGGTTTCGATACATAAAACTAAGAAATAATCATCTCTTTCGATCGTTGTGTCTTACACCATTTCGTGGTATGGGCAACTTTTTTTTTTTTTTTCGTGGTCCGCCACGGTGGTATATAGTGATTACCGTGCTTGGCTGCTTACTGACACACGCGGGTTTCGGCCCTGGCCGAGTAGCATCATCTATGAAGGCGAAAGGGCTACAGAGGCACGTGTGTATATACTGTCCTTTATCACTGGCAGCGTTTATACACGGCTGTGTAGGGCAGTGCGTTATCACATGTACGTTGATACCCCCCTAGAGGTCGCATTCTCACGGGAGCACCGCACAACTGCAGGCCGCTAAATGTAGAAACTCGCAACACAGTATGGCAGGAGGCAGAAGTGCCGTTAAAAGAAGCCCTTTTCGGCACCTTTTCGCTTGCGCATAACCCGAAGTTGCGGAAGCAAGCGGTGGAATAAGGTGTAAGCAAAATTACGGGTATTAGACTGGGTGCTAGAATGCACCTGTCCTTTATCCTAAAGCGTAAAAAAAAAAGATAAACAGAGGCAAAGAAAAGGTTTTTCTTACATTTTAGGAACATAGAAACACGCCTTTATTTATGGTGATGTATAAACTACAACAGCTCGTTCAAGTTTATTGTTGTCGTACGCTGGCTACTGTTATGGCAACCTTGAAACCGTCTATAGCAATATATGTAAAGTTTGCAGTATATCTTCTGCTCCGTACTGTAATAACATATGCTAAGCGGTCGCAAATAAAGCATTTAGTTTTCCTGAAGATGAATTTCAAGATTTTAGCGGATTCCCATGGGGGCCACGCTGCTTTTTTCTGTTTCTTGCCTTTTTTTTCTTCTTCTTTTTGACGTCACTACCTACACAACGCTGCCTACCCGAGCCTGCGGGCTTTCAAAAGCAAAACAGAGATACTTCAGCGCTAAAATCGTCGCTGTCAAGTTCAGAAAAGCTGGCATAACTCAACACATCGTTCGGATGACCTCGCCACTGTCGTTTTTCCGGCTACAGCTCTGCATTTCTGATGGCGGGGAGGCTGTGACGTCATCGCATAGACTGCACGAAACGCCTATTCGTTTCGGTTTCGGCCTAACACAACGTTGGTTCGGTTATACAAAAACATTTGGTGAGTTTCTGAGCAAACTGAATGCACCCTGGTTTCTACAGGGCTATCAGCACCATTGGAATGCCACAACATCAGAAGATGGTGGAAAAGACCAATAGAGTTCCCCTTTAACGTCTGGTGTACCACCGGCATGCATCAACGTTACACTGTTTCGGCCGTTTCAAGCCAAGGCGCAGCAAAAGACAGTAACGTTTCAGTCGATGCATGCGCAGAAGGCGTCACAAAAGGCGTCATAGAAGGGCGGCCGTCCGACGAGCAGCAATGCCATCGGCGCACATCAAAGAAAAAAAGAAAAGAAAGAAGAAACTAACTGTCATGCATAGAGAGAACCAATTCATCGAGCACATCAAAGAAAAAAAAAGAAAAACAAGCTAATGTATAGAGAGAACGAATTCATTAGAAAAAAAAATTAAATACAGAACTACGCACACTTCATTTTCGCGAGCGGCGCCCTCAGGCAGTCGTACATCTTTAAACGCCGTCGCAGGACACGCTTCTGTGCACTCAACCGTCCGCTAAATGAAGTGTGGCAATCACGGAAGCACTTCTTCACTCTATACCCCGCGAAGGCCTTAACGAACATCGTCCGTATTTCCGGACGCGTACGTTTTGTTTAATTTCCAACGTTCCGTCGTCAAGAAATTCGATTACAGGTGCACTGCACGAAAAAAAAAAAAGGAAAAGAAAAGAAACCACCGGGCGCAGCACTAAATTTCGGCCAGCGCTCGACAGAAAGCTCAATTCGACACGCGATGTAATTTACGACGGTTATTTATTGCACCCGTACTTAACGAATGTCTCCGTCAGCGGCATCTGATATATATTCTTCGTTGTTTGCTCTGAGGCTTCTTTCGCGCAGTGTACACGAACCAAACGACGTCTCGTAATGAGTTGTGCAGTCTCTGGGTATAGAGAACACGGCTTACGGAAATGACCGCGAAGCGCTGACGACCAGTAACGGACAAAGAGCGACAGCAGAAAGAAAATGAGGCGACGCACACGGAAAGATATGGACACATGTGCCACGAAGTCACAAGACGCTGACGTAAGCATACATATTGTTCACATGGTCTTGATCTTTCACGTGCCTTATTTTCTTTTGTTTGCGTTATGGTTTGATTGATTTGTGGGGTTTAACGTCCCAAAACCAGCTCTGATTATGAAAGACGCCGTAGTGGAGGGCTCCGGAAATTCCAACCAACTGGGGTTCTTTACGTGCACTGGCATCGCAGAGTACACGGGCCTCAACATTTCGCCAACATCGAAATGCAGCCGTCGCGGCCGGGATTCGATCACGCGACCTTCGGATCAGCAGCCGAGTGCCATAACCACTAGACCACTGTGGCGGGGCTGCGTTATGGTTTCATGGACGCAAGACGACGTGAACGCGTTCGCATGTGCGTATATATGGACGATCAAAAATATATATGCCGACCACGTAGAAGTGCTCATGCACCACCTTTTTTCGGGGAACCTCTGACGAGCACAATATGTATGTATGTATGTATGTATGTATGTATGTATGTATGTATGTATGTAGTATGTATGTATGTATGTATTGATTTGCGGGGTTTAACGTCCCAAAACCAGCTATGATTATGAGAGACGCCGTAGTGGAGGGCTCCGGAAATTTCGACCACCTGGGGTTCTTTAACGTACACTGACATCGCACTGTATAAACGGGCCTCAACATTTCGCCTCCATTGAAATGCAGCCGCCGCAGCCGGGATTCGATCCCGCGAACCTCGGATCAGCACCACTAGACCACACTAGACACACACACACACACACACACGCACACGCACACACACACACACACACACACACACACACGGCCATCTATCGCTACAGACCGGATGCAAAGGGGAGCACGAAACAATGCAGCGTGACCAAGGGGGTTTCTCGGTGTTCCCGAAATCCGGCTTGCTCTCAAACATCTTTCTTTTTTTCAAATCCGTCGAGACCACGGTGGTCAGCGGACACACGTGGCCGCAGCAGGAGCACGTTCGGACGTGACTTATCCCTCGCCATCGCCATATATATATCCAGCCGACGACCGCAATGCACAGAGATGGAGAGACATGGTCGGCCGGAAAAGATACACGTAGGAGCGACCAGCAATAAAACGAAAGACCGCAACGGGTAGCCCTTTTTACGAGAAAAAAAAATAATAAAGTACAAATAAAAGCGAGAAGTGTTCTTCAAAGGAGCGCCGTCCATGCTGTATGTAGTATTCTCGCATTTTGTTTCGCGGCCACGTCGTCGGGAACCCACATTAAAAGCAAGCAAAGAATCACCGGGTAGCCGACGCTTGTGTGTTACACGTTCCATAAAATATGGCCAACACAGTCGCACCTCTGCAGTGTGCCGCAGCGAAGACGCGGGGCCAAAAGAAAAACAAGGTGATTCAAGGTAACGAGGCACAGCGGCAGGTGCGAGAAGCGGAACACCCGAAAACAGCGGCGAAAATTGCCGAAGCTGCAAGCGAGCACTTCTCGTATATACATACAGCTTCTAGCCCACGTCGTGCTCTGGCGTATATACGCTGTCGGCAACAAGCTGTGTTTTGAGAGCTTACAGAGCAGCTAAGCAAACGCGTACACGATGTTATGGCGAAGTGACCGATCAGGCCTAACTGAACACAGAAAAGTACATATATAAAATAAAAGGTTCGCCCTGCCTATCACGAATCGGTTAACGATATTGTCGCGAAGACCGCATCGCGTAGAATGTTTTCTTGTTCTTTTTTTCTTTTTCGACTGCTTTCTTAGAAGGGTGCTCAAGCAAACGAGCCGGCGCACCGCAGGGAGTCTTCTTGACGACGTAGTACAGAGAACGAAGACCACGTGTGTGCGTCGCGGCCAGTTTCTGGAATGTGTTGTTTGTATTAGTTTTGTAGCAAAGCCGGATGCACGCGATCACTAGGGCTCGCGTTGAGCATCGTTAACTTCGGCCTGCCTGACTGGTCCCTGTAAGCCGTTTTCCTATTGGTCGGACGCAGTGGTGTTCCGAGACGTTCGTGTTGCCGTGGGTGCTGAAAAGTGCTATTTAGGCGGCGACACTGGCCTTTTTTAGAGAGCGGACTAGGGGACCATGACGCGCGAAACCACCGGGGACCAGTCCGGCAGGCCGACGGGGTATGATACCATTTTCTATGTTGTATAATTTTTGCCCTGTGTGTTTTCCAACTTCAAGATGTCTTAGCTAAATAAACCCCCCAATGAGTGCTCTCCCAATTCACTGTGTCGACTCCTCATCGCTTGCCTGCGCGGAGTGGCTCCCCCGCCTCTTCGTCTTCCTGACCTTCCGATGCGTCTAACATTAACGGCCCCGACGTTTCGCTACAATATACTGCACTGCTAGCGCTAGAACAGTCCGCGGCATCTTTTCTGCATCACCAACTCTCTTAGAGAAGCATGCACGGAATGCCGAGGGGACTAGTTTCAAGAGGAGTTCAAAACGTTCGAATTAAAAAAGTAAGAAATAAAGGGCGGCAAACAAGGACGACGCTGAACTGCAGTTGACAGCCTCCAAGCTCTACGTATGTGTACTGAATAGAAGAGTGCGACTCTTCCAAGTTTTTTCGAACACGAAGGGAATAGCGCATATCATCCGGCTTCGCGAGTACCGAACATCAGAACACAGGTGCGCCTTCACCATTAGTTATTTTATTTAACTCGCAATTCTGTTACAAAAATGCAATTATCAGTCTGGCATATATGACTAGCAGGAGCACACTGTCCAGACTATAGCTGGTCAAATCTCAACCGTATCGAAAAAGTGTGTGTATCACAGCAAGGGGTGTGCGAACATGAAATTTTCAAATACGAATGTAATACGAACATCCAGCACCGAATGTTCAATCAAATATCGAAACGCGATTGCGCATTTAGCAATCGTGGAAACGTGGGAGTTGCTGAGATATCGGCTGTAACGAACAACTTCGAAACTGCGACCAAAAGTGCTGAAGTAGAAAATGCCCTGAGGTGCGCGGGCACGGCGGAAAGTACACATGGTGGGGGGAGGGGCGGACCACGAGGCTGCGTCATGTGACTCTACTAGCCTCGGCAAGTCAACCTCTCCTGACGCCTTGTGAGCGAGGCTCGCCTTGTCGACGACCGTCGCCTGCTGCTCCTGTCGCGTGATCACGCTTCTGGCCGATGCCCGCGACGCGCCAGAGAGGGCGCCACCGCCTCGCGGAGCGCGCGATTTCTCCTCCCACGGCCCTTCTCGGGCGCACACCGGAATCGCTGGTTTGCCCGCGCTACGCACTTGGATTGGATTGGATAAACTTTATTTGTCCAACGGCTAAAGTTTGTGCCCGGGGCTAGGCTTCTCGGGTTTTACAAATAGGGTTGTTTCGCTGTCCTTTCTCTCTCACACACCGGCGACGGCGGTCGCTCCCTTATTGTACGGTGCTCCTCTGGCGCTGACTGCTCCCAGCGTGTGCGGTGGCAGTTCCGAGTCGATACCATGCAGCCCAGCTGCGCGAGTTCTTTAGTCCGCTACCACCGATACAACTCTCTATAACGCAGTTCGTTGTAACGAGGTTCAAGTGTACAATCTTTTTCTCATACCGCGATATGCTAGCCCCGCTGCAAATTAGGCGGGGGGAGAGTGGGGGGGGGGGGGGGAGGCAAGCGGGTTCGCATGCCGCACGCGGCACTAACATCTATGTCACGACGAGATACCCGTTATAACACGCAACCCTCTATAGCCGGCGCACTTATCTCAGCAGTGCCACTTGTACGTTTCTCACAACGTTTTACGTATACGCGCAGCCATGCGTGCATGGTCGTACAGGCAGCCGGCTTCTTGTACGTACGGCGCGCAGGCTTTCTGCCCAGTATAGGCGGCCACGCTGATTACAGAGGCTACGCGTCGGAGTTACGCCTCTGCCCTTTTCAACGTGCACACACAGAGACGGTTCGAAAGCGGCACACAGTACATACTACAAGTAGCCGTACAAAGTGTACACGGAGCCGAACCGGCGGGATCCTTGACACCGTCCACGCAGCGAACGTAAGGTGGGTTGGTGCGAAACACCGGGCGCCCCACCGTCGTCGCCAACCGCCCCACCGTTTTGCGCGAGCGGCCACGTATGTGTACATACACGAGAGATGGAGGCGGCTGCATGCGTACACTCACGTGGAACAAACGCGCATTTTGGAAGGTCCATGCAGTGGGGCTAAAGGTATGCACTGGTCGCATCGTCGTACAAGCTATATAGCAGAGTCCTTGGCTATACAGTAAGTATAGAGTCGGGAGATTGATGTCGTCCGCCCCTCTTTGTCCCTCTCTGCAACCACAGATGAATGAGTACAGAAAGCGCCGAGGGAATGGTTAGCGGCTCACGCTGGACGAACCTATATGTCTTCCACTGAAAATTATAAAGATAAAATAAAGCAGGAAGGGCGAAGACAGGAGCGCAAAAACAAACAATAGTTGATGACGTGCTGTGGCATCCCTTTGCCTATGTGTCAGCGGCGACAAGTGCGTGTCCTGCTTGCGTGCCTGTGTTACCGTACACATGCTATACTTGCTTGTCCAGTATACTCTCCCGTATTATGGATACCAAGAGACGAAGAACATGGCCGTGCACGGGAGAGAGTAAGGCAAGGTGAAAAAATAAATAAAAAAGAACATTGAATGAATGAATGAATGAATGAATGAATGAATGAATGAATGAATGAATGAATGAATGAGACCTTTATTGAGAGAGAAGGACGGCTCTAGGCCGCTGCTGGGGATGAGGTGGGAACGGGATTAGCGGATTAAACGGTGATGAGCAAAAACGCAATAAGCATGGAGTGCAATGGCATAAGATTGGCTGAAAAAGAAGAATAAGAAGCAGGAGTGGACGATGATAATGACGATGATGATCAGACGGCTTTAAGTGTTACTGCAACCTAGCGATCTAGAGGCTTACCACTGCTTTATACTTCTGTAGTATAGACGAATCATACATAAGATTATATGCAATGTATCATTGTTGTATACTCGTCGCGTTGCGCATTCGCTGTGTATTCCGCCTCCGGAATTTTGTTTATTTATTTTATTACTAGGAACTTTACAGCCCGACAATCGGCTTAAACGTAGTCTCAATCCGCTGTTCCGTTTCGCTACAACGTCCAGCCGAACCCACTTCCTGATTGGCTTATATAAGGCGAGCACCGTACAGCCTTCACTACACTGCACCGAACTGTTGAGAAGCTACTCGAAGATCCGGGACGGGGCCACCGCGCGCGGAGGACAGACCACGCAGAAAGAGTGAAGACGTGCAGAAAGGCCCCGCAGGAGGGCAGGCCGGATCGGCTCCCTCCGGAAGTCCCATGCGAGAAGTTGAAGAAAAAGAATACTGCCGCATTGTACGGCCGGTGATATACCCGTGTACTTGTTTGTTGCTTTGTTGTTATTCTTTTTCATTCCCAGTGTTTTTTTCGTACAGTTTGGTAGACGCTGCGGTGGTTGTCGCAGCCTGGTCGCTTAGCCTATATACCGGTGAAACAATGCAACCCTTTGGTGGCAAGACAGCTGTGCAGCCTCGAAATGTCCCCGATCGTGGGAGACCGTTACGTATACTAGAGCTATGCAGCAAAGCGCACTCCGACGGACTGCTACGTGAGAACCGTTATCGGGAAAGACCGGTGATATCAGTGGCGGATCCAGAGAGAGAGAGGGGGGGCCGGGGGGGGCGGACGTTTTGGCCCGTATCTTTATTTTTGAATCTATAGGCCCCCAAGAAGAGGACCCATTTCAGGAACATTCTTGATGAGTGAATCGTTAGGCCCAGACGCACCATCTTGCACGTGAAGGTACACGGCGCCGATTCCCTTGGGTGCTGACGCCCTATATCCAGCCCATCTCTTGGGAAAAATCCTGCATCCGGCCCTCGTTGGACCCGCTTATGAGCGTCCCGGCGTCGTCACCATAACCGCCGTCGTGTTCAGCCTAACTTACGTCCAGTTCAGGACAAAGCCCTCCTCCAACGGTCTCCCCATGAATTCTCTTACGCGAATTCAATGATTCCATTTTGTGCCCGAAATCTTCTTTAACCCCACGTTCCCACTTTCCTCCAAAGAAACGCATCTGTGTGCTCTTACTTACAATTTTCTAATTCGTTTTTTTTTTTGTAGGTGTTACGGCCAAATATGGTCGATGCTATTAGTCAGCACCATATCTTGTCGCCTGTATTCTGTGTCCAGTCCTAGCGCTGCATTTTCTTTATTATTATTACTATTCTTGTGCGAAATGGGCTTGCACTAAAGCACTGCTTTTTAATCTCTTCTATATATACATCGCGTAAGCAATGAACTGAACTAATACTTACGTGCGATACAATGACCGATTACAGAGCACTCTATAGGCAGCTGGTACGGACAGTACTGCATACTAAAGAAAGTACCACACCGGGCGAAATAAAAGTCATCCGACAGATGCCTGCGTACAAACAACACAGTCATGCACTCGCACACACCGTCTCTGTCCACACCGCATCTTCTATAAGGCCACGGACCTCCTTCCGGCGCCTGTCGACCTTGGGCCGAGCATGCATATGCAGAGGATGGCCGGGAACCCGTGACAAACAAACAATGACCGAGACTTTCACTCTCCGATGAGAAGGCATTCGCCGCAGCCAATTAGACATTCTCGATCGGGCACGCCACACGCAGCCGTTGCCTGAGACCTCGGACTCGCTCGAAAAGCCCCCCCGCCCCCCACCTTTTGTTTGTATATATACCATGCCTATGCATGGACCGCCAGCTATCGCGGTTCCGACAATGCATCAGGCCTGAATGAATGAATGAATGAATGAATTGGATTTATTGCGGTAGAAGATGTGGGAGGACAGTGTGTATATGTGTGAAATATGATGGTACGAACTACGACGACGCATACGGTAGTGATAGATAAAAGTTGAATGGACAAGGCAGCCTTGGCGCAAAACTTGGACATGAGCCGCTGGACACCATGTACGTTGAAGACAAGGATTTGGCCAGCGTATCAACAGGATATTTGCTAATAATGACTGATACATGAACTTCGAGAGAGAGAGAGATAAATAACTTTTATTTCTCTCTCTCACACAGCTGATGTTGGCCAGTGACATTCCCCTCCTCGAGACGCGAAGGCAGATGTTTCGCCTGAAGTTCGTACAGCAGCTAATTAACCATGAATTATTCTTAGACCCTGCGGTATGCGTCACCCCTTTGGCAACCCGTCATGATCACGCATATGCACTAACCCCTCATTTCGCCAGGACAAGTGCATCTAAATTTTCCTTCTTCCCCAGAACAGTGTCTGAGTGGAACACCCGACCTGATGTGAACCTTTCATTTGAAGCGCGTTAATCATATGTTTTCAGTTATGTATACTATATAGCTTGTTCGGTGTATTTGACCATTTATTGGTTCAACATGAATTATATTTTTATAGTTGAATATTTTGTAGTTTTCCTAGTATTTTTCCTGTAAGTGCCATTCCTGCAAGGACCGACTTGTTGTCCGCAGTATTTTGTAAATAAATAGTAATAACAATAATTTACGTCCGCAATGATGGGCGAGAAGGCTTTAGCAGCTGTCCCCATTCATCCCCCTAACCTCAGCAGGAATCCTTAAAGAGTCTGCGGCAGTAAGGTCGAGTCCGGTGACTTTGCGTTGTTCTCTGCTCCGTGGTTGAGTAATAACGTCTCCCAATGTTCTACATTTCTGTGAGGGTAGTTGTCGGAAGGGCAAGTCCAGACCATATGGTCTCGACCTGCAACGCTATATTATTGCACTGCTTGCACATCTAGGACTCCGGACTTTCCGGATGCCATTTACTGTACACGAAAGTCCTCTCCGTGATTGTCTTCGCACAGCAAATCGCGCGCAGACGCAAAGAGACGTGTCCCGTGGTCTCCAGAGTACCGCACTCTTCACCCGGCCAGGACTGTCGCGCATTTAACCATTGCAAACGGTGTCACTGTTACAAGGCTATGCATGTGTCCCTTTTGCGGCTACTTTTGAATGAAGTACAGAGTGCGCCGTGTCTTGCCAGGTTTGTCAGTCACAATCGTCATCATCATCACATTCCCGATCGCTGAAGACCTATCGGAAACAGGTGGTCATAAAGGAAGTAGGTAGGTAAACAAATATATATGATCAAACTACTAAAGCCACGAGAAGCCGAACTCCTGGCTTCTTTTAAAAGACTTCTACGCGCGTACAAGGCGCAGCAGATGCACAAGCGCACAGGGCCGTGTATAAAGATCTAAACGCACCATCTCCGCGCGTCCCCCAGTTAGAGCGTGGTGACCCCCAACCTACGCGCGTCCCCTCTCTTTTTTTGAAAGGCGGTGCGGTGTGCGTGGAACGCCATACAGCGCTATCCGCGACCAGCCAACACACACAACACACCCCGACCTGCAAGCCCGACCTTGGCACCAAAACAAAAACCGAAACTGCAGGGAGCCAAGCAGACGGCGGCCCCCGCTTTCACGGCAGACGACGGACAACAAAGCACACCCTGGCTGGCTGTTGCTGTTCCTGCCGTATGGCAGGTATCAGCGCTCGCATAGCAGGACGTATGCGCCATGGCCGCCACTAACTTTCGCTCCTTTGACGCCTTTCGCGGTGCCATCAGCCTATGGACCTTCTGCCTCCATCAGTCTATGGGCCCCATTGTCTCTGAAGCAGTGCGCAAAAAGGATGCGCGTGCGCGCACTCATGCATGTGCAGCAGACGACGCCGCTTCAGTCACGCACCTTCCACGCGCGGTCTGAAGGACAGGAAACGGAAGTCCCTTGTCAAACGAACCAGACGACAAGTAGCAGTCTTCTGCGAGCAGACGCCGCAACACTTCGGTATTGTGCTGACGACAGGCCCTGAGCTGCGAGCACGCAAAACTGTCATCGGGCAAGGCAAACCAGCATACCGTTGCTGTCAAGTGTCCTCGAGTCGGTGTGGTGTTTCCACGTTAGCCGGCGTGACCACGAGTGGAACGAGCACACCGCTAGGGATGAACCAAGAAGGTTTAAAAGAAGTCTATTAGCACTTCCCTATCTCTCCTATTTACGCTTGCTTAAAACTAAACGAATAGTACCATTATACGCCACCAAATAGCCGCGCTTGCATATATACCACATGTGTGCAGGAACGTCACTGACATCTATTAAAAACACATGCTTTTAAAGTTCGCCGGGACGTTCCCTTATGGCTTGTAGGTGTCCATCACAGCGGAGCGAGTGGTAACAGACTACAAAGCACACTACAGCTAAAGCCGAAAGTACAGTGTAGCAAGCAGCGAGTACTTCCTTTGCGCCGCTTTGTAGTGTATCCTTTGGCGGTGCAATCGCGCAACGAGTTGGAAACCTAATGCTTGTAGATGACATTTGGCATCCGTTTTGGCCGCGTCGACAGCAAGATGCGTTGCGCTAGCCCGGCGCTGCGACGCCATATAATAAGCACGTCACTTTTTGCGACATAAAAATGCGACAAGATTATCGTGGTTCAGTTAAGGAAAAGATGATATATATTTCCCGCGAGACAACTTCAGGTCACACGTAAATCGCTTCTCTCTCTCTCTCTCTCTCTCCTCCTTTTTTGTCGATGATGAGGAGTCGCTTTAGTGTTAACAGCATTGCCAATTACGCGTTTAAACATGCAGGTTAATTAGTTCGTCGCGCACTTCTTGTGCAATAAGAAATAAAGCTATAACTATAAACAGCGGCGGCAACCCACAGGCCCTGGCGTAACCACACAAATTTTTTTTCTTTTTTTTTTTGCCTCAAAGGCAATCAAACGCAGACCTGCTTAGAAAAAATCGCACCGAATACATATTTTCAAAAAAAAAAAAAAATACGGCTTAAACATCCTGATCTGAGCAGAGCAATACACATGCGATGGTACCACCCAGTCGAAATGGCACACCCGTATCTCTTTAGCACAGCTAGACACCAGTAGTGCTTATATGCAGTTCGAAACCGACTACTCCAAGCTAAGCAGCCGTATATAGGCAAAGTTTAACAACTTAGGAGAATCAGATCAAGCGCCTTCTTCCAAGTCTAGCCGGATCAAAAAGGCGATAAAATAACTAAATCGCAACTCGTTAGGCCTATTAGGGGCGAAGCTCCTTAAGGCGTAGGCTTGTCTGCCGTAGTTGTCCGTCGTAGCCACTTCGTCTTCATCGAACGCTGAACTGCCTCGAGCGCTGGCACGCGCTCTTGTGTCACGAGTTCACGCCGGTTCCTCTTCGTCTACTCCGGCATCACTCAGTTTCGGTTTCGTTTCGTATTACATCACAATAGCGCCAGTTTTAAGTAGTTGTTCACAACTTTTCTGGAAGGTAGAAGATGCGAAACGAATACCACAGTGTTCTAGAGAACTCAGTTGTCTGTCCATACAGCACGAAGCATGGCTAAATTAATCCGGCACTCGGCACGATTTACGATGAACCTCCGGAGCTTCGCCCACTCATCATCATTCACTCCGTGGATATGCGTGGATTTTATTATTATTATTATTATTATTATTATTATTATTATTATTATTATTATTATTATTATTATTATTGACGCAGTTCTTTTTTCACGTGCTAAAACCAGCTACACAGTGAAGGGGAGGGAGATGAGGGGGGGGGGGGGCGTCTACGGAGAAATTTTGACTACCTGAGGTTATGTTGACCGATTGCTGTTTGATAACTCTACTGGCATTGATTTCGTCATCATGGGCTCAACGAGGAAACGAAGATCACAGTTTCATTTTCGTTAAATTTCGCGCCGGAACCTCCGGACGTCAACGCAAGCATGACTTCACGGATCTCAAAGTCCTTTTTTAGTATTCTGTACTCATTGGCTCAATGGAAATTCATGAAACTGGCCGAGTTAACTCTCTCTGGCCACCTAAAAACACTGCGCAATTCATTTTTTTTATCGGAGAATAATTATGTAAAACCTAGCAGAAGCGTTCAAAAATATATGACGTTATGGAAAGCTGGTGCAAGAACTTCAAGGCGACCTGTGTACCCCTCCTGCGCGTTTTCTCGCTTAACAAGCACCTTCTCGCTTTGAGAATGGTACTCTTGGTACTACGATAGAGTGATTTAACTGACAGGAGATAAATCGTTTTGCTCTTTAGTGTCTATGTTTTTAAAGTTCGCCGGGACATTCCCTTGTGGTCTGTAGATGCCTACCACAGCAGGACGACAGGTGACAGGCTGTAAAGCACACTGCAGCTAATGCCTAAAGTAGTGCAAGCAGCAGCGAGTTGCTTATCTGTGCCGTTTTGTAGTGTAACCTACGGCTGGATAGAACACGCCAAATCGCATACTACATTGGCAACCCGGAGCCGAATTCACAAAACTGCTCTTTCGTAAGTGATTTTTGCCATTGGTCTGTCGGCTTCTGTAATGATGTGTCCAGCTTCAGGATTGGCTGAAATTTTCTCTTGCGAACTTGTAATTTTTCTGTGTGTGTGTGTGTGAATACGGGCCCAGATGTCTGCAGATGACATTTAATAGGCACCTAAATCTCAGTATACACGGGTGTCCTGTGGCATTTCGCCCCAAATCGAAATGCGGCCACCGAGGCTTGCGGACATTGCGCAAGGCTGCGACACCACTACCGAAAGCGACGGTATCCAGCAAATATACATCGAACACACAAAAACAACAAAAGAAGAACACGGCACTTATAAGCGCGACACGGGCCACTTTCGCGTGTCGCCTGCGAGCGCGTGGTCTAGCTGCCCGGCCATGCGAAGCAAAACAGCGTTCGCGGATGAACGCGCAGACCGGAACAGGAAGTCGATTGTTATCGCACACGGATACGGCGCATGAGCTAAGCCAAAGCAGTGACTTCGTTACACGACGCTCCCCGAATTCACTTCCTCGCGGTTGTCGATGGGACGTGCATTCGCGCGAGAGACGAGGATAATAAAGAAGCCCCCGCAAGTCGTAGTATAATTAACGAATTCGGTTCCTCATTAAGAGCCGCGAACAAAAGGAGCGCGTCATACAATGCGACGCCCCTTCTTTGTAGAAGCTATGCGGTCTCGGTGGTGCACTGAAGGTATAATACAAGTACGGAAGGTAACCTTTGAGAGCTAAAGCATTAATATTCAATTCTGTAACAATAATGCCTCAATGACGCTGTCAGATTTGATTGGTTGTTTTCAGGAGTTTTGAGCCCGAAAACGAGATATGATCATGAGAGACGCCGTAGTGGAGGGCTCCGGAAATTTCAACCATCATGCCGATCTTTAACGTGCGCTGACAACGCACAGCACACATGCCTCAACATTTCGCCGCCGTCGAAACGCAGCCGCCGCGGCCGGGATTCGAACCCGCGACCCTCGGATCAGCATCCGAGTGCCATAGCGAACACAGTGGCTTTACTGTTACTTCCCCTAATCTTACAGAATGCTATACGAAAATTTCTTTTTCCGCGGGCGCCAAGTATAAACGTCCACCTATTCCGATTTTTTTTTTTTCTCAGAGCCGAGACGAGAACACAAGGGCGCCGTCTCATCGTTTTTGCTTGTTCGTTTTAGTAATTTGAAGGAAATATGATAACCTATACATGCCTAAACGTGGCTCGGCCTTGCGAAGCCGTCTTTCCTGCGCATAGTATTAAACGACTCGTTCCGGAATGTACGAGTATGAACAACACAGCGACATCTGCGAGCTATACGCGAGACCGCGTGCTCACGTGAGTCGTGTTGCGTGTATTACTCAACTGTGCATCGCCGAAAGGTGACCGCCAGTGCAGTGCGAGCCAACAAAGCGCCCACATGCGTAACGCGAGTGGTGTTTAGTGTGCCGTTTAATTGTTCGCCACTGAAGGTGACCGCCAACGCAGTATACGAGCAACGATAGCAACAGGGGGTGTGTATACGTGCAAGCTTCGGACATGCATTGAGGCGACTGGAGGTGAATAGTGAGCGGCTCGGCAACGTTATACAAAACGGCTCTGATACTGCCCTTGAGAAGCCTGCTTCGGGGTCGAGACCTGATCACGACACAGTAGCCCAGGGATTTACGCAACACGCATGCCCGCGCCCCCGCCTGAAGATTTCCAGCTAGCTCAAAACTCCTGTGGCCACATCTTGTGACCCTCTTCTTACTTTCTGGTATCACATCGGGGTCAGTCAGGAACGGCGGTCCCCTTAAACTCCGCGCAACAGTTCTTAAGTACGACCTAAGGGAAACGGTAAACATATATAGTGTGTGTGTGTCCCTCTTTGCCTTTTACCTACTTCGCCTCGCCATTCTTTCAGCACTTACGTACAGCCGTCAGCACGGTTAACACGAACACTCGGGAGCGTTGCCCGGACCACTTGGAGTGAGTCCAGCGCTACGTAGTAGTGGGCGCTTCCGCTCAAATAATATTTACTTGATTGTTTATTTATTGAATGAGTAAAGATGTATTATTTCGGCAGCAGCGCCCACCATAACGCTGCGTTGGCCCGAGTCCATCCAAGTGGTCCAGGTCACGCTCCCGAGCGTTCCAGTTAAACGTGCTGACGGCTGTATACGTGCTTGCGCTCCAAAACTTGAGAAGATACGTGCAGGCACGGATCGTGTACATCCGTACTGAGCTTTATATTCTCATGTTTTTTTCTGAATAAAACCAGTAGGTAGTGAGCGCTCGTGTAGTCGTCTTCTTTTCCTGTGTGTCGCCCTTTTTTGCGCTCAAATGTATTCCGCATTCGAAGTCGTCCCGATAATCAGGAGGACAAATAACTCAATGACGCTATAACGTGCCTTCGACTGATTAACCGGTAAAAGAAGAAGGTATCGCCGGCATTACGGAGGAAATCGGAATCATAAACTAAGCATTTATTATATCGGGCAACCTAATTATACGCCGCCTGCACTCAAACCAGTTCTTCCCTTCTGCACAAACTAATTCCATGAAGAATCAGCTGAAATTCGAAACGCAGGACACATATTCAATGCAGCCGTATTATTATTATTATTATTATTATTATTATTATTATTATTATTATTATTATTATTATTATTATTTCCAGGGCTTCACGTACCAAAACCACGATATGATCACGAGAGACGTCGTAAGTGGAGGGCTTCAGAGATTTCGACCCCATGGAATTCTTTAAAACAGAGCCGAAAGCATAAGCTCAATGTCCCGTAAGAACGTGGTCTGCTATAGGCGACGCTTCGACGAGACATTGGCACAGTACACGAAAGACGTTCAGTCGCTCAAACAAAGCGTTCAACCACAGCCTAACTTCTTACTATACTATACACTATACCATAGCCTTAACCACCACTCTGAAATCAGTTATAAGAGGACGCGTATACCAGTGGTTCGGTTCGGGCAAACTTGTTCACGCTCCAGCGAACCGTTTCTAACCGCCACCCTGGCGGAACCGTTGCATAACCGTTACGGGCTTATGAGAACAGACCGGCTCGCACGATGCCACATCGTGACTGCACGATAAGCTAAAGCCTTCCTGGTTTAATATTACTATTTATTTTGTCGCATTTCTTTTTTTCTTTTCTTTTTTACGGAAACCGGAATGAAAAGTAAGCAAGCCTCAAATAGTCACGTGGGACACCGTAAGTGTTCGACACAAGCCGACCATCTATAAGTCCGCCATTATAGTTAGCGCGCAACGCTGCTATGTGCGTCGAAAGAAAAAAAAAAAGAACAAGGGGAATAACATAATAGTCCGGGCGTAAAGGGACGACAGGACCACCGGCTAACCGTGCAGACCTGTCTTTATCAGCGACGAGGCGTTGCTGCATCCATCTTTTCGCCAAATTTCGTGAGCCCACGGCGGCTTATAAGCATGCCGCCTCGGTACTTAACATTTATAGCCCGCCGAAGACGCAACCCTTCGCAACAACTAATAGCACCTACAAGTACTCTACATAGGTGCCGTTCCACGCATATATACGTTCATTACACAAGCTTGGGTAAGAAAACTATCTCTGTAAGTTGGAAGAGAGAGAGAGAGAGAGAGAGAGAGAGGGGGATTGAAGCAAACAAGAGGTATAGAAGAATGGAATACGAGTTTAACCACAGATACGGATCACAAGTGCATACGAAATGGACCTGGTGTCTAAGAGAAGAACAGACTATAGGAGAGAGGCAATAACCGCGTGCATGCGATAACAAAGAAAGCTCGCGTTCACGCCTCTTTGTATAGCGTATATAATATGAACGACGATTCCGTGGCCGGAATGGACGGGCAGAACGGCGGCAATTAGGCGCACGACGACTGAACAGCCCATTACGCCAATTACGTGGCGCGCGAGGGTTCGTTTTGACGTTATTAACTTTTTTTCATTTTTTGTACAGCACGAACTTCAGCAGCCTGCATGGTCTA
Organism: Hyalomma asiaticum; assembly: GCA_013339685.2. Taxonomy (NCBI): domain Eukaryota; kingdom Metazoa; phylum Arthropoda; class Arachnida; order Ixodida; family Ixodidae; genus Hyalomma; species Hyalomma asiaticum. Next base: position 48,244,985 of record CM023487.1, on the reverse strand, counting down.
TACACCCGTGTAAGTGTGGGAAATAAGTAAATAAATAAAGCAATAAGGCGGCAACACAGACAGATGCGCGGCTGTACTGCGGGTCTTAAAAAAATGAATGAATGAAGGAATGAATGAAAAGGAACACCACAAGTATGAGAGGGGAGGGGAGGGAGCATGAACAACAGAGTGAGCACAAAAATAATGTCCTCGCCAGGGTCGTTTGGGCATTTTTCCCGACGCAGATGACCTTCCGCGGTGGGAACACACGAAACGACGGAGAATGAGTATATGCTCACGAATCCACAAACGCAGAAACGAAAACGGCGGAAAAAAGAAGAAAAGTAACCGAAAGAGAAAAGAATGCACGAGCAAAACAAATTTGCAAAGCCGCGTCGCCGCCACTTTGACGTTTCGAAGGCAAAAAACGAAGCAGACGACCTGGAAGTTGCGCCGGAGCCCTGCAGGAGCGTCACTCCGGCGCAAAAGCAGACGATCGACATAAGACAACAAAAAGGCCTAGGGATTGCAGACAGAGAGAAGGTAAAAAAGTACCATGACAAGAACCATGACTTCAGGAAGGTCATGACGTCTCGCCCACGGCCGCAAGCGCAATACACGAAAGGCCACCCGGAGATCACACTTATATGCACACAAACAGCGTAAAAAAACCACCGGTACGTATATTAAAGTGGCGAAAAATAATAATTCGAGAGGAACAAAAAGGGGCCGCCAGCGGCGGCGGTGCTCCAGGAAGAAGGCGACACTCGGAGAGGGGACACATTTTGCGGCAGCTAGAGCGCGCGCCATTTCCGCCCCGCGCCAGCGGAGCACATAAAAGCAGGCGGCAGCCCCATCCACGCACATCAACGACAAAGGGCGCCGCCGCCAAACCCCGGCAACAGGGTGGCGTTATATGCCGCAGATGCCCGTGCCACCCTCCGGTCCCTGTCATCAAAGCCCTTGATGCTCTCTTCCTCGAACAGAGACAGTGTACTATAATACACTGTGCTTCTCTCTCTTCCTCGTTATCAAAGAATCCCTTCTCTTCGTGGAGCACATCACATTAGCGCGGGCAGCGACGATATCTTGATGCCGGATACGATGAATATAATTTCTCCTTTTTTATTTTTGTGTACTACGTAGCGATGCCAGCGCGATCTATGCGGAAGACGCAAGCGAAATTCCGTTATATAATATAAAGGCGTGGCTCTTTGTACTAACCAGCGTAATAACAGTCACCGTTACGACGTACTACCGCCACTTAGATTCGAACATGAATGCCCTGGTGAACGTAGTTCGATGTCAATGCGAAGCTATGACTATTCAATAGACAAAATAAATAAATAAATAAATAAATAAATAAATAAATAAATAAATAAATAAATAAATAAATAAATAAAATGCTCAACGTCGCTGAGGCCAACGTTTCGATTTGTCTGGAAGGCCACATGCCTAAACGTTGGCTCTAGAGACCATACCGGGCTCTTGACTGCTTTCAACTATATCTGCATCACTTCAAACCGAGATTCTGTTCTCCGAGCTTCTCTTCCTGTTATGGTTAGGCAAGGGAACGCACGCGTACTCTGATAATTTTCATAACGGTGGTACGCCATGTTGTTCTGTGGGGTTTAACGTCCCAAAACCAGTTCTGATTATGAGAGACGCCGTAGTGGAGGGCTCCGGAAATTTCGACCACCTGGGGTTCTTTAACGTGCACTGACATCGCACAGCACACGGGCCTCAACATTTCGCCTCCATCGAAATGCAGCCGCCGCGGCCGAGATTCGATCCCGCGACCCTCGGATCAGGAGCCGAGTACCGTAGCCACTAGACCACCGTGGCGGGTGGTGGTAAGCCATAACTTTCCGATTATTGTGGTATGCGTTGCTTGGTCTCGTTACAACCTTCGACTCCTTGGCCAAATTTCAACCTATACTCGACCGTTGTCGAGTGGAACAGCGGCGCTTCAACTGGTAAGACACTTCTGAGTGGATCAATGACATGGTTTATTGTTGGATTAAGGGGCGGAATGCTTGCAGGTTCCCGTACCTTACACTTTTTCTTTCTTTCCTTCTTTCTTTTTGCACAAGCGGTGGCGGCATAACGGCTAAGGTAGGACTTGTGAAGCTCGAGGCCACGGGATCGAATCCCGGCCACGGCAACTGCATTCGTATGGACGACGAAACGCAAAAAGAAAAGACGGTGTATTTAGGTTCATTAGCTATTGCTGTTATTAAATTTACCTCACACGTTTTTTTTTTTTAACTACTTCCGGGATGGACTACGCTAACAGCACGGAAGCCTAGCCACATAAAATAAGGACTCGACGGGGGTTATTTGTTACAATATCCTTTAGTTCTTTTGTTTTTTTCTGCACTACATACTATTACAAAGGGGACCATGACATAGACACAAACAAGACCAGACACACAGATGTCAAGAAATGTCAAAGAGCGGCCCACAAGAGCGTTACAGTACGGGGCACCCATGTGTATCGACAGAACGCAGCATGCTCGGATCGAGTCACAACGACTTCCGCAGAGATCAGCAACGCCAGCTCGGACTCCGGAAGCAGCAGCTGCTCCTTGACCGCTAGGGCACGGCCGCTCGCTATGGGAACAGACGCCGCCAAAGTCGCCTTGAAAGCTCGCGCGCGTACACACACACAACAGAAGGTGCGCGTAAATTGAGGGGGCTGAGGCAGTCGAGCCTACCACGCAGCTGCCTCCACGACTTTCAAATAAACGCGTAAGCAACTAGACAAAAAAAAAAAAAAAAAGAACGATACGTGGCAGAAAGGTGCGGCACGGGCTTCCTGGCGTCACCGTGAAACGCAGGGAAACAAAATAAAACAAGTGCAATGGAAGGAGCTAGAAAACCGCGGGCTTTAAAAAGCAGCAGGAGCTCGGATAGACACCCCTCCCCAACCCCTCCTACGTGTAGAGGAAACGGGCAGCAGACCATTCGTCTAGTCTATCCGTGACCGGTCGCTCGGGAAAAAAAAAAACTAGATGACCACAACACCCTCCCCGCCACCGCAGTCGGCGTGTGGTTCGTAGCGACGCCGCCTCTCCCTCTCAGTCGCACGTCCACGCGCGCACGTAGTACATTAAACTGCGAGAGATCTCTATCCGCACGGAAGAGCTGACGTCACGCCTCAGCTCGGCGATCACGATGCGACGACCGCGGATGGCATGCACTGGTTGCAGTGCCGGCGAGTCGGAAGACGAAACGGGCAAGGACGCAACAAGTTGTAGTATACTCTTAGATTACGCGTTATTCGGCAAATACAGTTGAAGCTCGTTATAACGAATACTGTTATAGCGAATTATCGGTTATAGCGAACTATATACGAAATTTGGTTGGCCGCACCCTATTTGAGACACATCTATGCTTTTTCATAACGATTTGGAAATTGGAGAGCCGTTGCGGTATCGGCTGTAACATATATGGATATATAGCTCGCACGAGGCTCAAAACACGAACAGTAGCATACAAAGCCAAATAAACATTGAGACAATTTACACACACCTTTTTGAAGAAAAGTTGCGATAACTGTGGTCATACAGCGAAAAAAAAAAACAAGAAAAAGAAGGCATGTTTGACTGCACCGCATGGAGACATACACGTAAGGACTGCCTAGTTTACAGTGGGCTTGAAACCTAGAATGGTACTTTCTCTGTACCTGGAATTTCTGCGCGAGCCAGATCGCTGATGGGCAAGAGTAGTCGTTGTCTATCCCGTTATAACAAATACCGCATACATCGAACTACACACTTGTGGTCCAGATGCTACTTCGTCATGACGAGGTTCGCCTGTACAGAACTTCGTTTCCTCAGTGAGGCCTCCAGTCGACAGCTCACAAAGCATCTGCGTTCCCATCGTCTTCACTCAGGCTTTGTACAAACCTTCCTCAGCGCAAAATTAACCATCAGTGGGGAAAGAAAACGGAAAGGTAAACTGTGGACAACGGTAGTAGCATCCAGACGGCGCGCGCGATGTTTATCGTAAGCTCTCGTCAAGGCTTAAAAGAGGACAGTATCCAGCCGACCGCACCGCACTGATCTCGGCGGTTCATCGGGCATACTGCAGAAGCGGCAGCGAGAGATGCGACGACAACGAGAAATGCGGAAAGACGGCGCTGAGGCAGGCAAACGCACACACACACACACACACACACAGAGAGAGAGAGAGAGAGAGGTGCAGGGCTGCCTTGTGGTACAGCACTGCTTGAGGCCGTTACGATGGGAGAAGGTATATAGGAGCAACAACATCCCTGACCTCAGAGAATTTCCTTGGTTGTGCGCTCTCTCTCTCTCTCTCTCTCTCTCTCTCTCGTTTTTTTTTTTTTTTTTCTGTCAGGAGTCGCTCGTCGCACTGCTTCCCGCTAGGTCACGACCACAATAACAGAGCAGCGGAGGCCGCAGCGGTGGTCGACATGGGAACGCAGACGCGCGTTTCGTAAGAAAAAAATTACAAAATAAGAAGAAAGAAAAGAAGGATACTGCAGGATATAAAGGTAACGGCACGCAACAGCAAGGGCCGGAGCGAAAGGGGTAACGAACAGGAAGTATGCGTGTATTTGAAGCCAGGGTCGTGCCCAGAAATTTTTGAACGGTGGACATTTGACGAGCAGGCAACGAAGGGGGGAAATGGAGGGGGAGAGGATTGAGATGGTATATGACGCGGTTGTGACCACACACTCAAACAAAAAGCTCAGAGCCTTATGAGTATTATTTTAGGTCGTGAGCACTTCCGGGAGCTATCTTGCGCTCACAGATGCGAGGCTTTTGGCTCTATAAGCTCGCGCATGTCAAATGTCAAAAGGGTCCGCTGGAGTGGTGGGCAGTAAAGCAGAAGGGTGGGCGGTGTTTTTTTGTTTTTTTTTTTTTACCGCCGCCCACCGTGGGGAGAACTCTGATACATGAGCTGTGCCCCTGTCCGGACAAACCAGCCCTGTAAGAAGAGTAAATAGCTCGGATATCGACTACAGTTCCTGTGGATGTATGGCTAACGAAGGTAGTAAAGCAACAAATAACAACTATACAGTCGAGACGAGATTCCTTGCTACAAGTCCCTTTAGTCAAATACATGAGCTCCACAGGACGAAATATATGCACGCACAGAGGGCTTACATCGTAACCAAAGCTTCTGGGTCAATAACGTCCGAAGTGACAGTTCTATGGCAGGGCAACTTCGTACACTCGTTCACTAAGCGCGAATTTCGAAAATCCTAATTACTGCACTGCACATAAAAACTCGATTCAGTCCCGTTCTTACGTTGTACATATACGGACGCTCAGATTAATTATTTAGGAATACTGCAGGACCTACTTATTAGGGCCTATACAGGAGAGGGTATATGCTTTCGGTGGAAACAAGACTGTGGTAACAGGAGGTACCGGATAATTATCACTTGGAAATGCCAACCATAAATCGAACATTAGATACAAAAGAACTTTTTACGTTTACGTGCCAAAAACCACGATATAATATCTTGGTGCCGGGGTATTTCTTTTTCTCTTTGTTTGTTTGTTTGTTTGTTTGTTTGTTGCACTTCGCTGGAAATGAGGCCCCGTGTAGAGGGGAATTACTGCATATATGCTACGGGAGCATATACATCAATGAAAAGATCGCAAAATACGATTTAAAACACGGAATGTCGCTGGAGCCAACGTTTCGACAAGTGGACTTGTCTTCGTCAGGTCGCCGCCCTGACGAAGACAAGTCCACTTGTCGAAACGTTGGCACCTGCGACATTCCCTGTTCTAAATCGCATTTTGCGATCTTTCCATCGATTCAAGCATCCATCTTCCCCTGAGCTTATCTTCCAGTTGGGAGCATATACCGTAACTCTAAGAGGAATCGAACCCTATGCGCCCTGTGGCTGAGCAAGCCATTAGCGTAGCATACATGATTCAAGGCGGGTGAGGCGTAGGAAGCAGATACAACAGATGAGCAGATATAAATCACTACAGCGATCCTTCCGTGGTCCTGCACGATGCCGCCATAGTCAGGTGACAAAAAATTCCACTGTTAGAGAGGCCCCCCACTCGAGAAATAATCGGTGCTTTACGCACCAAAAACAGTCGCAGGAATGCACCCCTCTTTTACAGCTCACGGGGCAGGCAGCTAACAGCAAGACTGAGTGGCCACGGACGCTAGCACGCGAGGGCTCTGCCGACGTGGGGCGCGGTAGGCACGAACGAGCAGGGGGCGACAGGTTCCTCTAATGTTTCTAATAAAGCAAAGACAAAATTGAAACAAAGAACGTGTAAAAAGCAAAAAGAAAAACGAAAGGGTTTGGAGAGAACGCATTTGTCGCCCGTCAGCCAAAGACAGAGTGGCCCCGTACGAGTCACGTGACTCAACACACACACACACGCACACACACACACACACACCACACACACACAAGCACAGGAGAGCACGCCGCAGGAAGTGAAGAGAGTGAAACACGTGGGCTGCCCCTAAATAAAAGTGCGTTAGAGAGAGAAAGCGAGAGAAAAGAAAGAAAACAAGTACTACAACACATGGAGTTAAAGGGGAGAGTGACAGCGTTCGTCAGCGAGAGGACGGAGTAAAAAAGGAGTGGAATGGCATGGGAGCATGCAGAGCGCATGGGAAGGAGCAATGAGACCATCCTTCTTGAACCTCCTCCAAAACTCCTCATCTCTCAAGCCATCGTCAACTTGACGGGACGCCGCGTATCCCGAAAAGGAAACCGTCTTTATATATATATATATATATATATATATATATATATATATATATATAGGGCCCCATAGACCCAAGGAAGACGAGGAACGATGTCGGCGGCGGCCAAGATCACAGAGGAGGACAGCGCGAAAGGAATTAAAGATGAAGAAGAAGGGTGATGTCGGAGAGGATATACTGCTACGCCCAGTGGAGTCGCGGTGCCTCTCTAGTGAAGAAGGACTCCCGTATTTATCACGAGGCAAGAGAGAGGGTGTCGATTTAGCGGGGACGGCGTGACAAATGATGTGACCGCGTGTGTGTGTGTGTGTGTGTGTGTGTGTTGTGTGTGTGTGTGTGGTGTGTGTGTGTGTGTGTACACACACACGCAGGCAGGGAGTGAGCTTAGGGCGGGACATAACACGCCGAAAGACAATGGACGACGCTCAGGAGGAAAGACAACAAGACGAAGACGATGCCAAAGACGACACACCATCCGCGGGTTCCAGAGACAAAAAAAGACCTCAATCGTTTCGCGTGATGCTCCCGCGGCGTAAAAAGGAGTACTCTATAATATACTACCTAAGGAGCTCGCGATGGTCTTGTTTTCTAGTGTAAGAGCCGCGCGAAAACGAGGCTGCGTTTTATTATTATTATTATTATTATTATTATTATTATTATTATTGTTGTTGTTGTTGTTGTTGTTGTTGTTGTTGTTGTTGTTGTTGTTGTTGTTGTTGTTGTTAATGTTGGGGCTTTACGTGCCAAAACAAGGGTATGACTATGAGCCACGACCCGTAGTGGAAGGTTCCGGTATCTTTGCCCCGCCACGGTGGTCTATATATATGTAGTACGGCAATCGACTGCTGATGCGAAGGTCGCGGGATCGCACCCCGGCCGCGGCGGCTGCATTTCGATTATGGAAGCGAAATGTTGACGCCCGTGCCCTGTATACGCTGTCAAAGGATAAAGAAGCCCAGGTGGTCGAAATTTCCGGAGCCCTCCACTATACACGGCGTATATCTCATCATCATATCGTGGTTCGGGGACGTTAAACCCCAGAAATCAATCGATATCGTCCCATATTGTCTTCCTGCACTGTTCAAACCGACAATTCCTTCGAAAGCTTATCCATAAAGCGAACCTGACTATTATATATATATAGATGAGTAGTAGACCCTCGGAATCGGCAACAAAAATGCGGAAAGCGTTTATTCAACGTTTCAGCCGGAGACCGGCCTTCACCCGGAAGGCCGGCCTCCGGCTGAAACGTTGAATAAACGCTTTCCGCATTTTTGTTGCCAATCCAGAGGGTCTACTACTCATCTCTGTGTTCACGCCTCCGGCCTATTCATCACCATGACTGCCATATATATATATATATATATATATAATATATATATATATATATATATATATATATATATATATATATATATATTGTGGGCATTTACTATGCACTACTTCCTCATCTGTAGATAATCATCATCATCCTGCTGTGGTTGAGCTTCATCTTCGGTGCCTCGGCATCATCATTATCGTGTGTGGGCCTTGGCTGGTTCGCTGCTGACTGTGCAGTCCTAATAAACGTCGTCGCTACCGAGACGTCATACTTGGTGGAGGTGCGGGATATTATGACGTCTCGGTATATATATATTATGACGTCTCGGTAGCGACGTCATAATATATATATATAAACTATGAATTGCAATAACTTCCCCTATGCTTTCCTAGGCTTCAATGTTTGTTGTTTCATTAACTTGTTTCTAACAAATAATGACGAGCCCTTGACCCCCTTCCCTTTCGTTATATATATATTGTGAAGGGGAACGGGTCAATGGTCAAGGGCTCGTTTATTTGTTAGAAACAACTTAATGAAACAACGAACATTGAAGCCTAGGGACGCATACGGGAAGTAATTCAAATTCCTAATTATATGGTATTGTAATTTTGGGCTAAGTAGAAAGGAATTAAAGTGGACGAAAAGACAAACCTGCCTGGTCGTGGATTCAGGTCCCAGCACCGAAGGCAGGTTTGTGTTTTCGTCCATTTTAATTCCTTTCTACTTAGCCCAAAATTACTATACAATAATTAGGAATCTGAATTACTTCTCCTATGCTTTCCAAGGTTTCAATGTTTGTTGTTTCATTAAGTTATATATCAAAAAGCTCTTCCTGGATACCGGGATAAATATATAATCATAAAGTCACAGTGACAAAATATTATTTAGTATTTTGACGTTTCGGTTGGAGACCAGCCTTTTTCAAAGGTTGAAAGATTATATATATATACGTTTTCAGGCGCTCTTGTGTACTGAACGAACGTGGTGGATATAACAAATAGAGGCAATTATCCAACCTCTCTCGCTCTCTTGTTAATTAGCGAGAACAGTGGAGGTCCCGTGAACGAGACCGCACACGCGCGAGAGGGCGACGACCGAACGCACGCTCAAAAGTTCGCGCCCGGCCGGCCCGGCCGCCCGCTGGAGATGTCACGCCGACCGTGTGACCGTTCGAGCTCTCTTCATTTCACTTTTAATTAAGAGCGATGCCGTTGAGCAAATCGTTCCTGGTCCGGCGAATAACAAATAGCTATCATCATTAGTTGAGGTCGGCGAATAACAACCACCATCATCATCATCAGATGAGGTCGGCGAATAACAAAAAGCTATCATCATCATTAGTTGAGGTCGGCGAATAACAAAAAAAATTTATTTAGTTGAGGTCGGCGAATAACAAAACCATCATCATCATTAGTTGAGGTCTGCGATAACAAAAAGCTATCATCATCATTAGTTGAGGTCGGCGAATATAACAAAAAGCTATCATCATCATCGGTTGAGGTCGGCGAATATAACAAAAAGCTATGATCATCATCGGTTGAGGTCGGCGAATATAACAAAATAACAAAAAGCTATCATCATCAATCGGTTGAGGTCGGCGAATATAACAAAAAGCTATCATCATCATCGGTTGAGGTCGGCGAATATAACAAAAAGCTATCATCATCATCGGTTGAGGTCGGCGAATATAACAAAAAGCTATCATCATCATCGGTTGAGGTCGGCGAATATAACAAAAAGCTATCATCATCATCGGTTGAGGTCGGCGAATATGACAAAAAGCTATCATCATCATCGGTTGAGGTCGGCGAATATAACAAAAAGCTATCATCATCATCGGTTGAGGTCGGCGAATATGACAAAAAGCTATCATCATCATCGGTTGAGGTCGGCGAATATAACAAAAAGCTATCATCATCATCGGTTGAGGTCGGCGAATATAACAAAAAGCTATCATCATCATCGGTTGAGGTCGGCGAATATAACAAAAAGCTATCATCATCATCGGTTGAGGTCGGCGAATATAACAAAAAGCTATCATCATCATCGGTTGAGGTCGGCGAATATAACAAAAAGCTATCATCATCATCGGTTGAGGTCGGCGAATATAACAAAAAACTATCATCATCATCGGTTGAGGTCGGCGAATATAACAAAAAGCTATCATCATCATCGGTTGAGGTCGGCGAATATAACAAAAAGCTATCATCATCATCGGTTGAGGTCGGCGAATATAACAAAAAGCTATCATCATCATCGGTTGAGGTCGGCGAATATAACAAAAAGCTATCATCATCATCGGTTGAGGTCGGCGAATATAACAAAAAACTATCATCATCATCGGTTGAGGTCGGCGAATAACAAACTATCATCATCATTAGTTGAAGTTCCCAAGAGGCGTGCGCGCACTTATTCTATGCAATGCCAAGTGTGCGTCGTTCAAACGCACGGCTCTTTCTTCTCTTGCGCACATGACCTCAGCCCATGGAGAAAATGCCAGAGGCCCGTGTATTGTGCGCTGTCAGTGCACGTTCAAAGAACACCGGGTAGTCAGAATTTCCGGAGCCCTCCACTACTGCCTTTCTCTCCTCTCTATCTCTAACTCCCTTTCCCCCACCCCCACGGACGCTTAGCCGTGCTCCCAACATGGGCTGCAGAAATTAGCGTCCTTTCCACAATCATCATTATCATATATAGTATGGCAACAGGGTGAGACCGCGTCGAGCCGAACCGCGCGTGCCGCGTCGGCCGCCGTCTGTGGTTCGACGCGAACGTCTTTACGCCGAGCTCGGTGCGAAACTTCGTGAGAAGCGTTCGTTCGGCCCCACCACAGGGTTTCTTAGTTACACACTAGAGAGAAATCTGGCGCTGGTGTCTATGGCGACTCGTTCAGCGACACTTCAACCCACTTGGAATTATGGGAAGTAGAGGCGTCGGATCTGCTTCGGATGGATTTCGTTCTTGAGACTCGCGACGATTGTTTTCTGAGCTTTAAACAAACATAAAAGAAATATTTGCAATTAATATTTGATTTTGTCTCGAGTACGTAGCAACTGATACACGATGTTTGTAAAACTGTGAAGTTGAAGGAAAGCAACGGGCCCCACAGTGCTTCGCGAGCCGTTTCACGAACCCTCGGGCCTAGACGAAATGCGCGTGTACCGGAGGCAAACCCGGACTAGGCAAGCATGCCCGTCACCCTCTATGCTCCGCTAGCCTTGCGTCGCTAGTGCAAGCTTCACTGTTTTTCTTTTTTAATTCAATTTCTCTCTCCAGCGTATGCCTTCACTCTCTTCCACAGCACGCACCTTTTGCCGCGAACCCGGTGACATTTCTTCGTCCCTAAACGAAAAATGTCACCTGAGTGATGTATGCATATACAAAACGAACGGCCGCACGCGTCCGCAGCAGATGGCGAGCGAAGGCTGTTCCAGCCAGCCTCCCTTTCCGATTTTTCTTCTTTTTTTTTCCCCAGCTGCAATTTCGGCGACGCGCTTCAGTGCGCAACGAACACGCGACCCCTCATTCGCGACGACAGTTTAAACAAACGGCCACCACTGCAAAGCGCGAACAAAATCGGGAGCTGCCGGTCGCCGGTGTGCGTGCCACTGATGGCACACGAGACGAACGGCAGCTGACAATTGTTAATTGCGCGTACGCAGTACGCGCAATTATCACGTGTGCTCAAATTCTACGTGTGTGCTCAAATTCTATCACGTGTGCTCAAATTATTATCACGTGTGCTCAAATTCTACGGAACCGCTACTAAACTCGGTTCCGTAGAATTTGAGCACACGTGATAATAATTTCTGGCTTTCTAAGTCCTAAAACAACAGTATGATTACGAGAGGCGCCGTGGTCGAGGCGCTCCGGAAATTTCGACCACCTGGGGTTCTTTCGCTTGCACTGACACCGCACAGTACACACGGGTCTATCTTCATGAGAATGCGACCGCGGAGGCCAAGATATCAAGCACCATACGCACTAGAGCACCCCAGCGGACTGCTGGCGGTATTATCGTACTGAGTAAAATGCTATCTATCTATCTATCTATCTATCTATCTATCTATCTATCTATCTATCTATCTATCTATCTGTCTGTCTATCTGTCTGTCTGTCTGTCTGTCTGTCTGTCTGTCTGTCTGTCTGTCTGTCTGTCTGTCTGTCTGTCAACGCACAGCCCTCGAGGAAAAAGTACAACACACATCGAAGGAGTGTACACGCGGGAAAGGCAACGATGTATCTCGCCTTACAACGCCGCTCGACCTGCCGATGAGGAAAGGTCAAGGGCGATAAAGAGAACGGCCACCGGGCAATGAAAGAAAAAAAAGAAGGGAAACAAAGAGAGAAACTAAAATCCTCGTCGACAAACAGGCGCGCGCGTATCATCAGGAGACAGAAAACGGGGCCACGCTTCCTCGTTAGCCACCGCTTATACACAGGCCTATAGCCCGTGCAACAGCCTCCATAGAGGTTCAACGGGCGCGACAACCTCCACAATCACCACTCAAAGCGGGGTACGAGAGGGACAGATGGAAACGCCAACGACGACGGCATTTGAAGAACGCTAGTGTGTGTATACGGACGGTGGTGTGCGTGTACAAATGTACGCAACAGATCGAGGAACGGGGAAAGCACGCGCGTACGCGGCAAGCATACACACGTACACTGCACGTACACACATGTACGCAAACGCTTAGAAAGAGGCGAGCAGATTCCTTCTATTGTGGCAGCAACGACGTCGTCGTAGCTTCCCCCCACGCTCGAAGACTCGAGGCCGCTTTCTCGGACGTGAAGTGGGCTAAATACTACGCACAAGCACGAGTGGCAAGCGACACTTCGCCGAGGGCAATCTAAAAACGCTGGTCGACATGGGCTCACAGCTGCGAAGCTCAATGAGCCACAACTGGCAGTGACGAGACAGCTGGGACTGCGGGTGTTACACGCTTGTGTTACAAGACCCGGTGAACACCTTCATACTCTTGTTTTCTTTATTTATACCTCCTCTTTCTCTCTCTCTCTCTCTGCATTTCCGCCTGTATGTTACAGCATTTCTTGGAGATATTCGGCTACAACTGCACTTACACCACTTGCCGTCAATTCTGCTTATTTTTGCACGGCCTCTACAAGAGGTGTAGATGTATATCGCTGCTGGAGCTGTTGGCTAACACGGACTCCATAGGGAACGTGGCCAAGAATCGGGCATACTTCAAAGTGTACAACCAAGTAGAAATAAGGAAGTTTTTGATCTCGCTCTTGTTTCCCGAGGACATTTCTTCATTCTCGTCTGATTGAGAAGGTTGCGTTCTCTACAGTTGGCCTATACCACTGCCTATTTAAAATCAACGCCTTTTTGCATGCCCGTTTCTTTGAATTTACTGTAATTATTTACCGCGAGTAAATAAATTATTATTGAATTATATCACCCGGCTGTCCGGCACAAATAATCATCTCGAGCTACCGTTATACCATCGCTTCCCGGAGCACCCGACCATGCTAGCCCTCTGCCATCGCGCAGGTATACACTTCAGTGACCAAACTAATTTTCTCAAAGTAAAATCCGTCGAAAAGAAATCGTGAGCCACGATAACACCTACACACACGATAGCTCGGTCTGTAATTCTGTTGATAGGAAGCTTAATTACGTTACGACGACACTAAAAACAATTCCAGCACTTTACACAGAAGGCGTCGCGGCGCCCGTAAGCAAAGCTTGCACTGCTCGCGGATGCCGACAGAAGGCCATTTGACGTCAGCGCTATAGGGGCGAAATGCGCGGCAGCACTCGCCCTCTCTCCCTTCACGCTTTACTTCACGCTCGTGTGACGGATCCGACACCGTGTTCTGGTGCAGGGCGCACTGCGGAGCGTTCTTCACCGGCGAGTACTGATGGGGCAGCTACGTCATACTTGTACCCGAGCACGCGAGGGAGACCATGGAAGGCGGAGGCAGAGTGTGAACTAATAAAGGAATGTTGTGCCACGACAACTACGCTGTTATATGACCTGGGAGCATAGCAAGCGAACGAGGAGTCAATGGGACACGGTAACGCTATCGCATTCCACTCTGAAAGGCAAGAGAGAGAGAGGGAGCTCTTTATTGAAAGGCAGAGAATTTAGCCGGCGTTGAAATATCGCTGACATGCTACTCTGCCTGGGGAGGGAGTTTGGGGAGAGAAAGACGAGTAGAAAGAAGTACAAGATATAGTGAAAAAGAAAAGAGAAAGAAAAATTGGGCTTTGTGCTTCTGACTATGATGCCTAATTGCGTCCAAAGATATTTCACGTTTGCATCAACCCGCAGTGAGGTGATAGAATGTGTTGCATGATGGGTGAGTGGTGGTGACGACGGAGGTAAAGTTAGTCTATCGAGTTGGCCCTCTATTTTCTAAAAATGTAAACAATAAGTCCATCGCACGTCTCTGTTGTGTGGGGCAAGCTATAGGGCCTATAAAGGCGAAGCCTATAAACCTTCCCCTAAGTTATGAAGCGCGCTATATTGTGGGGCACCCCGGACTAATTTCGACCGCACGGGGTAGTCTGTTAAGCTAAATCAACGTACACGGAGTGCGGGGCAACTTGGCCCCCGTCGATGTGTGTTCGCCGGGGCCAGTAATCGAACCCGCATCCTTGAGCGGCGCGGAACCTTGGCCGCTAAGTCGTGTGCGGGTCCATGATGAACCATCAGCAATCGATATAGCACGCGATATAGGCTATAGCCGACTGCTGGTCGCTATAGATTTGACGTTTGCGACACCTGTATGAACTATATTGAGCCGACGTACATAGTTTCGGTTTCTCGCCTTGTGGCTTTCGCCGTTCCGCGCCATATCACCGATCAATACAGATCTCTCTTTTTTTTCTTTTTGACTCAGAGTGAAAGCTCAATTATAGGTCTCATGCAAAGGTGACGTCGAAAAAACGGTGACAGAAAAATATATCGTACAATAGACGTGGTACAAGAAATTGAAGACTCGCGTCTCGTTTACTGCGTACACACAGAAATTGCCACGGAAGGGTACGAATGTGCGACTAATATGACTGATAGGTCATGACATCATGGCATGATTGCCATGTTAGTGACGTCGCGATTAGCGATAATCACGTGAGGCTCACACCCGCACTGGATACGGGGGGTGTGGGCCACGCGTGATGCGATGGTAAACATCACAACGTATACACATACACGCCGAATAGCATTCACCAAAGGTTCCGGGTTTGACTACCGAAGGCCTTCGCTTACGCCTTTAAGCGATGGCTACAAGGACTCCCAGGATCTTTTTTTTTTTTTCATTAGTCCTCTTCGGCTTAATATAGACTCGCGCCCACGAAAACAGCAGCACCAATCTGCCCTCAGTGAAACGACCCGCACACAATGGGGACAAATTGAATCAGACAAATGAAAGAAAACGTGCTGTGGCCCCCTGTAACCCCCCCTCGAGCGCCCACCTCGATACATGTATATCGTGCACTGGTGGGCGGGTCGCAATTATTCGAAACTGCACCGTTCGTTCGTTCGCTCCCTCGCGTGTCGTGTCGTACACACGGCCGGAGCGCGCAGGGTCAAACGAGTGCACGCTACGGCGGCGCCATCGAAAAATCGCATCCTGCTTCATTCAACCCTCGCGCGCCACCATTGTATGCAGCCACGATCGAGGAGGAAGCGGCAGCGGCGCGAGCGACCCAGCGGGTGAAACGGGAACGGCGCGCAGTATACTATACTTTCTCCCCCGTGTGAGCTTCCCGCTATCGGAGGCGAAAGTTCGGACATGGCCGCGGGTTGTATGCCACGGAGGCTGCGAGTGGACGCCACGCGACAACACTGAAGCCCGTAAAAATCGTGCGAAATAGGTCCTGGTCACGTGACAGGCCAAACGGTACATTCACGCATGGAGGAAGGAAAGCTATAGGAGGCGACGTCACGTGATTACGCTATAGCTTCGGAAAGCCAACCTCCTATACGACGCCAGTGCGCGGTGTCTCTGCACTATAGTGTATCTCCGGTATAGGATTAGCCCCCACATAGTTGCCAGACCGTCGACGCAGGGTTGTTCTGGAAGCAGCAACCTTTAGTGGCGCTTGACCGTGCGTTATTCACGTGACCGGGGCCCATTTCTCATGATTCTTTCCCCTTTTAATTTTTGGTGACTAGGCTTCAGGATTGTCACAAGACGTCCTTTCCTATACCTTTCTGTTTCCCTTTCATGCATACATTCATGCGCGGTGAAGCGCCACTAAAGGTCACCGCGTACCAAACGACCTCGAGCGGTCAGGCAACCATGTGGGCCTAATCCTACCCTGTATAACGGCACTGGGCACAAAGCAATCGGCGGAGATTGTCCTGCAGATGCTATAGAGGAACCACGTAGCACACATTGGTTTTTAATTCTTCTTCTTCACTGGTTGTAGGCCACGGACCTGTGCGAAACAGCATCTGCACTGGGCGACGATTTGATTTGCAATTTGGGAAGCGATAATCACAACGACTTCCTCGACGACTCTATATCCTATATCGGTGCTGCTGCCAGCTAATATGCGCACGCGCGCAGAACGACGTCCCGAGCGCGCGTTAATTAACCGGCGAGTCAGAAACGAGGCTAACTGCAACTTAACGGCGGTTGGTGATAGGGCGCGGGACGACGAAAGCCTCGAGGCGTACTGAAGAAACCGAAACTATACGTCGGCACAGAACTATAACGACCTAGCAGACTTGGGATAGAAGGGACTCGGCTATATGGCGTATATAGTCGGCTGCGAATAGACGCGCTCCGAGTGGGAGAAAGGCTGGCCGTTATTAACCGCAATTAAAAGGAACGTTGTCGCAGCGGTTATTGAGATATTCAGGTTAAGGCGCCCCAGGCGATGGGTGGCGTTAACAAAACGGTGTAATGAAAAAAAAAATAATACAAGAGACTTAACGAGTATGCAATGAAGTCTGTGCGCACCTTGTCGTTTGGGAGAAAAAGTGACGCAAGAGCTTTATAGTAACAGTCACAGACTCGCCGTGACAAGCTGAACGCAACGTGTGAAGCAGGCACGCCAGCTAAAAAATAATTAAATGTCAAAATGTGGGAACAAAAAGCAAAAATGGTTACTTCATTTAAGCTAAAGAAGCCTGGTCCTTCAATGAAGTTTACTTCTCGCCACGCCACGGTATAGTCTATTGGCTGTGGTACTCGGCTGCAGATCCGAAGGTCGCGGGATCGAATCCCGGCTGCGGCGGCTGCATCTCGATGGAGGCGTACTGTTGAGGCCCGAGTACGGTTCGATGTCAGTGTACGTTTTAGAGAACCCCGGGTCGTCGAAATTTCCGGAGCCCTCCACTACGGCATCTTTCGCAATCATGTCGTGGTCTTGGGACGCAAAAGCCCAGAAATTCATTCTTACTCCATGACACCAGTCCGCACTTCAAGAGTGCAACAAGAACATGAGTGCGCGCGCCCCCAGGGCTTCACTGTTAACCGCCCGTGGTGCATACGAAACTTTTTTTTTCTCTCTCTCTCTCTCCCTCTTCGGCGTTTGCCAAAGTATTACGTCTGCGCTAACGCCTCCCTTCTCCACAGTTACAAGGTATCGGCGCTGCGGCAAATTCAACGAAAACAAAAGCAAACAAACAAACAAACAAACACGCCAGGAATTCGCGGCCGCACAGAAAAACCACCTCTCTAGTACACCTTCTCACTCTGTATACGGCCTGAGAAATACTTATCGGTCGCATCTCAAACTCGACGCCTACGATCGGCGCGCCAAACCGCCCCAACGCCGAACGAACAAACGGGTCACATCGGACTTCCTATATAGCCGCGGTAGTTCTCTCCCCCCTCCCCCCACCCCTTTTTTTTTTCTCTTCTTTTCACGTTTTCACAGGCTCGTACAGTGTTTCAGTTACCTGAAGCGGGGCCCACACATGTTTTTCGCACGTTACGTGGGACACACACACATCGCTACCATACAACATGCATACGTGCGCCTATAGTATATCTATAAACAGCCCGAGGAACGCGGTGCGTAGGAACGCGAGAAAAAATAAGAAAAAGAAAAATGCCGGTGCCGTCTACCGACGTATTTCCTTCCTTCGACTACGTGCAGTGAGTAACTCAAGGCACCGCCCTCGCCTTTTTTTCCTTTCACTTTCTTTTTTTTTTTTTTTGGTTCTTTTCCTCTCATCACTTTCTCGCCAAAAGCGTGCCGCCCGAACGCGACCGAGATATTATGCGGAGACATGTACGCACTCACACACTGTACACGCACTGTACACAAGCACATACGCGATATATACGCGACGCTTTCCGGCGTGTACGCCCGTACACTCAACTTACACGCGCACGCAGAAACGTAGTACGCGCTGCTAACAAATAGACTACAACGTTCCCGGCAATGCACAACGCTGCCATTCATATACACGTACTATACCATATACGGCGCGGGGGTATGCACTGCACACTACTACGGATGCACGATTCCGAAATTCGCATAAACGCAGCGCGCCTCCAGCGAAAAGGAGAGCACACACACCAATGCGCGTGTATACGTATATGTATATGAAAGTTGGGTGCAGCACGGTCAGATTATCAGCGCTGTCGGGGCTATTACTTACGAAGTGACTTGTACAACGAAGGCCGCGAAGTTCCGGCGAGAATTGCAAAACTAAAGCATTGACGTTCATTTTCAAATAGCGAAATTAACGGACAATCGAGTTCTTGAAATATGAGTTAACATTGTAAGCCACTTCGCCTTTATTTTACTGTCCCTCTAAGTATACACTCAGCTACATTACAACGGCTATGTTGTGTCGTAACACAACGTAGACGGGTGGATCGGTGAAAGAATTTGCAGTATATATATCGTAATTACAAGTCTGTCTCGCCATCAGATTCACCTCTCACATTGAGGCATGTACTTGTGCACTCAGTCCAGCGTCTGCCCCGCCACGGTATGGCACCCGGCTGCTGATCCTAAGGTCGCGGGATCGAATCCCGGCCTCAGCGGCTGCATTTCGATGGAGGCGAAATGTTGAGGCCCGTGTGCTGTGCGACGTCAGTGCACGTTAAAGAACCCCAGGCGGCCGAAATTTCTGGTGACCTCTACTGGCGTCTCTCATAATCAGAGCTCGTTCCCTACCGAAACGTTCCGTTCTATATTCCAATAATTACATATGTTTCCATACGAACTCCATACAAGTTCAACATGTCTGTCGTATATTTTCTATTTATTTCCATGTGAGTCTTCCAGAAACACACAGAATTATCGGAAGGGCCGTATAAGGAACGTTTCAGTATATAAGGTTTTGGGACGTAAAACCCCCACAAATCAATCAATCATTCTAACGTCTCACCTGTCCATGCAACGGCGTGCTTCAATTTATACAAGAACGAGATCACGTGCACCCCGGCACATGCTCGCACACAAGATGGACGCCCAAGCCTGGACAACTACATGCCGCCGAACGGTATATACATCCATGCTGCTGTATACGGGCGCCTGCCGGCCTAAATCCACACAGTTTTCGATCAAACTGCCATGCGACACCGCGGGAGATGCGGCGGAAGTTAGAACACCCAGTGGAATATAGCGTCACGTCGCTGAGATATGTCACGCATACATCAGTACATACGTTATACACGTAAAGCAGAGAGCGCGCAACGTTATACACGAAAACGGCTCGCAGCTGGCCGCTGGGTGACACGACACGTTTAATTATTATTATTACTTTTATAGTTGCGCCTCGGTGAGGAGCTCTCGGCTGTCGGTTCGCATGTGTCAACGTCGGACAGCTGCGACGACCTCCTTGCTTCTTTTCTTTTCTTTAATGCTTCAACTCATAGAAGCGCACGGCGCTTTGAGCGCTTGTACGACCTGCTCCGCACGAGATGTAGCGGGTGAAGGGCACGCAGGCTGCATGCAGGCGTGTACACAGCGAGCTCCAGGAATACGGTGTCCCAACATCCTTCCCGCGTGTAACGATACGGCGGGCATATATAGATGTATATAAGGGTGAGTGATACACACCACGACACTGCTACACGCCGCGACCTTCACCGTTATGAAGGAGGTTTATATAGACCACATTTACAGACGCGTTTGGACGCCGCCATGTCGAGCCCATAAGTGGCCGTTTCGTTTTTGTATAGTATAACTAAACTAACGGTAAGCTAAATGTAACTGTAGTATGCTAACACGCACGCTTGACTATGGAACGTGCGGAGGCATTCGTCATTTCACGGCCTTGTTCACCTGACGCCACGGCATTCAAAGCTGAGAAATTACTCGTATAGAACAAACAGCCCGAGACGGCGGCGACCACGAATTTAAAATAAATCGCGTCCACATAGTGGACGCTTCCAACATAGACCTCGCGCTGCCAACCGAGCGAGAGATGAGCGGGAGACGTTTTAGAGTATAGAGGCGCGCAACGTTCACAATATACAAGAGAGCTAACCGGCTAAACTATAGTGAACTAGAAGGATCTCCTTCTAGTTCACTATAGGCTGAACCGACCGTCACAAAGTCCGCCGCGGTGGTGTAGTGGTTACGGTACTCGGCTGCCACCCGAAAAAACGCGGGCTGGATCCCGGCCGCGGCGGTCGCATTTTCGATGGAGGCGAAAATGCCAGAGGCCCGGGTACTGTGCGTTGTGTAACTGCGCGTTAAAGAACCGCAGGTGTTCAAAATTTCCGGAGCCCTTCACTACGGCCTTTCTCTCCTTTCTATCTCCTTCAGTCCCTTTTCCCTACCCCCCCGGACGCTTAGCCGTACTCCCGACATGGGCTGCAGAAATTAGCGTCCTTTCCCTGAACGAACCACCACCACCCCGTCGCAAACGTCCGCCAACAGAAGCTTTCTCGATCGTGAAGTTTGCTTTTGCACACTACAGAACATTGCAAGATATTCAAAAACGTGGAGATCATGGACACCGTGGTGCCAGGGTGTACATCGGTGTAACGGTGTTTATAGTCTTTGACCGAACAGGCGCTCCTTCCTTCATGAACACTGATCTCTACGAACAATGCAAGAAGCTTTCTTAAAGAGAGATAGAGAGGGTTGTCACAGTCAAGTACACACAGAAGCTTTCACACTGCACACCAAGGAGTCTTCCGTTTTGTGATCAGCGAACCAGAACGCGCGTGAAAAAAAAAAAAAACAAGAAACATGGAAGCAACCAAAATGAAAGAAGGTGACGTGAAGCGGTACAGAGCCCGTAAATGTGAGTATACGTACATTTACTTAAATTTCTGTTTTTTTTTTTCCAACCTCGTAGCATATAGGGGCGTACACCTCACAGCCGAGTTGTATGTAGCGCTTGTTTGCTTGCCCGTCTCAAGATGACAGATATGTGTGTCCGCGGGAAAGCGCACGCCCTTCACGCATCCCACATACTGCACGCAACTAAAAGGAATGGAAGGAGCGCTCAGTCTCTCTCTCCCCCTCCGCGCCCACGAGAAACGGGGCCAGCCCCCGTGCAGCGTTGAAGAGGCCAATGGACGTGTGTACACGCACATAAGCGAGCAAAAAAAAAAAAAATATTCGGGTACAAAGCCGGGTACAGCTATATAGTTGCGGCCTCAACACAATGCAAAAGCGCAGCGCGGCGCCAGGAGACGTATATGTCACCAGGTTACACTATACACATCCATTGTACGCGTACACTACCCCTTCGCAGGACCTACATCTCTGCAAGGCTCTCAAGTGCCTTGGCTCGTTTCTCTCGTTCACGTTAGGCCAGCTCGTCGGCGGCGCACATACGGAACGTACACCCGTACCTGCCACGCTCTACAACATAGAGCGATCGGCAATCGCGAGTTAGGAGTGTTGTCATAATAATAATAACTGGTGGGACCTTACGTGTCACAACCATGATATCGTTCTTTAACGTACATCTTCTTTATCGATGTCCTGTGGATTTTAGGGATGGGCTGCAATTCACGCCTAGGCTTCGACCGGGGGTTCTTGAGCCTCGGCGGCTTCCTTGGCCCACTGGATCGGAGTACACGGATGCGCAGTGTCGTTTTTTTTTCTTTCTTTTTCTTCATTTCACCCCCGTCGGAATGCGGCTTCCGTTGTCGAGATTCGATCCCGCGACCTTTGGATAAACAGTCGAGCACCACTATACCGCCAGACCACCGTGGCAGCCAAACTTACTACAAAGAGAGTGCTAAAGTGCATTGCTACAAGCAATGCTAAAATTTACCGAAGCGCATCACACGCCGTGAAACACACGCGAGACGTAGCCGTGACCGTATGACCCGCATATATACGCTGTTCGCTGAACAGCTTGCCTCTTGACAGCGGGCGATGTGCACTAAATTTTTTGAGGGGAAATTTCCTAAATGATGGCAAGGCGAAATGCTAGAGTTAAAAAAAGAAAACGATCGAAGAAATGAAATAGGGGAAAAGAAAAAAAAAAGGAAAGAAAGAAGGTCTGCCTGTACGTAAAAGCTCCCCCGTCTCTTGTTTCCACATACCGTCACTTTTGCTGCCATATATACACTTTCAAAGAAATAAAGAATAATCGGCACAGTCCTCGTCACCGATCGTGGCGATCTTGAAGTCAAGAAACGAGGGTTGTCACGTGACAACCATCGCACATCATCGACGTTGAAGTTGCGCTTAAGCTCAGCCTCCCCCTTCGCCCCGCCCTATTTTTTTTTTTTTTTTCCTAAAAGCTTATCGGAGAGGCGCATCGGGGATGGAAGTGTGTGCGATGAGACAGGAGAGCGATTCGCACACCGGAAGTACTACGCGTCCCCACACCGCTCAATCACACCATTGATCGGACCCTCCCATGCAAGAAGAGAAAGTAAAAAAGAAAAAAGAATAGGAAAACAAAAAGTGGCCGGATGTGCGGGTTCTCGAGCTTTGTGCCGGCAGCCCCATAAACTATCGCGCTTTCTTGCGAGCTCCCTCCGCGGAAGCTTTCGGGATTTTGGTCGTGAGACAGGCGAGCTGCGACAGTTTCACAAGCAACGGCGCATGCGTCCAGGCGTTTCGGAGCGCTTCGGTGAGGTCAGTTAAGCGGAACACAACAAGGCCACTTTGTTGCGGCCGCGTACAAATGGGCTCCCGCTGGCTAATGAAGCTGACGATGATATCGCTGTACTTAAAAAGCCACTAGATAAAATTTTCTCTTTTTAAAAATCGGAAAATGCAGGGACTTGAGCTGTACTGTATAGAACATGCATACAACAATCGCGGGGGTATACTGGACATGGAGAATATCGCTGTGTTACAGCTTATACTGCGCTAATTAATCACGGTGGGAGTGTGACAAACGTGCTGGACCAAGTGCAACTTAATAAAAAGAAATTTAAATCGTGGGCTTTTTGCTCGTGGGCGCGAGTGTCAAAACCACGGTGTTGTCGTGAGTATAAGTCCATATTGAGATGGGCGTCGCCAGAATTTTGTCAGTTTTGTCTTCTGAGGGGAGGGGGGTGTTGGTGAGGCTTGAAAAAAGTAAGGCGGCTTCCATTTACAGGAGCACACGTTGGACCACCTGGAATTCTCTCAAATTTATTTCGCCTCCAATTGAAATGCGGTCTCCGTGCAGGGAATCAAACAAGCACCTTCGAGCTTAGCAGCGCGCCACGCCTTAGCTGCTAAGCTATACATACTATGGTGAACGAGCATTCGGAACTGTGGTTATCACTAAAATCGTAAAATCGTATAAGAAGAAGCCAGGTGAGCTCAAACCTTTTTTCGTACGCTGACTATATATTCGCACGGGTGAATGGTATCAACATGTCAGACGTCCCTGTATCAGTTTCATAACCCGCGACATAAACCAAGTCAGTGACGAAACACTTGCCAGTGTATCTGGCTGGCAAGTGTGACGGGCTCGTATAAGGTGCTTCGCACCTAACAGAACTCGCCATCGACACAACCTCAGTCCAACCTCGGACTTCAGGTCACGCACTTTTTGTCGAACACATGTACACTGACTACACCTGCAGCTACAGCACGTCAATCGAAAGTTTACGAATCACGAAAAAAAAAGAATAAAAAGAACTCGCTTGCCAAAATATTTCCCCTAGGTGAAGAAGACAAGAGTTTTCACATGGATGCGAGGGGACAATTACGCGCACAAGTGTTCCGCATCGTGCCACGCCCACCCTTCGCGACACAACGCGCAAGCATACGTGCAAGCATACACTCCCTATATGGGCCATTTTCATTTTAGATGCGTGCATGGCCGACAGTACACACTGAGCTGTTACACGAGTCATTTACCTGTTTTGTGTGCCGTCACAACAAGTTAACGAGATGCGCAACACGCGGAATGCATAACTGCTTTCATAAGTATACACGAGCCTATTGCGGCATCTTTCAGTCATCACAAGTACAAAACGGCGGCACTTAAACGCGTGCCTAGTATATATGTTCTCGGCGTTGCTATAGGCCCGCAGTCTCGTTCGCCGCTGCCTCAGTGTTCGCTTCCGAAAAGTACGACGAAGTACTGCACAATCATCATCATCATCATGTCTATACGCCCACTGCAGGGCAAAGGCCTCTTCGACAGATCTTCGATTACCATGGTTCTGTGCTATCTGCGAACAATTTATCCCCGCAAGCTTCCTGATCTCATCTGCCCGCCAAACTTACTGCCTCCCCCTGCCACGCTTGCCTTCTCTAGGAGTCCACTCTGTTATTGCCCTCAATGACCAACGGTTGTCTTGTCTTCGCATTACATGGCCCGCCCAGGCCCATTTCTTCTTCTTAATTTCTATTAATACGTCCCTAACACGCCTAAGCTACTTTGCTCTCTTTTTGTCCCTTAATGTTACACCTACCATTTATGCACTGCTCGCTGCGTCGTCCACAATTTAAGTTGAACGCTTTTAGTGAACCTCGACTTCTCTGTCCCGTAGGTAAGTACCGGTAAGATGCAGCTGTTATACACTTTCCTCTTGAGGGACAATGGTAGGCTGTACAATGGTGCCGGTTTCACATTCCTCAAAGCTACGACGAAGGGTGGCATTTGGACAGGGAGAAGTAAATAGTGAAAAAAAAAAAGGAAGCGAGGTATGCGGATGACGGCCCCGTATGCAGTCAGCCACTTCCTTCTTAGTGTAGCAAGGAACAAGACTTGAAGTCTGTGGAAGCCATAGGAAAATGTATGTTTCTACAAACAATGACATATTGTCATTTGCCCTATAGACCGAAGGAGAAAACATCCAGAGGGGACAATGTAGAAAGAAAAAGAAATAACAAAAAATGACAACATAAAAACAAGGTCTGACAGAGCACTACACAGAGCAGGCTTACTCCGTTTCCGTACCTTCGTATCTTTTGTAATATGGAGATCGAAGATGCCTCCTCACACACAGCAATACGTAACACCATCATTATGTGTATTAGGAGAAAAAAATAAAAATAAGAAAACCACCTAACCACAAGCTAAGTTACGACCCAAACGATTTCGACAAACTGACCCGGCTTTGCACGAACCGCTATAACTAATCAGCGGCACCTGTCATCAGCGCCAACGCCAGTGGCGATGTACATCATATTACAGGTACGAGTTTGCTAGAAAAAAAAAAAGCTGTCGCAGACACACGGTACATTTCCAGTGCTCTCGCCCAACTGCCTGATTGCTGTTATAACGCTGCAACCGCTCCGTAATTGCTATATACATATATAGAGTCCCTTAATTACTCGTGTACGGTTGAATAGATTGTACGGCGCCCTTCTCCTTTCGTGTATATACACGTGTTCAACATGCCGCGCAAAATATCACCCGCGATGGTCGCCAGAGCACGTCGCCAGAGTCGGGTACTGAGAACTCGTATAACTTGGACTTCGCTAATCGATAAGGAAACATGAACGTTCTCCCCAACGTACAATTTTGGGCGCTCGGTTTGAGATCGTCGCGTGAAATCGACGACCTGCTCATCCTCTTGCCATTCT
Source organism: Hyalomma asiaticum (assembly GCA_013339685.2). Lineage (NCBI taxonomy): Eukaryota > Metazoa > Arthropoda > Arachnida > Ixodida > Ixodidae > Hyalomma > Hyalomma asiaticum. The sequence continues at coordinate 48,219,066 of CM023487.1, read as the reverse complement.
TAGGGGTTCTTTTCTTTTTATAGATCTCCTTCAGCTTTCGGAAAACGATGCTTTGTGACTGGAGGCCGCTGTGCAGACAATCGCTAACTCCTAGATAATTAATTATCGGGAGCCAACCTGACCACTACGTTTGCTATAACGGTGCATGTAAATCAAAGAGAGTGATTGTGTCTGCCCCCCCCACCCGCCTACAGCCTCCATAAAGGATAGGCTCAGTAATCGATCACTGACCGACTGGATGTCGGAACAACAACAATGCGATGTATATTTTATTCGAGGCGAGGCAGAAGGTCGCGGTTTGATCACGATCATGTGACCTCCCTCTACAAAATCAAGCACATCATCACTAATCGTACTGGCGTCGTTTCGCCTCCAGTCGCACCTGAGTTCGAATGAAAACTAAATAGCTAACAGCTAAACTAAATAGCAGGGCGTCGCGGTCGACGAAGAAAAAAAAGCTTACAACCTCGGAAGCGAAATGACAAAAACGAAAAGTACATTTGAACACCTTTGAACTTAACGAAAACGGCAGGGTGCCGTTTAGTGTGCGTTTTCACTGCACTTTAAAGAACCATGAAGTGGTCAAAATTTCCAGAGCCCTCCACTATATGCGGCGTGAGAGCCACAATCAACATCAAGTTTTTGGCAGGCCAAACCCCACCAATTATTATCGATCGCCTTTTAATAAGTTACATTTTACAACGGAAAAACGAAGATTTGATTACGAGGCGTCTCATGCCCTGTATAGTGATGCGGTTCATTCTTGAGTATAATATATATAGCTTCGTTTCCGTTCGCACGGACTAAGATGTCTGTAAGTACAGGGATCGTTCTCGCGTTTGACCGCCATCAAAATGCACCCGTTCCAGCGTGAAATCGACTCCACCACTTAGAATCACAGAAGCATAAAACGCCACTAGGGCTAACTATAAGCTGCCGCGATGAGCCGGATCTAAAGAACACTTTAAATATCGTACCCCGCAAACGCGCGTGCATTCGAGGCAAAAACGTATCTGCGCGTGCGTACTGTTGCTTCTCGGTTACAGCAACATCTGACCAACTGCGAACCTCGATACAATGGTGTGTATAAATAGATCTCAAACAAACTGCGCGTTGCAGACGACCACCTCACCTTCTTCGTGCGTCGTCTGCTCTTGAGTGACGTCGCCGCCGCCCCCAGCGTCGTCGCAGGTGTCCTGGAAGCGGACCTCCTTGTGGCCGTTAATCCTCATGACGACTGGACCACGCAAAGAAACACCAGACTTGGGATGACGACCACCTGACGGTCAGTGCGAAGCGGACGCCCAACAATGCGGACGAAAATGGCTGGCCACTCCCCCTTTTTTTTCTTTCGTAGGGACAGAAAGAAAACGGAACGCTTCGAAATGGCCACGAAGACAAAAGAACAAAGCCTTTGGTTTCACCGCAGATGTCGAGTCTTGCGTCGATCACGTGTGGGCAAACAGCTTCCGCGTCCGCCGCGTACGTAGTTCCAAGTCACACAAATGGCTAATCAGAAGTGTTCATTAAGCACATCACCGCCGCTATCAAGTCTTCAAGTGATCAGAAGACAACCATGTGAAAGCTTCACGATACCAAGCTTGGCAGCAGACGATCTGGTGCAATCTTGAACGCGTCGAAAAGCAAGGAGCAGGCGATCTCGTTCACACTTCAAGGTGTCAAGAAGGAGAAGCAGACGACCTGTGTTGTTGGCCGGCCGATGTTTTCTTCGTTTTCGTCAGCTTACGTGACAGACGACGACCGTAAGCCACGACGCGACATTCGCCGTCTGCCTGCGCAGACGCAACCAGAAAACAGGCAAGCACGCCCCCCTTACTACGAGTCTGTCGTTTTGCACATACACGTACACGCACGCACGCACGCGTGTACACACACGCAACGAAGTCGAGAAGACGCACTCGAGCAACACAACAGACGCCTCGACCGCACCACCGGCCGCCAAAGGCAGAACTGATGCTCGGTGCAGCCGGCCCGGTTTTTTTTCGAGGAGCCGGCTTTAGGGACGCCGCCGCCACTGCACTCGGCTGGTAGTAGACGACGCGCGTAGTCGTAGCAGACGAACCGGAAGAGAGCGCCGGCGCTGCGCCAGTTGAGATGATGGCGAGAGGGAAAGAAGAACGAAGCCGACTGGTGGCGCCACGTTGAGAGAGTGGATCGAAGCTCTTCTTACGTGGGCAGTCGTCAAAACTTTACCCGCCAAACGCCGATTTCTCGCGCGAAGACTACAGCAGGGTAACGATCGAGCATGCGGAAAAACAAATTTTCCTGGAAACGAGCTCAGCTAAATAGCTCGTTGCCAGCTAACTAGCTCGTTAAAGGACAGAAATCTGAGCGAAAGTTGGTTAGCTAACTAGCTCGTTAAAGGAGGGAAAGATGAGCGAAAGTTGGTAAGTATTTATAATGCAAAGAACAGGCGTGCAAAAACACGGATACATATTGATATCCCCTCATCCTTTGTGCTCGTGTTTTGCACGCCTGTTCTTTGCATTACGATCTAGTTGAAGAAGGAAATATTTCAAGCAGTACCGAAATACAGATCGTGTGGCTAACGAAACAGCAGAAATTATTTTTTCGAGGAAGATTCACATAAAAAAAAGTGCAAGGGGAGGTTTAGTGCGCGCGGTCTTCTACCGAGACGCTTTCATGCGATACCAGGGAGTTTTAGAATAGATGTATCAAAAGCTTTGCGTATGTCGTATCGCTTGGGTTCGCTGCCACTGCGCATGAGTCGTACCCGAATCGGAGTTTCGGTTATGGTTCTGACCCCTATTTTTCGTAAATAGCGTATCGTACCCAAAGCCCCCAAAGCCGCCGCGTTGATGATATCGTTGAGATATCCTGCACGGCGCGAGAAATCGCGACAGCTTCCTTTGGGTAAGCGTTTTGAGGAGTGAAAGCCCTATTCTAAAACTCTCTTTGCATCTTTAAAATAAACCAAAGAACGCTAACGCTACGTACCCTATTCTAAAGCTTCCTACTAACGCGAAAACTATCAACAATGCTCAGTCAAAAAAAATTACAGCATATCCACGGAGTGAATGATGGTGAGTGGGCGAAGCTCGGGAGGTTCATCGTAGATCGTGCCGAGTTCTGGATTAATTTAGTTAACGCGCACGCTACGAATCCTCATGGTTCAACTATGCACAAGTGAAATCTCCCATCGGCATTTCATTGCAAGATCCAGTGCCTATATATATACATATATATGGGTTGCCGGTGAACGCTTCTCCAACGCGAGCAGTCGGTATTTCTCAATCAAGAAACTCGCTAGGAGACGCTGCCTGCCAACGTTGTCTCTCGCGGGCGAAGACGCGTTCTCCTTCTTTGCGAGCTGGTACAGCGTTCCTCTAAGAAAGAGCGTTTCCATAGCCAACGCGCGCCTTTCGCTCTCTCTCTGTCTCTCTCTCTCACACACAAGACAGCAGAGGCACGCGCCGGGAGGCAGCGCCGGAAATGAGAGAGAGAGAGAGGCACGCGCCGTGGCGAACGCCGAGGGCGAGCGCGTGCCGGGAGGCACGCGGGTTACGACTGACGCCTGACGACTGACGCCTGACGCGTGACAAGGTTAGACTAAGAGGAGCTTCGCCCCTAAAACGTTTCACTAATTACGCAGTAACAGTGCTACGAACGGCATCGCGAGTTCGAGCTCAGACTGCATAGGACGCATTCCGGACAGGCGTGCGATGCGAAATCCTGTTAGTGAAGTCCATAACCACGAAAACGTGATAAAAAATAATGCAAGGACGGATGTACGTACATATTGTACGGCATCCGCATGTACAACGCTTCAGTGGTGGATGTGCGTTACGCAACTCGAGTTAATTTTATACAAGAAGTATAAGGGATGAGGCCAATGTTACACACATAGTACCGTGCTGAGAACCAAAGGACACATGCGTACAAATATAAACACACACACAAAAAAGAAATCGCCGAATATGGCAGAGCAGAAATATGCGGCGGAAGCCCGCGGAGTTGGAGCGGTGCTTATCATAGAGGGGAAAAAAAAGTGTCAACCGCTATACACCTTAGCACAAATCCAGAAAACGAATCAAAGAAAGAAAGAAAAAGTAACCCCATGATAACGTCGCATTAAAAAGAACAGTAAAAGGAAAGAAAAAGGAAGCAGAATAAGAACACTGAATAGCTGCACGCAGATCGATAACTATTGTTTCGAGGTCTTCACGTTCAGCTACCCTATCACGACGTCAAACGCAGACGTCACGAAGCAAGCTCCTGCGGTGCTGACGATGCTAAGACCGGCAAAAAGATAATAATAATAATAAACAGAAAGTAAATAAGAAGAAGGAGAAGAAGAGCTCGAAGCCTAGGCATTTTTCACAACTATCTAAACACAATTAAATGGCCCTCGTATATATAGCAGCCCAAACAAGAAACTTCGTGACCTGATTGTTAGCCGTGCTCGCGAGAGAGCCGATGTAGCCCGGTCAATACGCGCTCTTTTTCATTACGAGATACACGTGGCGATATAGGCGTTCCCTTATAGCACGCCAAAGGCGTCTTCTATACCAAAAAAACATTCGGCGATGCGGTCGTTTTTAAATAGGCCCATTGTTCCTCCCTTTCGAGGTCCTAGAGAGAGATACGCGCAGTTAGCCACGAAGCAGCCATCCTTCGGATAACACTACATATTACTGGCTGTTTGCTGAGCGCGAACCCGTTCGTTAAATCTCCCAGCACAACGCCGCCTATAGTCTGTTTCAGAAGTTCGGTGCAGCACTGCGGAAGCTACAGGCCTCTTCGGCCAATGCGGAGGGGGGAAAACATGTTAAATGTGTCCTTCCGCGGCTTGTCATCTGCCAATGGCGGGCGCTGCATTGGCAGCCGCAGCCTCGGAAGGTAGAGGATTGATTGATTGATTGATTGATTGATTGATATGATTGATTGATTGATTGAATTGATTGATTGATTGATTACTGAGGTATAACGTCCCAAAACCAGCTGTGATTATGAGAGACGCTGTTGTGGAGGGCTCCGGAAATTTCGACCAGCTGGGTTTCATTTAACGTGCACTGACATCGCACAGCACACGGGCCTCAACATTTCGCCTCCATCGATATGCAGACGCCGCGGCCGGGATTCGATCCCGCGACCTTCGGATCAGCAGCCGAGTGCCACAGCCACTAGACCACCGCGGCGGGGCAGGAAGAGGATGAGGAGGATTGAGTGGGGCATTTACTGTTATTTTCCTTCTTATTAATTTACTCCGCACCCAAAATGAAATTGCACTCGTAATAATCAAATTTATAACAAATGACGAATAAATTTAACATTTCAGGTAATGCAATCTTGTAAATTAAAGTCAAATCCGCCTGGGCCTTGCAAATACTCCGAAGTGGGTAGATGACAAACGTTAACGATCATCATCATCACCATCATCATCATAACCATCATAATCATGAGGAGCGTGTCCAAGCAATGGCATTTCGCCTCGCATCGGAACAATTCTGCGCTTGATGGCCTCGTAGGCTTGGCTCTGATGCACGGAACTAGTGAGGTGGAGTCTACCTGTCTCGACCAGCGGGACTCTGTTTGCTTCGAGAATCTTCGCGGGAACTCGATGGCGGCGTTGTTTTATCCGGCACCTCGAGCATGTGGATGCGTGCCCTTGTTCTGTCATCGTGATTGCATGCCATCGTGATTGCAGTCACGTATTCAATCGATACGGTTCAACGATTCCTGCGTCGCCGCCCTCTTCGAAATCGATCTCGGCCGAAGATCGCGCTCGCGCGGAGCCCAAGCCGAGGCGGCTCAAAAAAAAAAAAAATCTTGATAACAGAACCAGTTTTCTATACCGTGCCCTGTTCGGCCGAAAATGCCCGCTCTCGCTAATATCGCCCTATAAGTCCTATCCTCCGTTATCTGTATGTACATATACACACAAGGTGTCCTCGAAAACTCTTGACCATGGTAAGCATATACACACATGGCGCGCGCGTTCCGTTAAAGGAACAACACAAACGTAAACACGTGGAGTGGTTTATGAATAAGATACATTCGAGAGCGCGATTGTGGTTAATTTCGCAATTCAATGTTCAATATTAAAAGAGAAAATGTACGTCAAAGCTTTAGTTTTGATGAACTGATCGCTGAAAACGATGTAGAACAGGGAGTGTCCACTGGAGCCGACGTTTCTACAAGTGGAGTTGTCTTCGTCAGGAAGGCACCTTGTCTTCGTCAGGACGGTTGCCGTCCTGACGACTGTGTTCATACGTCATCGCATTGTCCATTGGGATGGGGCTGCAGCTTACAGATGATGGAGGATGAAAACTTCGAATTAAAGTACCTTACACGGGTGTTCTGGCTGTGGCGCGTGGGGAGTGTTAACACTGCATGCTTATAGACAACGAAAAAAAAACGTCCCTTTTGCATCGCCTCGAAATCGCTGTAAGTATACTCCTTTAAGCATGCATATACCTAGCAGACGAATGCTAAGTAGATAGCAGAAGACCACACGTCAAGTAGCTAGAATACGACGGCTAAGCAACTAGCTGAACCGCTGAACAGCCAAAAGACGACCGTTAACCAGTTACAGCAGACGACCAACAGCACCTTGACAGACGAGAAACGCGCTGCAACCCACGACAGCTCTAGCGGACCGACGCAAAATATCCGCTTAACTATAACGCAACAAAGCAAACGGATACTACGGCGGAACGAGCAGACGTAAACACAGCACTAGAGCAGACGGAAGAGATAAATACGGAGAAAAAGGAAAGTCGTAAAAAGAAAAATGCAGAGGCACGAATTCCTGAAGAAAAAAAGAACAGGAGACTGCCGCGTAAGCTAGCAGACGACAGTGTGCGAAATGCGCTAGCTCCCGAGACGAGAGCCTTCAAAACGGGTGAAAATATATCCTAGTGTGGGAGGAGAAAAGAAAACGCAAGCAATATACTTAATAACTACGCGCGTTGGCAGGAAACAAATAGGCGTCGGCAAAACCGTCGCCTCACGTCTTCGTCAGGCATGCAACAAACGTTCATGGAAGGCTAGCTGGCACAATGCCGAGCTAAACTAAAGAAGCCCCCAAAAAAGGCACGCAGTGCATTTTGTCAACGCCTCGTTCGTTCACTTTTTGAGGCACTTAAGACAGGCACCCTCGGGTCTCGAAGAGGGAACCGTGCTCAATCTGCGACACTCAACAAGGCGGTCTATGTAGGCCTGTCAAGAATTTCAGGCCGCTGTTCATGTGCTATGTGAGCGATACAGTGCAAGTTTTTTTTTTTTCCTCCTCTTTTCAACTAGCTACGAAGTCTCGAGATGCTCAGTAATTCGTCGTTTTGTATAAGGCTTCAACGCCTATCTCACCAGGATGTGTAGCTGCGCAATACCTGTCGGTATACCTAGAGCAGGATCGCGTAATAATAATTTCGGTGGGTTTGAGTGGTTTGCGGTGTTTAACGTCCCAAAACGAATAAATGGCCGCAGAGGAGGGCACCGGAAATTTCGACCACCTATAGGGTCCTTTAACATGCGCTAGAACACACGGTACACGGGCCTCAACATTTCGCCTCCATCGAAACGCAGCGGCCGGGATTCGATCCCGAGAATCACACCAATAATGACGACAACCAGCAGCGAGAGAAACAAAAAAAAAAAAAGAAGATGTGTTGCACATATTTTAAGGATATATGCACACAAGGCATGTATAAAAGGAAGAGGATACAACAGGCAATGATTGAGCGTAACACGGCCAGAATCCACAGCAGTGATACAATGGTAAAACAGAAGACGGAAAGCGAACGCGCATCATTATGTTTTTCGCGAGCGCTCGGTACTAACGTGACCTGAAGTGTACAGCCCGCTAAAAGCATGCTCCTGCAAATGGAAGATCCCAGGGAGCTCATATAGGCGAGCCAACAGTAAACCACTACATATATACTTTTGCAATCTATCAAAGCAATACGGCACATCACGTTTTACGACGAAAGGAACAATTAAGTGAATCGGGCACGGTTATGGGATGCTTACTGCAAAGCCATTACACCAGCGCAGCAAGAGCAACATGAAATCGTCGTACCAAACAAGAAGAATCAATAAATGAATGCTGCTCCTGAGCGGCTACCGCAGTTTGCACAAACAATGAACTCATTCTTTCTTCTTCTTTCATTTGGTGTGGAACATGAGCAACACTCTACCCTACACACACTCCCCCCGTGTTCCATCGCAAATTTAACCAACAAAATTAATCCGCCTCCGCCGAGAAGCAATCACCCTTAACCGTCTCAGTGCACGCCGTCCTTAATCACGCCCTTTCGTAAAACCCGCACCGCGTACCTCATCGAGAAATACGCTTTTCGCTATGACTGAAATCTATGGTTAAGGCAAAACAGCGCATGCTGTAATCGCCACACGAGACGCTCACAACGCTGAAATGTGTACTTTCAGTGGGCTACCTAACCAGACCGCCCGTCTTATTTTTTTCCTTCTCTCTATCCTAACGACAGATCAGTTTCCTTCAACACTGGGAGATTTAATACGTACAGCGCTATCGCAAACCTCACATCCACTAATCCAGAGCCATTAATACACTGCAGAGTGGCTCCAGCCGTTCTATACAACGACCACAGCAGACGACAAAGCAGACGAGAAAGATATATACTCGTACATACACATGAGCAGACGATACACAACTCGCGGTAGACGGTCGCTCCCATAATCGCGATGGCCGCACCGCGGTTTCGTATACCAAGAAAAATAGCCCGATCCATATCGTCTCTTCCAGCAAACGAGTTCTATATATAATGGTGTATCGCAGAAAGCCCCATAAAGCCAACGTAAGTAAGCAATTAGTAATGGTTATATAAATAAGGGAGTGCCCTCTGTCGGTACGTCAGCGCTCTTGAAACATCGCACTGCTGCAAAACGAAATGAAAGATCGCACTGCTGCAGCTGCTGTCTGGGTGACGTAGCCTAGACAGGCACCTTATACGGGCCTTTTGGTACACGTCTCCAAAACAATTGTAAATTGTCTTCAATAAAGCATCAATCAATCAATCAATCAATCAATCAATCAATCAATCAATCTTCCATCTTCCGAAAAGCCGAACCAAAATATCAGAGAGAGAGAGAGAGAGAGAGAGAGAAATATATTGCAAGTACGCCGTCCCCATTTGCAAGCAGTTTCAATCAGAGTTGTCATTCGATCGCATCTTAACGCGCGATTAATTTTTGGCCGTCATAACCCGTTTTACGCAAATGCGGTCCGTCTGTTCGCGCCACTACACCGCACACAGAAAGAAGCAAAATCGAGCATATAAATACATCGCTATGGCAACAAAGAAAAGCGTGACGGTATTGCTTCGGCGCGCGATTTCGAGTGCGATGAGCGGTCGAAAAAATTAGAGCGACCGGGTTGCTTCGGATGAAAAGATGTACAAAGAAAACAAAATAAACGAAAGCGTCGTTGTTATATTGCATAGTGCAGGGTGGCTATACGCTTGAAAGGCGCGAAAATCCGATAGAAACAAGTCACGCCAACGATACAGGGAGATGGAAAGCAAACTCGAAAAAAAAAAAAAGTTTAAAGGCGGAGTCTAGAGCACAGCGTAACCGAAGAAAGCGAGCCCGTTCTGGAAGAAAAATAAAAAAATAAAAAATAAAACCAGGTCAAGCATCGCGAGAAACGGTTGAAGAAACGCTCCTCTAAACGGACTGCGCACGAAACAAGAAAAAAAAAAACAAATAAAAAGGAAACACGTCCGAAAGAGGAGAAAACGATCCTCCCAAAGTGCCGACCACCTCGTACCGTTACTAGGAGGAAAAAGAAAAAAGAAAGAAAGAACGAAGTAAAAACACAGCAACAACGGGGACGAATTAGAACGGAGACGATCTTAGCTAGCTGGGGCTCTTCGAGCCAAGGCTTCGTTCTTAAGCAACGCTTCTCGTAAGGTCGTCGCGTTTCCTTACCAAGCCGCATTCTATGCTACGCGTGCTCGAAGAAGAAAGAGAGAGAGAAAAAAAAAGATGGCCGAATAATAAAAGATCGTCTGCTACGGCTTCGCCTCCGTACGGTTTTCGACTGCTCTATGGGCGCGCGCCTTCATCGTCTGCTTAATGCCACAGTCACGGCAGTACGTACTAATCGTCTGCAGCAAAAGGCGGTTACGTGAGGACGTGATATATTCACTGGCCGCGCGTACACTTCTAGCCCTGCGGGGCCGTACAAGCCTCGCTTGCTTGCGTACACGTCTCGAAAGTAGGTAAAGAAAAGGAAAAACCTTACTCCTAAGGTTCTTTTTGCGAAAGATCACTCGCCAAGCCCCTTATGTGAGCGAGCCCGCGTGACTACGCCGCGTACGTGATACATGGCGATGCGCGAGTCAAGCCGCGCGAGCGAATATTAAGGGAAAGAAAAAAAGTGTCATTCATCTATAGGTAAGGTAGCTGTATAGTGTGCTCATTCCGCCATTTTTTTTTTTTTCTCTTTGTCAACAGTGTGCAAGCGGAAAGGGACACGGCGCGTCGTCTGCTGTGCACATAAATCAGCACGGCCCCTATATTAGACGTGTCAGCGACTCGGGGCGATATATATCGTCTGCCCCATACCAACGCTAACAGACGGTCACGCGAACTACACCTTCGTGATTGGCCGCCATCACGGCAGCCGCCTTCATGGGTGCGTTCCAATACTATATCCGTCATATATATAACTTAAATACGCATTACACAGTTCTGCATGAGGTGTTCATGTAGCGTACGGTGGCCATAGCCGCCATACTACCGATAGTCCATGCTACAAATAAGCACGCCTACAAACTAAAAGCACGCGCTGCAAACTAAATGCACCTGAATAAAAACATGGTATATATCAGAGGCAGAGAAAACTCAAGTCGCGCTACATGTGTGTCTTTCATTCCACTAAAAAGACTGTAGCGCTATTCCCCATTACCAGGCACTAGCACTCCCGTCCCTCTTCCCCGTTCTAGAAGTGCGGACTTGGAGTTTCACAACTGCGCCACACTAAAGGTATGCAAGTCCCATCCACGGCAACCTGACGAAACGCTCCTGTTGAGGAGCTAGGGTCCAAAGTAGTATACTTACACGTGACCGCTTGTGTATTCCGAAAAATGAAGTAGTATACATACACAAAGTCGATATGGCAAAAGAAAAAAAAAAAGGGGGGGGGGGTGGAAAAGACGAGCCCTTGCCCTATCGGGAAAATTGGAGCAAGCGAATCTTGGCGTCCGCGTGCCTTGTTATTTATTTATTTATTTATTTATTTATTTATTTATTTATTATTTATTTATCGCTTTTTGTTGCCTGCTGTCTTCCTTTCCCTTTTTCTTTCTCTGTTGTTTGTTTCTTTCCGTGGTTCCTTCTGTTTTGACAGCGCGTACTCAGGTAAGAAAAGTCAAGAAACGGAGGACCTTTCTCGGAGCTGTCCGGTGTTCATTGGTGTAATCGAGAACGTTTAAGTTGACTCATTTATGTCTTGCTAAAAAGCTCCACATGGTTCAGTCGAACTTGACTATGTACTAAAGATAAACGAACTCATACAAAAAGGAGATGGCAGACAAACGCATCTCTCACACGACCACTATACATATACTGAAAAATTGTAATAGAGAACATCCCTGTTTACTATGTATACTTCCAATGCAACATAGTCCGAGCAACTACCTCCTTCCCACAATCCGCCATTCCTGAAGCAACGTGTAAACACTTAAAAAACAAACAAACATAGCATAGGCAATTCGCGCATTTGCTCATACCTTTGAATGCCTCTTCAGTATGGTCGCGTAAAAGCAATCCATAATTATTTCTTCTTAGGCTAAGGCTACAGCTGCTACATTTACCGCCAAATGAAAACAGAGGCACCAAAAGACAGCGCTCACTTCGCGTGCGTTCTTTCTGACGGTTATTATCATTATCTCGCGCAAAACAACGTCGGGCTAATAAGTTACGGCAAAGACTCGTCCCCGGCGAAAACCCGACCGCTGCGTCCGTCGGACACAAAAACATATCGCGCCGAGAGTTGATTGGAAGCGTCAGACCGAAACGCACACAACGCGACTCGCTGTAGCCGAGTCAATGCGACAAGACACGCCACACTGTTCGTATACATACGAGTTGACACAGCAGCCATACATATGTTACTCTATACACGCAGCAGCCAGCGAACCGAAGCGGCCCTGAACCAGTTCAACGCACTTGAACTGTCACCGGACAGTCGCACTTCCTACATGCATACGCTCAAGGAGAAGGGGAAAAAGAAACGTAACAAGCAACACAGAGATGGCAGGTCAGAAGACAAATAACTGGCCATGGCTAGCGGTATAAATAGATACGCTCCTTACACTGAGCGAAGACGAAACCCATGTGGCACGCTGTATACTCCCAGCACCACCCTACTTCAGAATGCATACATGTTCACGACGCTTAATCATCATTCCGAGAAGAATATAGGAAGGAGTGATCAGAGGGCTCTGCATATGCAACTTCCCCAAGGGCAAGCGTAAGCCGCCGCACTGTTTAATTATATAGTATAGTATATAACACCGCGTCACGTTGTTGCACGTCTGCAAACACTCAGCCATCATCGGCGACCGAGTTCGCAGCGCGGTGTGTTTACATATCGGCGAATTCGCAGCGACGGCGCGACGGCGATTCACAACGCGGGCACACAAGGCGAGACACTTGACACACATGAAAGCCGCGTATGGTATACACATACCAGCGCATATAAACCACTCCCTCGAAGTTAGCTGGAGGGAAAGGAGGGCAATATGTAAGGACAGCGGGCTGCAGGAAAAGGGGGCGGAAGGGGGCGAGGCAATTTATAAACCACGACGCTCGAAAAGAAAGGGTTAACGAACGGACTCTTCCGTCTTGAAGGACCACAGCGTAGCCGAAGGAACGCCACCCACGGTGACAGACTCACTAACACCCTCCCCTATAGGCTGCACGTACGAAAAAAAAATATAAAAGAACTGGAACACACGGGCGCCACAGAGGAAGTCAGTTCAGCCAGCGACATTGACAGACGACACATGCATATACGTTCCATAACGAGGCCACGCAGTCCATGCGCAGGAACCCCGCGAGCCCGTCAAAAAGACAACGGATTCGTTATATGCCTCGCCCATATTTTTGCTTAGCTTTCGTTTGTTTTTGCGTAGCTCACGATGGAACGGGGTGCGCGCGGCAAGAATCTTCGAGGCCCTGTATCATATACAGCGGCTGTCACGGTCTGTGGCGGCAGTGCAGCGGACGTATATAACGTATAGCAGACGATATACAGCAGACGAAACGCAAGACGAGTGTGCGTCGTCTCCAACGAAAACGTCGTCTGTGTTGTGTCTGTGTCGTCGTCTGTCAAGCAGAAAACGCGCATGTAGCAGAACGCCGTTCCCATAATAACACCCGGGTTCTAAAGCAGAATGTGATTATGCCCGGACGTGCGAACGCTCTCGGAGGCACAACGATCTCACAATATCAAACGAGGCTATACAGCCAGAAATACTCCATTGTACTTCTCAGTGTCAAGGACTTTGCGGAACATGCGTACGGACCGCTTATAGGAAAGTGATCGGGGTATATGCCGAAGCGAAGGCAAACAAAACGGCCGATAGTATATTCGCCCGTGCTATACAACAATGACACATTACGCATAGGCTTTTGCCTGAGAAAAAGCCATTACAACCGCGCCGTATACGATGCTTCCAGCTCTCTAGGGAGATCCGTGGCCGCTACCGCGATGTCCCAACCGGAAATCGAGCGATGAATGCAGAAGAAAAATCGCTCCCAACAAAACGCAACGTGTGGGAACTTAGTTCACCGATCACATACACACGCCCTGTGCCTTACGACAAGAGCCGCCTATACGAAAGCACGGCGATATACAACACTATACTTATATGAGTTTACATTTGGTACGGTATGTTTTTTTTTTTTTTTAACTTTTCTCCTGATCGTCATTCTCCCTAACCACACAATAAGGAGAATAAGCGGCGTGCACACAAAGGCGCTTAAGTGCTGAAAGCCGGCTCGTATATCATTTTGTACCGTAAGCGCTTACAATAAATGTTCAGGCAGAACCAACTCAAGTCGTTGTCTGTATTATGCGGGGGGTAGAGTCATTCAACTGAGAGTGAATGAATGTAATGATGCTTTTACTAGAGTGCAAGCCTCCACAAGCTGTCATTAACCGACACTTAACATCACACCGCCAAGAGTACCAGTCCTCTAGCATATATAGACAAAATTAGCGAGCGTCAGCCAACAGCCAGTAGTGGCATTTCGTATGCGAGTAAACGCACCAGGCAAGGACACCCTATGATTGAGGGAAAAGGAAGAGGGAGGGGAGGGGGGGTAGGAGGCTTTACGATATTCTTTCGCATATAAGAATACGACTCCTAAGTCCGGACAGCTTCAGAATTTTTATTAAAACGCTAAAGGCTTGAATTTGCCGGCCATACACAACACATGTTGCCTGACGTCCCCACATCGACTTGGCACAACCATTCTGTGTTTTCGTTTTGTTTTGTTTTGTTTTTCGCGCGTAAGTCATAAAAAGAGAGAGTCAAATCACCCAATTCTCCCACCTTTCAATAAAGTAGGGCAAAAGCAAAAAGCACAAACGGTGCGGCATACGCCACGTACACAGGACAATGACCGACAGGCACTGCAATTAACCTAAGACACGCACAGGAGCCTGGGGTACGCCAGGTTACAGTGTTACACAGTGTAACGGCGCGTCACGCTAAACGCGCAAACGTCTTAACACAGCTACGTGAGCGCATCTTCGCGCGTCGACGTTTAAGGTATAAACGGCGACGTAATGAGCCCGGCCGTCTCGACCCACTTTTAAGGAAAGGTGAACACACCTGCATCACCTTCCCTCCATACTCTCGTTCGCTTGCCACTGACATCTTGGAAGTTTTCGGTTTTTTTTTTCTTTTTTTCTATCTCTTTTTCTTTTTCCCGGCACGGCCATGACCCCCATTCTCGGCACCGAAACGATACGTGTGTTGAGTACGATAGCGGAATCACAACACCGTCACCCGGACAACAGAATCCACTGTTACATATGTGACGCCTTCCGGCGGCCAAGGTCCCTTGTCGAGCACAAAACAGACGCGGCTCAGCCGTCTGCTTGTGCTCGTCTGTTTGTCGAGCACAAACGGACGTGCTCAGCCCACACAAATTACCGCTGAATGAAAACAATGTTGTCCGTATAGTAGTGGATCTCCCAAGACGACTCGGCGCCAAAAAGCCAGTCCGAATTGGCATGAAGATCAATAATAATAGTAACTGATAGGGTATCGCGTGCCGAAACCACGATAGGGTCTTGAGGCTGGCCCCGTACAGCGGAGGGCTCCGGAGAAATTTTGACCAACTTCGGTTCTTTAACGTGCGCCTATAGATTAAACAGACAAGTGTTTTCGCATTTCGCCCCGTGAAAGTGCTACCGCGGAGGCCGGGATTCAATCCCGAGACCTCGAGCTGCGCGAGAAAACGTCTCAGCCGCTTATAGCTATACATACCGTGGCGGGTTGTCATAAAGATTTCTTTGACGTGGGGTTGCAACGATTTATCTTATCGCGTGTGAATGCAATTTGGTGTGTAGGCTGCAATTAGATGACGTATTCCTATACAGTAAAGAGCCTTGTCGACGAAAAACAGACGGGTCCCAGCAATGGACTAAAGTTGGATGAAAACAGTGTTCCTTTTCTCTAACAGAAAATGGGACAGAGTTAGCCAAGGCTACGGCGCGAATACTTTCCACCATTTAGCAGCAACATTACCGGGCGATAGCCAATCTTTAGTCTTCGCCTTGCCAACATTTCCAATATTAGCCAAGATTAGCAGTCGCCGGAACAGTATATGCTAGTAAAATACGACGTCGGCATTTGCTGAGTGATGTGGACCTTGCCGCGGCGGCATTTCGATGGAGGCGAAATGCTTGAGGCTAGTGTATTATACTGTGCGACGTACATCGTTAAAGATCCTTCTGGTGGTCGAAATTTCCAGAGCCCTCCACTATACGGCGTCTCTCATACAGCCCATATCGTGGCTTTGGGACGTAAAAACCCCAGAAATCAATCAACTATGCGAAGGTCAGTATAAAATATTTAGCGCGGCTTGCAATAGTGGCGCAAAGCTATAGCGAAGCTGACGGGCACATGGCTGGGATGGGTCTTCCTTACCACACCACCACCATGATCATCTTGTCTTTCATCATCCCCACCATCTTTTTCTACTACTCGCTCATCTTCATCTTCTTCCGGTCACGTCTCATTGCGACGTCACGTTACATGATCTAGCACGATGTCGAGGCCGTACAAGGTTACGCTGGTATAGATTTAGCGTCGACTGGTTGCCAGGCAAGGTCAATTCAGGGTCATATTTCGTGCCACGACAAATTTACGAAAAGCTTAAACAACTTCGCTGTTCAAAGAACTAAAAAAGGAATTAAGTATAGGAAGTAGGTATACAGATCTGTGGTCACACAAAGGAAAGAGAGGATTCGCTCTTCCTCTCCACTCACTACCTACACCCTCGCCTTCAATCCTCTGCTACATCAGAGTGATAGTGCTACACGACAACGTTGTTTTGTTCCTTCGTGATCGTATAGCACGCGCGCCGTTGTGAAGGAGACCGGAGAGGAGAATAAAAACACGTGTTTCGATCGTATATATAGGCGGCGCCGAGACCAATCTGAGCGCGTGAGCGCGCGCAGGTTTAAACTCGAGTTGCGGGTTCGATCACCGCAGCTGCATTTGCCTAGCGCGAAATGCAAGAGAGAGAGAGAGAGAGAGAGAGAAGAAGAAAGAAAGAAAGAAAGAAAGAAAGAAAGAAGAAAGAAAAGAAGAAAGAAGAATGAAAGAAAGAAAGAAAGAAAGAAGGAAAGCTAAACACGCACATGTATGCCAATTCATTTTTCCCCAACAATTAAACAGTGGAATAAGCTAACTGAAAGCAAGTACATAGTGCGACGAAGATGTATTTTACTCAATGACTATAATCCCCGTGTTGGTAACCTAAACGAAGATGGATTTATGTGTGAACAACCATTGTATAGGTGTGTGAACCAAAGATGTATTTACAGTTTATTGATGTATGTACAAAGTTGTATTATGTGAGGAGCGAACGAAGATGTACGGTCATTTATTGAGGTTAACCCCCCCCCCCCCCGCTATAACACCTTCGGGCGCTGCGGGGGTATTTCATGAATAAAGAATAAAGAACAAAGAAAGAAAGAAAGCACTAAGTGGAGAACCACAAAGATGAAGTGCAGTATACACGACCGACATTAGTCATGCGTCGTCGCATCGATAACTTGACACCCATGCCACTTCGGTCATGATTAACGATGAAGGAACTGCTTCGCGCTGTTCCGATGGTGGCGAGAAAGGGGATTGAACTTTTTTTTGTTTTTATCTTTTAAGTCAGTGAAGCCAGGACCGTGCAAAAACCGGCAGTGGAGCTGCAAGACAGTCGGCTGCGCAGCGCGTCAGAAACACTGATGATGTGTCCCCCTCCCCTTCCTTTTTTTTTTTTTTTTTTCTAGTGCGTCTCGTACTCTGAGCGACAATCAATAAGTATACAGTTGGAGCGCATATCGACAATCGGCCGTTTCCTGCGGCATTTGTTATACCGATCAACCGTGTACGCCGTCGTACTCGCCAGCAATAAAAGTGTCGTCGCAGAACATTTCCTTTTTTATTTTTATTTTCATAGAAAAAGAAAAAAAGACAGCTATATACTGACTCACGCAGACATATCCTAGGAGTCCTTATCTGCAGATTAAAGACATGAATTGATTATTTGTGGTGTTTAACGTCCCAAAACCACGAGCTGATTATGAGAGACGCCATAGTGGAGGTCTCCGGAAATTTCGACCACCTGGGGTCCTTTAACGTGCACTGACATCGCACAGCACACGGGCCTCAACATTTCGCCTCCATCGAAATGCAGCCGCCGCAGCCGGGATTCGATCCCGCGACCCTCGGATCAGCAGCCGAGTGCCATAACCACTAGACCACCGTGGCGGGGCTTTAAGACATGAAGACTAAATTTACCTTCGGCCTAGACGGTCGTAGTCGAACTTGGGACCTACGTTTTCGAACCCGCAACCTTGTACCAGGTAAACTTCACGTGAATGTCATCCTACAAAGGATGTAGAGATCAACATTGAACCAATGTTTGTGTACGTACGTGTATGTGCCTGTACGTGTCGTGTACGTACTCTATACATACAGAACTTCGAGGAAAGGGGGGAATCAACATTCAACCACCGCGCGTATGTATGTTTCGTACATGTTTGTATCTGTGCGCACACAGACTCTATACATACAAAACTTCGAGAGGAATGGGGAGTCAAACCCCTCTCCTATTCACCCCCGCCCTTTACAAAGGCTCTATGCAAATGCCATGCCGGTATTCCGTTTAGCTATTCAGTGCACCAAACACACAAAGACAGCGTAAACAAGGAGAGGACTCGGTCCCAGCGCTCCATACTGACCACCTTCGACCATTCTTGCGCAACTTGTGCGCTCAAAAACTGCACATAAAAACTGCACACTGAACTGAACACGCGAAGAAAGAAGAAAAGTAATCGAAACCAACATCTTCGACAGCAACGCTTCATGACGGCGCGTGATTCGAAAAGTTCAATTCATCCCGTGTTATGCATTACACAATTACCGTTTAAAGTTCTTCAAATGTGCGTCAGCAAGACGTATCCGCCTGGCAGGCGGATGCGTTACAACTCGACTGGCGCATGATTTTTCCTTCCCGTATAATAGACGTACACTACCACGATCCCGGTTTACCCGAATGCGGCGTGCCCATCATATACGGTGGATATATATATATATATATATATATATATATAGTAGTCATGGTGGTGAATAGGCCGGAGGCGTGAAGACAGAGATGAGTAGTAGACCCTCGGAATTGGCAACAAAAATGCGGAAAGCGTTTATTCAGCGTTTCAGCCGGAGACCGGCCTTCATCAGGAATTCTTCATCAGGAATTCTTGATGAAGGCCGGTCTCCGGCTGAAACGTTGAATAAAGGCTTTCCGCATTTTTGTTGCCAATTCCGAGGGTCTACTACTCATCTCTCTCTCTCTCTCTCTCAATTCAGGAAACACGGCCCCGCCACGGTGGTCTAGTGGTTATGGCACTCGGCTGCAGATCAGAAGGTCGCGGGATCGAATCCCGACCGCGGCGGCTGCATCTCGATGGAAGCGAAATGTTGAGGGCCGTGTGCTCTGCGATGTCAGTGCACGTCAGAACCTCAGGTGGTCAAAATTTCCGGAGCCCTCCACTATACGGCGTCTCTCATAATCAAAGCTGGTTTTGGGACGTTAAACCCCACAAATCAATCAATTCAGGAAACACGCGCCTCTGACTCGAACAAAAAAAAAAGAAAAGAAAAAGCAAGGAAATGTAGAAATACTCCGTAATACGACTATGTAGTCTATATTTTGACAACGAACAAAACTTGCTCGTTCCTGACAGACAAGCTTCGCCGATCTCAGCTCTGCAGCTACTCCTTATTTCGCGTGTACACGCACCGAAAAAATAAACAGCAAATGCACTTTTGAAGGGCTATACACTACCCCTCTTCCACCCCCCCCCCGCCCCCCAACCAACCCGCCCCACACAGACATATATATCTATATTCTATATATATATAAACTAAAACTGCATGCGGAAAGCTAC